>JAGFBZ010001712.1:600000-1120711 GCA_018398805.1 Hirundichthys speculiger
AAGAAATCCTGGATTCTGGATCACTTTCAAACTTTTCGATAACATTGCGGTCAATGGGGCGAAAAATCTTGTTTCTCAATATTGGCTTTAATTATTGCCCAAAACTCATGAAATTTCACTCAGGGATTGACAATGGGAACCTCTATCAAATTTCAAAGGCTGAATCCGGATCTGATCCTAAACACGGATTTTATCGCAAATCTGTAAATCGCTATATGGGGGAATTGTTTCACTAGGCGGAGGTCTGCGCGCTATGAGTGCTTTTCTAGTTTAAAGGGATTTGCACATTTTTTGTTCATTTAACATTGCTTGTATTTACATTTACATTTGATTTTCATTCCACACAGTGTTTTCATTTCATGTTGCTCTTTTACAGTTTTTCATCTCATTTCACGTGACTTTTCTTTACTCTTTTAATTACTTGTTGTACTCATTTGTTGCAGACTTTGCATTCTTTATGACTATTTCGAAAGGAGTGTATTTGTGGAGACTGGTCCAGAGTAGTATTATTTTACATGAGAGAAGAGCGCAAACAGTTCTGTTGTCTAACGACATCCTATTCTATGTAACAATCGTTTTTTTTCTTCGCGTGCTGTCACTCATCGGATGTCGGACTCATCGGATACTAACCTCGCGACATCTACCACCTACAGCACCTGTAGTGGGCTATAGACCTTTTGCACCTGACGTCACACACTTGCTGTGGCAACAACTCGCCGCCATGTTGGAGTGAAAACAAAGCCCTTCAGCTAAGCAGTTTACCTGTCGCGTGTGTAATCTGTCATGTTCAAGTGGATAGCAAACAGTTCGAAAACATGGTTTTGAACTGTGTAGCTGTTGGCTGCACAAACTACAGAGGGAAGGGACTAGGATTATTGTTCCACAGATTTCCAGCTGACATAGAACGCCGAGAAAAGTGGATCGCTGTACTCCGACACACTCGTGGGTTTGACACAAGGAAAGAGTGGCGACTGGCGAGAACAAGTCGCATATGTAACAAGCATTTTGTTGGAGGTGTGTGTTTTCATCTGTTTCAACTGATTAACTGACTATTTATAACATTTGGATGATCTTTAATTAGAAGACTTGTTATTTTGTAAATAGTTCTGCGTGATCAGCTGGGGACTGAGTGAGCGGTAATAGGGCACTTTGCCATAGGCATGCATGTGTTGGTTGTTGTCCCACATATTACCGCTCACCACTGAGGTTTGGGCATTTTTTTTTTTTTAAGAATGCAGAGGGACAACTGGTGGAGGACAACTATCCTGTCTGCAGAGCACATGTTTACATTTTATTTTGATTTGTACAAGCAACTTGAAGGAGCTAAGCCTAATGCTTCAAGCTACTTAGATGTTTGACCAAGAGTAACCTGGCTGACGCGCTTCGCTAACTCGCATTTCGTAAAAGTTGCTGTTGCGTGTTGTTCGAAAAAGGACCGGAACGATGTTCTTCTGATGCAGTTAAAATATTAATTCACTCCATTAACTGATCCGACAACCATACTGCCAGCAGTTAGCGCCACAGTGGTCAGAAACCTTTTGCTCTTCCGGGTCAAACACCTAACCAATAACAGGAAGCTACCTTTATACCTGACCCTCAGGTAACAACACAGCGACACCCACAGACACACAGAGTGAACTACAATTCATAACAACATATTTGACTCCTATACAACTGTTTCTTTATTTGCACATTTATAATTATTTAAGGTTCAGCTTAAAGTCCAGTTTATTTCATTTGAACTTGCACTATAATTTTTGTTCCTGATAATTGTTTGCATATTTTGACCTACTATGGCTGTTAAAGTGTTTAAATTTGCACCAGACAAATAAGCTTTGTTCCTGTTATTTATTTTGTTCATTTAAAATAAAACCTCTTTCTGTGCCAGTTGTTTGCCCTTTTAATGTGAAAGTTCCATTTTGGTAAGATTTTGGCATTCTGATGTTTTAGTATGACAAGAAAATCCCAAGATTTTGTGAAATTATTTAAATGTATGTCTTTTTTGGACATTTGTACAGCAATTAAGAATACCAAAATAATTACGTAAACCATGATAATTTGTTCATTATAATCGAAATATTAAATTTTCCATATCGTTACATCCCTAGTGGGCTACAGCCCGGATTTTTTTTACTCCGCCCAATGCGGTATTATTATTTTTTAATAATGCAGGTTAAAATACGGGAGATTTACGGGAAAAATACTAATACGGGAGAACGGCGGGAGAGAAGAGTTAAAATACAGGACTTTCCTGGCCAAAACGGTATACTTGACAGGTATGTCAATAACCCACACATTTAAAGTCCTGCTTTCAAATTAAGCACCTCTCAGGATAGTTTACGTTATCATGAGGTTAGAGTTGAATAGGCCATCATGTACCTGCTTCTGCAAATCCATTCTCTTCTGGAAAAAGAAAACAGCACAGTGACGATTCTGGTCTTTCATTTCTCTGCTGCTTTTAATACATTTCACATTGCACTGCAATGTAAGAGCACTTTGAGTTCGAGTGAGCGGTCAACAGAACAGGAGCCGGTCTGATGAAGAAGGCTGACTCTGTTCTGGGGACTCCTCTAGAGCAAATGGAGTGGATTATGAGAAGAAGAATGTTGCACAAGCTTGCTGAACAATAAAAGGAAAATGTTGCATAGCCCTTAGACAACACAATGATTAAACAACATCTCTTCAACTTCCAAGACCTCCTAACAAGGACAAGTACATGTACAGTACAATCCTACCTTACCAATAATAAAAAACCTTTTACAATTACTCTCTGTAGCAGAAGGGGTCATTCCTTTAAGATGAAATGGATTCACCAGAACATCTATCCAAAGTTGCAGAAGAGGAAAGGACTGATCAAACAGCATTCACAAGTAGATATTTATGAAAGAAGAATTTTACTCTTCAAGTTAGGGGTGGGCCGATGGAAATAACCAAGAACTGGGTTTCCTCCCTGGAGATGCTTTGCCAGGCCTTTACCTTTACCATTACCTTCTGTAGCTGCTTGCTTGTTGCCCTTTCTGTCTAAACCTTTTGATTTCAGTTACTGAAAATCACGCTGCACTGGGTTGAGATCAGACAACTGACTTGGTCATTTAAGGATATCCAATTTTTTTGCCATCAAAAAGTCTTGTGTTTTTTTCTCAATATGTTTAGGGTCATTATCCATGAGAACTGTGAAGAAGAGTCTTATTAGTTCTCTAGCATTTCACTGAATGTGAGCAGAATATATGGCAATATACCCTCAGAATTCATTGTTACCTCTGTCAACTATCACATCCTCAGTGAACACCAGTGAATTTATTCCACTGGTAGCTAGTGCTGGGCATATCGTGGGGACGATATAAAAGTGTGTATCGTGCCATTTCTCTTCTATCGTTTCTAACCTAATTTTATCAATTATTACAGCAAATATGTAATTAAATAACCTGCAACGATAAATTTGATAGAATCATATCTACTTCTACAAAGTAGCCTTTTATGTTTGCACTTTTATTCATGGTTAATGCCTTAAACAGAGTTCTCTTCAACCCCGATGTTTACTTTAGACACTTTATATTGGTTTTCAAACTTTGCACTATAAGGTTACAGATTTCAGAAAGTTAAAAAATAATTTGTGTTTATTTTTTATAGCTGAACTTCAGTGCAAAAATGTGTTTTTCCTCTCAGAAACTGTTGTGCACTTTAAAAAAAATGTGAAAGCTACTGTACCTCTGTACCTACCTGTTTTTGCTGCACTAAAATGTATGTTTGTGACAATTCAGCTAAATGTCCTTTCAAAATAAATTTGAAAAGTAAGCAATGAAATTTTTGTCAAACTTTTCAGAGAATAACTGAAAACATACTTTATTATGGTATATTGTGATATATATCGTTATCGTGATATAAAATAGTCCATATCGTGATATATGATTTTTTCCATATCGCCCAGCACTACTGGTAGCCATACATGCTCATGCCATAACACTGCCTCCACCATGTTTGACACATAATGCAGTATGCTTTGGATCATGAGTAGATCCTTTCCTTCTCCATACTTTTCTCTTCCCATCATTCTGATACACGTTCACAATAATAATACATAACAATGCAAAGCTTTTCTAAGAAGTTTTCTGGCAACATTCAATATGGCTTTCCTATCTTTGAATGTCACCACTAGTCTCCACCTTGTTGTAAACCATCTATATTTAGATATGGGGATGTCACTTGATTGTAAATTTTAACAATGATACACCTTCTCCAGCAAATTCTTGACTTTTGTTGATGTTGTGAAGGGTTTTTCTTCTCTAAGTAAAGGATTCTACAGTCATCCACTTTAGTAGTCTTTCATGGTCTTTCAGGCCTGCCTGAAATTGTTGAGCACCTCAGCGATTTCTTTCTTTTTTAAGAATGTATCAAATCGTTGATTTACCCACACCCTAGGTTTTTGCTGTCTCACTTATAGATTTATGTTGCTCAGCAAAATGACGACCTCCTTTACTTGCATTGAGATCGCCTTGGACTCCAATCAACAACTTCCAAATGCCAACTCAATACCAGATAAAAGCTCCAGACCTTACATCTACTTCACTTGTCTTGAAGTAATGAGGGAATGGACTGCATCTGTCCAATAAATTTAATTTCAGTCAGTTGTCCAAATACTTTTGAGACCCTGAAAATGCAGGTACTTTTCTTTAAAAAAAAAAAAAGAAAAAAGATGTGATTCCTAAATGATAAATGCAATAGTTTTGTAAAAATTCTTCAATGAAAGCTTAAAGTTTAAACTTTGATAACATCTTGATTGTTTTATTTAAAAACCATTGTTGGTTGTATAAAGATTAAATAAAAATAAAAAAAAGAAAAATGTCATTGTCCAGATACTTCTGAATCTAACTGTAGATTAACAGAGAAACTAAAGCGGTGCATTCAAGTTGACTGGTCTGCTGTCTGTCACAGGGTGATTACATGCTCTGCATATGACAGAACACTGACATCACAGATTTATGTAGGATTTAATTAGCAGCATTTAAATAAAGTGTCCATTCATGCAGATCTATAACTGCAGAGATGGATGCCACCATGAAATCAAAACAGACGGGACATAAATTTAATAAAAATCAATGCGCTCCCCGACAATCATCAAAAATAATTGATGATGATATGGGAGAGCACTGTATACCATGGCAGTTGAAATTCGTCTGCACAGCCAGTGACTGCAAAACACCATATGACTCATACCATTTTCATAGTCAAACTTTTCAATGGCCCCTTGTGGCCCATGAGTGGGGACACTGCAATCTCTTCCTGGATGACAGTGGTGTTCCATCACAGGAGAAATCCCTCAGAGAAATTTTGTATCGATACTCTGTGGTCCTTCCCTTTACAGGACAAGTGGACTCAAAACAGGCTGCGGCGATCCAGTATTCAGGTTTTTAACTTTAATATGTCACCCCAAGTATATATAAAGTTCTTCCTTTTTAGTGTGTTTTTCCACCTGAAGAGGGAACATAAGATGGTTGATTTTCAGAGCAAAAATGTACGTTGTAGCACATAAAGAATGACTTCCAATGAACTGTTTTGCTGCAACTCTGTATAAATCAACAGATGGTCGTATCTAGTGGATACTGTGAAACACAGCAACGTGTGTCTAAGCTCTGACTTTGTAAGTGCTAAGTGTTGACAGTGCAACAGATGATTTTGTGTCTCACTCATGTAGCAAAATCAATTTCAGAATGCGATGACCCCCTGCACTCACTTTCTCTCTCTCGCCCACATGCGACAATTTTTCAATTTCTCAGATAAATTTCCATCATTGCTCTTTCACAGTCTAATTCCAAGATGTTTGTTAGTTTCCCTGCTGAGCATCCCTCCTGTGCAGCATGCTGCTGTGTATCTCTAGGTGTTCTATTGGTAGACAGCAACGTACTCAAACCCGCTGGGTTTAATCATGTTTGCATTATCTACTCTAATCAAACATTCTCATCTCTTTTTTCATCTCTTTTTTCAAGCTTCAAGTGCTTGCACACAAAAGGTCCCTCTCTGAATTTAGATGGATAGTAATCATAGTTGACAATGTAAACATTTTCCTTTTTCCAGTTGGACTGGGTGCAATTTTCCTGTGCTGTGGAGTGTGCCATAGAATTAAGTTGTCAAACACTGGGGCAGCCATGAAGGTGATGTCTTCCTCAATATATCCTGCCCGTGACATCAGCTCACCATCTTCAGACAACATATGAGCATGAAAAGTAAAAAAAAAAAAAAACCACCCTGGAGGAGTACCGTTCGGCAAAACACAAGCCATAATCCTTTACAGACCTCGAATGATTGATTGTATTATTGTCATAATAATGTGTCTAATCAATCATGTATGTATAAATCCTGGGTTGGCCATGTCCAATGTATTGTATACGAACATAGGACTAACAGGGAAAAGAGGTGGCAGTGACAAATAGCTACAGTGGAAATTGCAGCGCGTGTGCCAACAGCTGTAATGTAACCAGTGGAAGAGTCTTCCATTCAAAGATTACTCTCTGTTTCTACTATCACCACACAAAAACTGTTTATAAAGCAGCTTGCAGCACAGCGGGAAAAAGGAAATGTGACCGTTCAGACCTTTAAATACCATTATAATAATGCTTGCCATCAGACTTGCTTATACTAAGCAGAATACTTCAGAACCTTGAGCCTCTCCATCATTCTGTGGCTGCACCTGCCATGTGCCGCTTCACCTGTTCGTTCCAGCTGCAGGACTTGCTGAGCAGCTGTGGCCCCATATAAAACCAAACATGAAATATGTGTAGCTTTCTTGGCTACAGTTATCTTATCGTTAAATCAAGAGATGGTAAACCCTGGGTCCCACTGGGATCAAAAGCACCATGGTCCAAATTTGCAGTGGTTTTGTTCTGTCCTCAGTGTCATTTCAGGTCCCAACTGGAGAGTTTCAGAAGAGAAGGATTTTCGAATGCTGCCTTTTCAGAGGGATTCATAAGATTGCCAGTTTACCCACAGGTGCTGAGATCCCATGAGAATCACAAGAAAACCTCTCACCGAACTGTAATGTTTCTCACCAAGTCTTGCCCTTTCTGCAATATTAATACATAGTAAAGAATGAGTTATGTGAAATAAAAATGTGTTTTTTGACTTCAAAAGTGAAGTAATAAAACATGTATGTGGTTAACTGTTTACCCACAGCTTTAATGGGTTAATGACATGTTGATGTACAAGTCGGAGCCCACTCGTGGCATTTTATTTTGGAAATCAACTGAATTCTCATTCTTGCCATTCTTGCGTCTGAATTCCAGCCATTTGGACCTGCTGTCAGTGTGTAAAGCTGCCACGGATTTGCTGCAGCAGTGTGTCAAAATTGCACACAACTTTAGAGGAGCAGAGCAAACATTTGCTTCTGCGATGCTTTAAAACTGCTTCACGGTACTTCTTGTGGAACCAGAATGGCTGTGAGTCACAACGGCTACGGTGCCTCGTGGGACCCAGGGATGAGTGCTTTCCTCTGGTGATAACCAATGGAACCGCCTGCAACAGTGACACACCATGGCAGTGACCACGCGTTGGCGGCTCTTCTTGCCCACGGTTGTCGCCCCAAATGGACCAGTCTTGCCCACTGCCATTTCAGTGATGATCATCATTGATTCCATTCATTTTTTTTCAAAAGTGATTTCAAATTATTGATATCTTGCAGACTGTTTCTATAGGCTCCTCTTTTGTGAAGGATTTCAGCAATTTGATCATGGATAACCACATCCCACACAGTATCACTAGTCTACAGAAATTTTTCATCCTCTGCTTGAGCACCAGTTCCTTGAAGTAATTTTTATTCTAGTTCTTGCCATCTCTTTTTTTTTTCCAAATTCATTGCATTCCTGAATTAGTGCTGTGATGGACTGTGGTGCTCATTTGTACCATCTGCCTTCTTTCAGGCTTAAAAATACTTTAAAGCATTAGCATTAATTCTACTACCAGGTTTTGAACTGTACCCGCTTAAGCGTTTTGGATCCATTCAGATTCAGATTCACCAAAGCACTCACTCTCCAAAGTTGTGAATTGTAATTGTAGCCTCAGTCATCTATTCTGAGCAGGAAAACGGTAATTAAATATCATTGGTGTTTGGATGCTTTCATAAATGTCAACTGATTTAAAAAAAAAAATTAAAAAAAAAAAAGCTTTTCCTGTCATTTTGATGGTAATCAAGTAAAACATTTGGAAATAAATATTTTAGTTTATATTAGTCCACTTGTAAGGGAGATTTTTTTTAAATTAAATATTTTTTTTAATCCCAATAAATTCAAAGATATGTTTAGCTTTAAACTCAAAAGTGTTTTGCAATACAACACATACACAGGAAAGAAGAATTTCAAAAAGAGCCCTTTTCCAAAATATGAAATGTAAACTGCAGCAATGAGAATGATTTAAGTGTGGCACCTTTTCAGTTCAGGTCAGTGAAAATAGCTATTGCTGCTACAAGAGGCCACCTGCAGACACAGCTGTAAAATCGATAAAAACAGGTCTATCTCATGAGCTTCATTTATTGAACATGCATCACTCATGTTGAAATATTGCCACTGGAGGGAAAAGAGACCACATACTGTAGGTAAACAATCAATGGTAAGGTTTGCATTTCAATCCCTACCTTGCAAAGGGAGCTCAGGTCAAAGCCATAAGACTGGGCATTTCGAGAGCCTGCGTTCATGTAATTCCCCAGCAGCAGTACAAGCTCCAGTAAGCGGCCAAAAGAGGAGCTCCTCCTGACCTCTTCACACGCGGCATTCACTGCCAGGATATCTGGACGCAGATTGTTTACTTGTTCTTCAAACTGTAATCTGAAGAGGATGTGACTGAGGCGAGGTCGCAGCCGCTTCAAGCTGCTCATCTGTGGAAAAAAGTGAAAAGTTCTTAGGAAAAAGGTCATGGCCAAAACAACTCAAAGCAGGACAAGAGGAAACCACAGGGAATTAAGTTGAAGATAAAAATGAAACCACTTCAATGAACTCACAGTAGGTAAACTTAAGGTATCTATGGTCACACTTTTGCTGCTCTCAACATCAAGCCGATCTAATTTAAAAGACATTTATGCAACTGGCATGCTGGAAAGTGTTGCAAGGCAGTAGTAATAGATGCTGGCAGTGATTTGATTTGGGACCCATGGTCTGGTAAGTTAATTGTGGAGTTAGTGTCCATATAGAGCAGGCAGTGGAGGGGGTGGAATATACAATAGGCTGCCTTGGATTACCACTTTCACACAATTAGGGAAAATTGGAAAATATTGCATTGGGCCCAAGACCTGGTCACAGCAGTGTTTGTGTACGTGTGTGGGGTAAGAGGGGGGAGTGCAGGTTTCAATCGTCTGTTTCACACAACAGCTGGCTGTGTGGTTTCATGTCCTCCATCAAGGCTTTAATTAGAGCTACTGTAATCTTATCAAATGACTATTTCAGTGGGTGACTGAATGAGCGTGAGTGTCAGTGAGTTTGAATGGGGGAGGAGGAGAGAGACAAAACAGAGAGGAAGTAGCATAGCAAGATTAACGAATAAAGTGCAGAGGGGGAAAAAATAGCGATGAAATTAAGCCTTGAGATGGGACACATTATGTAATAATGATATTTTTTTGTGAGGATAATCAGAAAAAGAGTAAATAAAGCAAACACATCGTTCCACTAGTCGAGCAGAAGCGGGCAGCTGTCGCCATCGTCAGATGACATTGGGATGTTGTATTGACAACATGAGGGGATTAGTTCTAATATAACATAATGAAGAGGACAATTTGAAAAATGTAGCCTGTGTCATAATTGAATAAGGAGACAGGTGATGAGAGTAAAAAACAGTTCTGCTGATGTAATGCATATTTCTCTTGAGCTATTAAGAATGTGAGTGTGAAATTAAAACTAAGAAGCACATACCAATAAAGAACCATAGACCAATCAAAAAAAAAATCAAGATATTGTTGACTTGAACTGTTTGCAAAATATACCCACATTCTGATAATTTTGTGATTGTTGTAGTTCATTGCAGACGCATATACTGTACAGGATCTGTTCCCTCTTAATTAAGACATGAGACGCTGGAAAGAGATTTGTGAAATTCTATGTTGGTTTCTCAGTGCATGTCTATATTTCATAGATTATGCGAACAACAAGCAGTACAGTGTACTACTTGAAATAAACAGCCTCTTTTCAGCCTGGCCCTCTCCATGGTTCAGGAGGATGCACAGCGGCAGCCCTCCTTCATCAAGTTTCTTTGTCATTTAAATTCACGGTCAATTTTCATATTTTCACTCTGTGCTTAATGTGCCAAACAGGAAGTCCCACAGGCTGGTCCAGGTGAGAGAAAAGGTGTCAGGATGCACAAACAAAACTGCACCTCTGAGAGTATTTAGGCTCAAAGGAGCAATCACACAAGGTTTTTGAACATGTGAAATGAGATTGCATCGCAGAAAATGCAAATCTGCAGAGCTTGGACCACACTGTGCAAGGTTTTAGAGTAAACTTAACTCAACACAGCTAACATCGCAAAGCACTGTTTATTTAGATCTTTTATTTTTTTAATAATTAAACAACTCATAGTAATTGCTTAACATCAGATGGGGGAGGTGCGTGAAAAACAGCTGTCAAGGGCTGGCCCTTTGGTTTCCACGATGAGATAATGGTTAATCTATTTGTCTGTTAGATGACATGTATAGTGTTGCCAGCCGACCCATCCAAACAGTACTTCTATGAATGCCCCAGGATGTAATCATTTACAAATTAGGATCAGACTCACAATATGAATAATAAAAATGGGATTACAACTAAAAATTAGCTGTCAGTGTGCATATTCAACACAAAAGAAATATGTAGAGGAGCAGCTGGGAATTAAACCAAGAGAAGCTGTTTATTCTTAGTAGCACAGGTTAATTTTGATATATGTAGGTTCAATGAAAAAGGACCTTCGTCTTATCTGTTTGAATTGCATCAAAATGATTCATGACATTTTCTTTGGATTAATTTTTGTCTTTTTTTTAACACTGTTGCAAATGCTTTGTTTTTAATACAACAGGCTCAAACATTAAACAAAAGGTAAGGGATTTATGGATGGTGTCTGTGACAGAGTGGATGAGACTTGCTTTGGTCACCACTTCATTCTGTTCAGCACACTTTATCTTTATATTTCTTCTTTAGTGATCTTTGTAGTGTTAGTTTGACTTATTTTGGAAATGTTGAGTTAAGATATTTCATTTATTTTCTGCCATTTATAAAACTATATAAAAGTTTGTGAATTAGTTGGAAAGTGTACATTTATTTGTTTGTGGAATGGTATTGTCTGGGTCTGATTAGAAGATTCTCTACAACTGTATAAAGACAGTGGTGTTTGGGCTTTGCCAGAGGACTGGTAATGGACAACACAGAGTGTTGAGGGGGGTTTTTTTAACCATAAAGGAAGAAGAGAACAAATCATCTTACTAATACAAACTAATGTCTGCTGAGTCTATCTGCCTTTACCTACTCTGACACGTGAGGTACACACTTTTTTTTTTTAAACAGTGTCACATCTGTTGATATTGGAAACAAAAACATCCACAAAACACACGTTTTCCTCCCTCCAGAGCTCCATGAGAAAACACATCGTACCATACATTAAAAAAAAAACAAAAAAAAAAAACAGCGTATTCACGAGACTGGTAGCTAACAGATTTCAACTGAATGTGACAAAATGCTCTGTGTTAAAAAAAAAAAAAAACACAGAATCCCTTACCTTTCCTCTAAAGGACTAAATGTGGCAAATCAAATTCATTTTTCATCTTCCCAAATATATCAACATGCTTTATTCTAATGACAGAGAAACATGGCTATCCGAGACTGATTTATTGAAAGAATGACGCACACAAGGACAAACGAAGTACTTCATCTAAGAAAGTACTTCGCAGAAAGAAACATTAATATGTTGTTCTCTTAAGAGGAACCTCATAGACTGAACTTTACAATGAAGTCTGGTCTATTTCTTGAGGTAAGGCATTACACCTTCACATTACAACAAATACATTAATGCTATCAAATCATGCAAGGGCAGCACTTAATGTACACAGAAAGTATCCAGTGCATGTGTTTGAACTGAAAACTATGTGTAAAAAGGTCCTTTGGACATGAGCTTCTCTCAGGTGAAAGCACACAGGCACAGTAACAGAAAAATACATAAGCAGGTCGTACTCAGCTCTACATCTCCCAAGACAAAGAGCATACACAACAACAAAGCATGTCCTCTTTCCCTCCATCACTTATTCATGGATGAATACAAAACACAGGACAAAAGATGTAGATTAAAGTATGTTTGGCCAGTGTCTTAGTTTCTTGTTGCAGTAAATGCATGCAACCAGCAGCACTGCACATGCATAATTCAGAATAAGCCTCCTCTGAGATGTCTTTTTAAAAAAAAGCGATACAGACATAATTAGGTAGCAGTGCTGCTCTTAGATGTGCATACATTAGTTCACAGGTATCATGTCGTTCTTCTAATGCCTTAAAAAGATAGAATTTCAAAAAGCTCAGGATTATGATAATCATGCCAAAAGCACTTGTATGGTTGTGTGTGTGTGTGTGTTTTCTCAGAAAGACACTGAGAATGAAATGTAAATACAAGCCGTACAAGTCAAGTATACGTTACCACAACATAAATGTGCTATAATTTATTCTGTTAAACTATTCAAGTAATACTACACTTTACTCACACTAAGTTGAAAGAGAAAAAGAAAAATATTATAAACCCAAATCTGTAATATAAGAAAAAAAAACCTGCAGAGATTTCATGGTTTTTGTTGTGCATGTCATTTGTTCATGCAAATCCATTTACACCTTTCAAACTTGCAACACATTCCAAAAAAAAAAAAAAAAAAAAGATTCAAATGTGGACAATTTAGTGCTAGTATGGGGGTGCAGGAATAAAAGCTGTTGTGTTATTTCAAACAGGTGACATTGACAGGTTATTGTCATAATGACTTGGTAAAAATCTCCATAGAGTCTTTGAAAAGCAAATACAGGTCGGGGATCTCCACTTTGTCAAAAATCCAAGATAAAAGTCATAAAATTCCTTAAAAATAATATTTACAAAAAATATTTAAAATAATTTGATATTTTCTTTTTTACAGTGGATGATACATTGAAATAATTCATAATGCTCCCCCTTTGGGGATTAATAAAGTATTTTTGAATTTGAATTTGAAATATTCAAGGAATCTGGAACAATTTCAGTGCATACAAAGCAAGGGTGCAAGGGGGGGCACCTGCAATCTTCAATCTATCAGATGGCAATCCATCAAGAAATATCATTCATCAATTGCAGATACACTATATTGGCATTCATATTCGCTCACCTGCCTTGACTCACAAATGAGTTTTATTGACATCCCATTCCTAATCAATATGACGTGGGTCCACCCTTTGTCGCTGGAAGAGCTTCAACTCTTCAGGGAAGGCTGTCCACAAGGTTTAGGAGTGTGTTTATGGGGATTTTTGACCATTCTTCCAGAAGCTCATTTGTGAGGTTAAACACTGATGTTGGCTGAGAAGGTCTGGCTCTCAGTCTCCGCTATAATTCATCCTAAAGGTCTTCTATCGGGTTGAGGTCAGGACTCTGTGCAAGTTCAAGTTCATCCACACCAGACTCTGCCATTCATGTCTTTATGGACCTTGCTTTGTGCACTGGTGCACAATCATGTTGGAAGAGGAAGGGGCCAGATCCAAACTGTTCCCACAAAGTTGGGAGCATGCAATTGTCCACAATGTCTTGGTCTGCTGAATCATTCAGAGTTCCTTTCACTGGAACTAAGGGGCCAAGCACAGCTTCTGAAAAACAACCCCACACCATAATCCCCCCTCCAACTTTACACTTGGCACAATGCAGTCAGACAAGTACCGTTCTCCTGGCAACCACCAAACCCAGACTCTTCCATCAGATTGCCAGATGGAGAGTCCAGTGGTGGTGTGCTTTACATCACTGCATCCAAATCTTTGTATGGCGCTTGGTGATGTATGCCTTGGATGCAGTTGCTCCACCATGGAAACCCATCCATGAAGCTCTCTGCGCACTGTTGTTGAGCTAATCTGAAGGCCACGTGAAGTTTGGAGGTGTGTAGTGATTGACTCTGCAGAAAGTTGGTGACCTCTTCACACTATACGCTTCAGCATCCGCTAACCCCGCTCCATCAGTTTACGTTCCCTACCACTTCATGGCTGAGTTGCTGTCATTCCCAAACACTTCCATTTCCTTATAATACAGCTGACAGTTGACTGTGAAATATTTAGGAGTGAGGAAATTTTAGGACTGGATTTGTTGCACAGGTGTCATCCTATCACAGTTACACGCTGGAATTCACTGAGCTCTTGAGAGCGACCCATTCTTTCACAAATGTTTGTAGAAACAGTCTGTATGTCTAGGTGCTTGATTTTATACACCTGTGGACATGAAAATTATTGGAACACCTGATTCTGATCATTTGGATGGATGAGCAATATAGTGTATGACCTTATGGGCAAGAATTGACTTTGTGAATCCTTTGTCAAGCACTGCAATATGGAACTTGATTTACCACTTAAGACTTTACCTTGTAAGTGGACGCTAGTGAAGTTTTGATGTTTGTCAGGCAAAGGACAGTATGTGACAGTATACTCACCACAACCCCGAACTGCTCAGGCTCTGACAAACTGGAGTACTGATTTTTGTATTGTGCCAAAGCATCCAGCTGCTCCTGCTCTGGAAGGTGCTTTACAAGGTTCTGCAAACAGGATGAAAGAATCAGAGAAGAGCAAAGCAGTGATAATGACACCAGACATCCTTAAAGATTCTCATTTTTTTTTTAATTAATAGAAGTCGTTTAATTTTTTAAACGACAAGAATACAAATTTTTGTCTTGTGAATATATGTCATCTCAACAAATACAACTACTGTGAGGCAAATAAATGTTTTGCCTTTGACAAATGCATACATCATGCCTGGAGTCAAAGCAAATGTTATATCCATCACTCAAGTTCTTATTGATGCACTATAAATTGAATTTGGCTTGGAGACTACTAATTGCTTGTGTGTTGATCGGATTAATTATTCAATATGTACGCCTACAACCTAGGTTTGTTTTTTTTCCTACTCAGTTTACATGTATTGACAATAAAATAATCAAAAATCCTCAGAAGCATTCATTAACCTCCTCAATATTTAGTGCACAAATCCAAAACAAAAAAGTTATTAAGAAGTTGATTTTATAAATTGGCTTTTAATCAGTTTTTTCAGTCTTACTAATTTTCTAAGTTGTTTTTTGTTCTGGTATTCCATGTGCTTCTGTGATTATGTGGTTTGCAATTATCTTTTAATGAGAGCCCCTGTTGATACAACAAATTAAATATAGTGAAATTAAATTATAAAAATGCATGTAATATAAATAAAGACATGCCGGAATGCACCGTCTTATTAGGTGCAACACTGACGAACCAAAATTGATCAGTCAATATCTTCGTAACATCAGAATCACAGTATAATTGAATACAACATTTACAGGCAACATAAAATGCATTACAAAAATACCATTTCAGACAACATGGACATTACAAATGTTGTCAGTTTTCTGGAATTTAAAATATATTTAAAATTGCAGAAAGAAATGTGTGAAGAACACAGGAATCAAGCAGAATCAAATAAATAGATAGGATCAAACAGATAAACGTCCGGACAAAGCAAATGAACTGAACTCATTCTTCAACAGGGTGAGTTCAGACAAGTTCAGGATCATCCTGTTGGGCCACACATCATGTACCGACACCAAGAGAGGCAATGTAACCTCCGAGTACTCCAAGTACACATGAATGAAGAAAGTTTGTGTAACTGGAATAATGGAACAATTTGGCGTATGATTGATTCTGGGCAGGATTTACTGACCGTCCCAGTGTCATTTAAAGGGCCGATTTCTGAAGTGCTCAGTTTGCTTATTAGGTCAATTATATGATAATTAACCCCCCCCCCCCTTCAAAAAAGAAAACTCCTCGGATCTACACGATTCACGTAGGTCACCCTTTTTGACTTCAAAACAGCGAATTTAGCCGAAAGGTGAGGGATTTTCATGCCTGATATAACTTCTAATTAAGATGTGAATATGCACATGCAACTGTTTCATTGCCATAATCTAGTTAGACTTTTATCAAACATCAAAACAAATGTGCCCTTGCTGATGTTTGTGAAGACCCGTTTTTCAATGGAAGGGGACAGACCAAATCCAGCAAGGTAGGATGATTCATCTTTACTGCATGCAAATTTGTTAGCATTTAGGGAACATGGTAGTCAACGTTTCTTCTGCATCTTCATTTGCACTGTTGAACTGGAGCTTCATTACACTACACAGACCACAACACCACTGTTTTCTGTGTAGCAAAATGTGTTTTAGGTATCTGCTGCTGTGGTTATTGCTTCTGTTGTCAGCAAGGATGATGAAGCCATTTTCTGTGGAAGCGAGGTTGAAGTGGAGGGTGAACAGAATTGCGATACAGACCACAACAATCAGGCGTTTGTTTGGATTTTGCTGATCTGTGTTTCTCATATTCCATGTGGGATTTCACCACCCTGATTCTTCAGTTTTGCACAAACGGCAGCAGGCTCTGAATTCATTCCCTCAACCACAACACACACTTGGAGTTTTCTTGCATTTTCTCATTTCTAATTGGGTACTGTAGCAGCCACTAATTGTATCCAGTGATGGCTGCAAGCATGCGTGTAATCATTAGGTGCATATGCTGCTATGAAAAGCTTCTGAAAACAGAAAAGGAGTATTAATTCTGCTCATTCCAAAAACAACAAATCTAACATGGTTCAGATTTTTCAAACATCAATTTTATTAAGATTCATGCTGATACATGAAACATGAATCTTTTTAAGATTCATGCTTGAAAAATCTGAATTTTTTTAAGATTCATGCTTGAAAAATCTGAATTTTTTAAGAGACCTTATTTAAAGACCTTATTTTTCGATAAATGAATATAAGACTTTTTAATGCTTTTTAAGGATCCGTGGAAACCTTGTCCTCAATCCCAATTTTGGTAGTCTTATAAGGAACATCAGAAGGAAGAAGCATCAGTATTTTGTCTGAGCGTATTGTACAATTCTTCTACGGCTTGACTCATGTTAAAAAGAAAACAGTATCTGAGTCAGGGAGCATCTGTTGTTTTTTCATGGAGTCTGAGAGCATTCGCAAACCCCTTCAGCTCTGCGTTTTGTTGATATTTAAAATGCTTAATCAATTTGTTTACATTTAACGATCTATTTTTCACTCTACAACTTCACAATTTAAAATGGTGTTAAGATTATGCACTTAGCATAATCTGTCTTTGTTTTGGCAGCACCATTTACCCTGAAAATTCTAAAATGACTGCTCTGCAACTAATGAGGGGTTATTGCAATGCTGTTGTTTACTGGTATCAACTGCGGTTGTATCAGAGCAGTTTTACATATACAAGTTGCACCATAAGAGCACATTCATCAAGCAAGTCAACTGATAATAATATCTGTGTGGCCCTGCTGATGAATCTACATTGAACAGATCTGTAGCAGAAATATCTGCTATGACTATAAACAAATACTACTCAGTCCTGTTACTTTTTTAAATAACTGGATAAAAGGATTTTATCCAACTGTTGTAAAACTACAGTAATGACAAAGCTCTGTCCTTTAACCTACAAGGAGAAGAGACAGAAGCTTTTTTCAACAAAGAAAACAGACAGTGACCTATTCCCCACCTGGAAACCTAGATGTTCCCATTATTAAGTGAATTCCATCCAGTATGTCCTCATTCTGAGTAATAACTCCACCAAGCAAGATCAGGAGCCACCTCCTATAATGTCACCTAATCTTGCAAATTTAAGCAGGATGAGTAAAAGCAAAAAGTAGCAATAAAAGGACCATTACATTCCTGCTGACAAAAAGAAAGAGTGGACAAAAGACTGATGTCTAGATAGATGGGATGGATGGGAAAATTGCCATTTGTTGCAGAGGAATTACCATTGGTATTTAGTAAGGGTGCACAGTGGAAAGCTAGCATCCAGCAGGTATGAATGCTGCATTCCGACTGCCTGGTGCCTGGTCTGATTGCATAGCTTTTTAGAGGACTTTTTCTTCCAGAGCAAATAAAAATCAGGGAGGGGTTTTTTTTTTTTTTTAACTAATCACCGAATTAATCCAATCATTTTTTTGTGCCATTTATGCAATTTTTACACTTAAAAATACTACATGAAAGAAACAAAAGAGGGATGCAGAATGTCAGTGCTGCAGTGATATGAATAGATGCGAGTAAATGTACATGAAAACGCTGTAACACAGAAACTAATCAAGAGCAGGAGCATGAAACTAACAAGCTTGGAGAACTAGCTAGAGATCCACTTCCAGACCCAGAAAGCTTCACATTGTCAGTGTCACACTTGCGAGTTAGTTTCCAGCATCCTTCTCAAATCAGAGCCAAAACTAACCGGTTACTGCAGGTGGTCCGGTAAAACTATTCACTGTGGAAAGTAATATCAAATCAAAACATGTTACAGAATATTAAAAGCTTCCCCACCTGGATCATAGGTTCAGTGAGTTGGTCCTCATCCACCTCCACTATCATGCGACGAATTTCCTGATAAGGCATACGGAAGGAACCCAAGAAAATGGCTGGTGATACAAAAAGAGTAAAAGATGACAAATTAAATGTTTTAGTGCATATAGCAAAGGTTGTAGTACATACAGAGATTATTCCAATTAAATGTTATTGTATTTTCAGAGAACTTGTCATACAAATGAATAAAAGGAATCAAGAATAAAAGCAAAGCAAGAAATCAGAGAATTGTGTTATATAACAACAAATGACTGCAGGATCAGAAAAACACACTGGGTTTGTCGTATTGCACAGGACTGAATGGAAAAGTTAGTTGTTGGAATTAAAACAAAAACAAACTATTGGGAATGTAGGTAGAAAAAATAGCATATAAAATGGTCAGTACTTGTGTGTCTGTTAAGAGTAACAGAAATCAGCCTCACTTGATATCGAGTAGAAGCAGGAGTAATTCCTCAAGAGAAACTCACAAAACAAGTTGGTGTTTGCTCTCTTCTATCACTGTCAGATTATACAATTTGTTGCTGTTCACTTTGTACCCGGAGGTGAACGAGGAAATGATTTTAAATGTAATGTTACACATTCCAGAAACTTTCAAAGAAATAACATAAGCAGGTGTTCATAGTGTAAAAATGTACTTGGATGAGGATGCAGTTCATAACATTCATAGTGAAGTAGCATTCAGCAAATATGCTTTAATAGATTTATAGAAAAACTCATGACAAGACCAACCAGGCTTATAACTGTGATTTGCAAACAATCACTTAAATCCGCCATTCCCAAACTTCAGAACACCAAGGCCCAATTTGAAATGTAAAAAATCTCCGCGGCCCACCCTTTAATGACAACTGTGATCAACATACAGGACTAGGAACCATGTTCTGATATTAATGTAAGGGGTCAATAAAAAAGATATTAAGTTAAGATGTTTTTAAATCATGTCGTTAATATTTTACAGTAATTAAAAACATATTTTTAAAAGATCGAGGATTTAAAACATATTTGTTTAATTTTAATGACCTCTCACGGCCCACCTGCAGTACCGCGACGGCCCACCAGGGGGCCGCGGCCCACACTTTGGGAATCGCTGACTTAAATAATTTTAAGCCAAACAGACACCATTTAAACAACACAAAATATAGAAGAATACTTGTCCTGGATTCCCCATTCAAACCACTGTGTTTCCAAGTCTGAAAACCCTTCGCAATTTTCTTTAATTCTAAATTGATACGATTTAAAATTGCCTCAGATTACGCCTCACAACTGCTCAAAGTAGATTGAACAAATCCAGTTAAATACAACAGACAAAAATCGCAGAGCAAAGGAAAATGATCATAGAGCAGAAATGTCAGGATGTCCTCCCAGCTCTAGGCGTCACATTTCTCCAAGATATAGTTCATTTTTATCAAAAAATACATGTACAAGTATCATATTTTGTCTTTATTTCACGGGCTTCCTTCAATCCAATTTAAGAATATGTTACAAAAAAACATACTGCATATGTGTGCAAGAACATGTGGGATGTAAGTTTGTTATTTTAATTGCTGTAGAGAATTTCTAATATATTAATTTATTAGGTGCATTACAGACTTGCCTCAGGTTGAAAACAAGAAGAGGAGAGTCCACACAGAGATGTAGTCAAATACCCAATTGATTTTATTTAACATACATAAAAGAAACTAACATGAGGTGTGTAAATCCAGATGAGCAGTTTTATACTGATATGAACAGGTGCCTGTAAATGTATGTGGAAATGTTTTATAAAGAAGAACACAGAAAACCAACTTGTGGAATCCATGATGAGGAACGCTGGCAGGCTAGCCAGAAGCAAAAACCTGCAGAAACTGACTTTTGCAACTTAAACCTCTTAACAGTCCTTCCCAAAAAAATGCCTAAAACACCAATAAAAGGCATATGTACTGTAGGCGGGATGCTGCCTGTTGACAAGCAAACCACTCCCACATCGCAGGAGCAGCAGAATCTCCAATGAGCCTCTTAGCCTCTTGCGAGGAGAAAACATTAGAAATCCAGAAGCCAAGATGGTAGACCATCACAGTTGCAATACATTTCTACCAGGTTTGACCAGTAAAACATTAATCAAGCAGAAATACTAAAAGGACACATATTATTCCCTACTTCTAACTAAATTTGTAGACTCTTTCCCCCCTATAGCGAACCACATAAAACCCACCAAGTCTCCATTTTTTTCCCTTTCATTTCTTCTGCATGATTTATCCCTGTTACTAGGCTGATTAGTTCCATTTTCTTTTAACACATGAAACAAAGGTCACAGCTCCCCTTGATAAAAGGCAATGATGTGCTTAGATCTAAAAGTGCTTACGAGATCAGCAGGACCCTCATTAATGCCCAGTGCTTTTAAAATGGTCATTTTTAAGGCCAAGTATACATTTGTGCTTGTGAGACAGAGAGAAAGAGAGACAGAAAAATAGAGTGGGAAAGAGAGAGATCAATGAGATCACACCCTGAAGCATTTCTACTCTGGTCTGTCTTTCCTCAATGGATCCTAACATTGTTAATTAGCACAATGTGGAGTGAAATGTATCAGTGTCCAGGGCTGATGTTAAGTGTTATCTTGTTATAAATGCTATAACAACAAGCAAAGGAGTAAAGTGGCATGCTTGTTCAGACCATCTTTTACTGTTAATATTTCAGTGACTACAAGATAAACCTAACGCAAATGTTTAAAAGGGAAAACATCTTTTTTTTTTTTTTTTTAACAACATTAGAATAAGTCAACTATAAGAAGTTCATAAGGTTTTAACTATGAGACTTGGATGAACTAATGAACGTTTTTGTTTTTTTATTTATTTTTTTAACCAAGGTCTCCGGCATCATTAGAAAACATCAGGGGATACATATTTAAAGCTTTTCCGAGTACTGCGTCTCAACAAACAAGGACTCATAGCCCTCTGGAAACTAAAAGAAAGCTAGAGCATGAAAGAGAGCCATTATTAAACAGCATTTTCCTCAGTTTGAAGTATCATTTGAAAAAAATGAATAAATAAATTAATTAAATAAAATAAGAAACTGTAGCTACAGGAATGCTCTAAGGCCAAATGAGAACGCCTGTCTGGATGCAAACGATTTTCAGGAGGATGCAGCACAGGAGTGGTGTTACGCCTGAAAAATATAAAAACCTGTGGACGGACCTCAAGAGAGCAATTCAGGTGGAAGGTGACCCAAGAATCGCAAAACAAAAAGCCTCTCCAAGGGGAGAGTAAAAAAAAAAAAAAAAAATAGATGAAGAAAATCCCTGAACAGCAACTGAAGGACTTTTAGCTGGATAGAAAAAGCATTTCTAAGATTTAACACTTGCTTAGAGTCTAGAGACTAAATATTCAGATGAGTCTTCTGGTTCATTGTCCCTTTTTTGTCATTTAGAAACTCTAAAAGATGGACAAAGTATTTCTTAATTATTTTCTTAATCTACTGTCATCTGACACTTGATGCCTTTTGGTAATCAGTTCACGTTTTGCTTGTATATCTGCTAAAACTAAGAGTAATTTAGACCCGAATCATAAAGAAAAATATAAAAATGCCATGAGTGACTTCAGTGAGATGAAAGAAAAGAATGACAAAAACTACCAATACACCTAAACAATTCACAAACGTGTAAATGAAAATCTCGGTATGAATGAGCTCAAAGGAAAGAGATACTTACAGAGATTTTGTGCAATCTTCGGATCGAGCACCTTGAGCTCTTTAATTCTCTTCTTTAAGGATTTCTTATCCTCGAAATCCTCCTCTTCTTTTTTGGCTGATGAAAACAGAAATGCTGTATTATAAATCAAGAACAAAATCTTCTTTGCTTCTCACATATGCATGATGTGCACATATTCAGAAATGGGAGGACTACTTTTTTGTCGTTCTCAGGATATGATATAAAGACATGAAGAGTCAAATAAAAAAAATGTGATTAAGAAAAGATCCAACAGCATTTGCTTTTTTCTGAGAACTGAATTGTAATACTGTATAGATGTCAGTCTTTTGAAACAGCTTTTGAAATAGACTAACGACATTCCCGGGATTCTTGTGGCAGTAAACAGTGACTGATGGGATGCCTCACAAGAAACATGGATGAAAGGATTAAGAATTACCCTGATAACACAAATGATGGAGTAAGGTGCCAGACAATGTCTTAAAAAAAAACACACAATTTTGTACACTCTGCAATCAGATTTTTATGTTGTTGTTGATTAACAGGAGAAGCACCATGAGATCCAGATTTGAAACAAAAACAAAAAAATCTAAAAAAAGATACACATAAATATGCTGGCTTGAACCACGCTAACAAAGTGGAATTCATGCTTGTTTTTAATTATTTAAGACACCAGATTAAGAGAACAAAATGTGCATCCCAGGAGTGTACTGGGTAATTGTCTCGTGCTGTAATTATTGCATGTGTGTTGAGGAGAGAAGAGAGGACAGGAGAGAATAGAAGAGGGGAACAGAGTAGAAACAGAAAGGGGTTAATCCACAGGAAACGGATGCCCGCTGTTCCATGCAGACTTGTTCTCCTTTCAGGGATCCTGTATCTAATTAAAAAAGTGAAGAGGTATACTTGGAGCATGTCCACAAATACGCACACCTACGGCACAGCCCACCAGGCATAGACAAACTCAAACACGGCCGCACACTGAGCTGCGCTTGGACTTACGTTGCTCCTGTGTTGGTACATTCTCCTCACATTCTTTCCAAATGTAAGAGAGGAGAGAAATGAGGCACACAAGGAGGACAGTGGAAAATGTGTAGCATGGAAAGAGGAAAGAGAAAGGAGAGATTAAAAACGTTATTTTCATGAGACTCCAACCAGTGAACTACAGCGTGAAACACAGAAACTCACAATCCACTATGGTATAAAAGTTCAAACTGAGAAAATGCAGATAAGTACCCACAGACTTCATCATATAAAAAGGACAGAAGTGGACTGATCTCCTCAACTTACTTCATATCACGTCCTGCTCTAGAGGTTAACCAGTGTGCACGATTAGAAACTCTGTTGTTGTTGTAAACCTAGCGCCTTAAGGTCGAGAGGTCACAGGGACCTCTTTGTCCAGAACATCCACATCATTTCTGATACAGTCATCCTATCTAACAGAGTTTCTCCTGTGTGATGCCATCACGGGCGCCAGGCAGAATTTCTATCTAGGTCTTAGACATTCTGTTAAAACTTACTGTCTGTTATTGTAAAGTTGTCATTTCTTACAACACCTGGTCAGGTGTAGATCTGACCCCTTTTGCATGCAAATGGAGAATTAATTTACTGAAAATCCAGCCATTGCTAAGTCTTGTTATTTGAGTTTAAAATGTTGATCTAATTCAGAACCCTTAGTCTTTTAGAGACTAGAACACAGGCTTTTTTTGCCAACAACCAACTCATAATGTTATTCTTTATTGTTAGTCAATCACTGATATGGGGTCTTCATTAATCATTTTTACTTATAGATGTCAATTACATCGATGACAGAAGTTCATTATCTATCAGTTATAGGCTTTGGGAAACTGAATCATCACAATTAAAATCAGAAAAAGAAACTAATGGAAAAAACATGAAATTCAAGCCATCCAAGCTTTTCTTTGAATGTTATGCAGCCACATAAGAAATATGTGGCTGCATAACATACTGCAACACAAGATTAAATATGTATTTTGCTATGAATCCTTGAAAACCTGAAATTGATTTTCAAGCGACGCAAAGGACAGCAGACACTTCTAGATCCAATATGATGCTTTGCCTAATTACTACCACGTTACACATATTTTTGTCAATATGTTCAACAATAAACGTTCCAAGATTTAGATCATCTTGATGAATATATTTATAGCACAGAAGCACGTCCTCAAGGCATGATAGAAGCCAACTGTTAATAAAACCATTAAAAATATGAGGAGCTAAAGTATTCACAGTATTCTTGACTTTGGTGATTTGGGGTATTTAAATGAAATACAAGAAGCCAGCCTTAAAGAGCCCCCTGCCTGCTCTCTGAGGATGTTCTATTGACCTGCTCATAACTTAAAGCTGAAAAAGATTCTCATTTAAGACTGCACTGACCACGTCTGTTCACATATGCTACATGAGAGACACAGTACTGGAGAACGAGACACCTTGTTTTACCAAGTTATAAAGTCAACCTCATATGAAACCGCGAGCCCAAATCCATTTATATCACATAAGAGTTGGTGATCGAACACAAATCACATTTCACACACACATACACACATACTTGTTCCACATCACCTCAGGTGTTATCTGTTAAATCAGCTAATAAGATTGCTCCCATCCAACATCACCCCTCAATCTCTCTTAAAAACTGCTCCTCTTCAGGGAAGCCCGCTCATTATACATCAGCCAATTAAAATGTCCCACAAGAGGGCGGAGGTCACCGGTTAATCAATCAGAGGGAGTGGCGATAGTTGTGCTTATCAGGCTGCTTTATCACCCAGGAAGTGGGAAAGATAAGGATGCACTTGCGAGCAGGGAGCAGTGGGGAGTCTACATCACACAACAGGCCTTGAAGAGGAAGAAAAAGGAGAGAAGCAAGGGTTACAGCAAAGGGATTCTGCACTATAATATCAAGAAATAATCAATCAGAAGAATAAGGAGAGGATGAGACACCACGATGGGAAAACTCAACTTTAAAGGCCTGGTGTACTCTGCTGCAGCACACAAGGTTTGAGCCATCTTCAGTTCCGCTTAGTTGAACCCTTCTAATGAAGGCCTGTGATAAATGTCAGCTTGATGGCCGCGCTGCAGAACAGACGAGTTACAGCAGAACTAAAATAAAGGACTGCTTTGCATCTACTTCAAGTGTGGAGCACTGCTGGCAAAGTACATCTTGAATTATTCCTATAAAAACATATTAACAGCAAAAATAATAATAAATTATAAACATGTTTGTGTTCCTGTCAGAAATATCCCTGTTTACACGACAAGGGAAAAGATTTATTATTTTCTTTGGAAAAGCAAAGTAATGTTTAGTGGTAGGGTCAGATGGGGATTGAGTGTCGGAAAATTAAACGAGTTATATCCCTTTGTCGCTTGTAGTAATTCTACTTACTGGTTTTGATCCAATCTCTGGCACAGTTTAAAGACACTTGAGAAAATCTAACATTGCACAAAAAAACACACACACACACACAAGCACACATACGCACCATCCCAAACAGCAGCCCTTCCCACAAGGCAGTATCAGTGAATTCTGCCATCAAAGCACTAAAGGGAGTGGTGGATGAAATAAAACTGCTGTGAAAGAGCATGACTGATGCTGTACATGACAGGCAGGCCTCAGAGACAAGCAAGAAACACCTCAAATTCACCCCCTTAACACACACACGAACACACACACCCACACACACACCTCTGTCCTCCTCCTTCTACTCACACCACCACTTCATCTTATCAGGGTGGATTCTAATCAGAGAAAACAGCTTACTGGAACCTGCCTGCTTTTTACACAAAACACACACACACACAAAAAAAAAATGTAACAGTATCGTCAAATTGAAGCATACCATGTAACTCATACCAAAGTCAAAAAAGGTATCATACAGTAAAGAACTAACAAAAGAATGATAAGCTATCATTTTTGTCAGAGGGACTTTCTGCCTCATCTCAAACTGGTTCTTTGCATTTTCTCAGGCAAACAATTGAGTTTAAGCTTTGTAAATCAGCCATAACGGTGCGCAGTCTTCAATCCTGCCCATCATTATTTATAAATCGATTTAACAAACACATTTTGCTCTGAATTTAAAAGTCGCTTGTAAAAAGATGAAGAGTGAATGAAAAATACGGATTGTGCATGTCGACTCTAAAAGGTGTTTACAAAAAACTGTTATATAGGAAGGCAGCCGCCTGATCCTCTGAGAAGAAAACTATGCGTAAAGTAAGTCTTTGTATTGTTTATCACATCCGCTCTTTTCTTCCAAACAGCCCTGTTTGAATCCTGCTAGCTTTGCTGTGAACATGGTGCTATTCACTGGAGACTTATGCAGACAGAAGCAGCTGCGAGCCGGTAGAAACCCGCTCTGGATGCGTCTGGTATGAAGAACAGCACACTACCACCACGTCTCGTTACATTAATGATTCCATTTCTTAACTGAATGTTGATATCGCATCTTGCATTCACATATCAGCGCATCATATTTTTTTGCACAGTTTTATGTCAAAAACCATCTGTCTGTTTAAGTTGAGCTTTTCGTGAGCTTTTTCTCATTGCTTAGTCTCGTGATGGTTTATTTTTCAGCTAAGGTGTTTTCAAAAATTAGTATATTTACCTTCAAGCAGAAGTCTCAATTTATCACAAATACTAAATTGTGGATATAGGGTTTCAATTAGACAGGGGAAAAAAAGTCCAAGAGGAAACTATAGCCATATCAAATTTAAAAAGAAGCAGGATCTTCCTTCAAATGTAGTGAAGTACAAGTATGAAGCTGCATAAAATGGAAAGAGACGCATCAAATGATGAGGAGGGAGCAAATACATGCCTATTTACATGAAAGCAAAGCAGTGAGATAGCACAGTTGGCTAACAACAGTAATATACTTGGTAATGGAGATATGATTGTCTGAACTGGAGAAAGCAGATAAGCACACAGTGGTGTGAAAGTTGGGAATGCGGTAGTCTTAAAAGGCCATTTAAATCAATGTCATTATTCTATTACTCAATCAAAGGACTCATGCAGATTAAGTTTCAATGCCACCTAGTGAGCAGGTTTCTGTAGCAGGGTTCATTCAGGAAATTGCCATTGAACTGGCAAACACCACACCTGCAGACAGACATTTGTCCTTGACTTCAGACGGCATTAAATTGACATACAGCTACAATCAGAACTTGCATGACCATATCCTTGATCTAAACCTATCTTACACAAGCTAAAACCATCTCCCTTAAAAGTCAATTATCATCATTAAAAAGACTTGACTTTTTTTTTCTCCCCCAATAAATGAGACACATCCAGATAATGAGACTGTAAGCTTATTTAGGTCCCCACAACATGAGCAACACCCCACATATAAAAACACACACTTACTGTATATATTTATATATTATACACAGAGACGACTGCCTGAAGCAAAATCCAGTATAAGACATCAGAAGCTCAAGGGGGGGGGGGTGTCTGCAGCAAGTAAAGAAATCCACCATTTCAACACATCTGTCAACTCTACAGTCAACGGGGGGGGGGGGGGGGGACAGTGAGACAGGCTGCACAGTTTGACTGCTGACTCTGTCAGGGTCAGAATTCTGCCAAGTCCTGAACCTCAGTAGCCTTGACACAACGTATGAGAAAGTACGAGAGACATCATCAGACAGACGTCCACTTGTTACTTTGACTATGCATAGCGCCCCCCCTCAACTTTCCACTTCTGCCTTATTCATGGACACATCTAGCATGCTGCGCAGCGTAGCGGTGAGAGAACAGCTAGACTTGTTTGCCCATGGAGTGTCCTCCCCCCCACCGGGTGTAGGAGCACCACTGAGAGTGAGACAGAGAGGAAGATCAGAGTAATGAAGTGAAGGAGCTGCGCTGTGAGTGAGCTAATCAAAGTGAACCATGCAGGGCCACCTTTCCCTGTGATACAGACTAGATGACCCAAGGCCATAATTACTCTGAGACTCTCATTCTGATAGCAGCAAATTAACAGACTTCATTAGGCGCCTCTCTCTTCTTTGCGTCTGCTATACCAAGATCACTACAGAAGTGTTCCTGTATGGCCATCAACATCCACGGCATCCCAGAAACCTGGCCTTCACAAAAAGTTACGGTACGCCACAGAGAGAATGCAGGAGTATGCACGTTTGAAAGAGTCACAAATCTGGACTGACGTTCACAACACCACATCAAAAGATCCATAACTGATTAGAAGCTTCTGTTAATCAGTGCGTAGTGGCCTGTAGGTAAGGATTTTGCCAGTAGATCTATTCTCAGTGGAATAGTGCCCTCTATAGGCCTCTTGAAGGGCTCTTAATATGAGTGTAAGCTAAAGTGAGTATCTTCTGACTGCTCTGTCATATCAGCTTTGAAGCATTGTTATCTCCATTTCAATTCACCGTGACAGCGCCAGTCTGATCTGAACAGTTCTTAAGCCCATCCTAACATTTTCTCAAGTCATTCAATGGATCGATGACAACCTAAAATCATTTACCTCCGAAATTATTGTATTTTGTTTCCCCCCACCCATTTGTCTCTCCATCCCTTTGCAAATTCGTCTACACCCTCCCCTTCGACAGCTTCCCTCGGCTTGCATACAAAAAGCTGCATGCACGCATGAAAAATCACAGCAGAAAATAAAGTCGCAAAGGCAAATATGCTTTTAACGAGCCCACCCATTACTTTGGTGATATGGGAACATAAAAATATAAATTGCAAAGAAATTGATGTGCTGATGCTTGAGAAACTGAGGGGAAAAAAATACAATGAAGGAGGACAGAAGATGGTTAACCATGTAGAAATAAAGAAAATGGAAGCTGGAGCAGACAAAGAGTTTATCTGTGGAACGCTTGTGACATTTTCAAGCATTTCAGGACATTATCAATATAGGTGCACGTAATTGGTCTGAAGGCCAGAGAAAAAAGCTGTACGACAAAACATTCTGCATAAGCTATTTGGTAGAACAGTACTTGTTTCAAAATATGTAGAAAAACTACGCAGCAGAGGTTATCAGAACAAAGCGATGATGTTTTCAGTCTCTGCACCATGTTGACCAGGCTTTCCTTTTCAAAAGCAGTGGGAAGAACCTGAAAGGCACAAAATTTCTGTAGCCACACAAAAACTGATTATAAAACTAATGGTAATCTCCAAAATGTCAAAGCAAAAGCAAGTGAGTGGGAGAAAAGGAAGGAGAAAAAAAAAAAGAGGATCCAGCCAGACAGAGACGCACAGGAGATAAAATCTATTTGATGAGAGTGGTATATGGCACTGGAGAGCAACACTAACTGCTTCACAGCAAGAGATGGACATCCTGCTGCTATCCTCGGATACTCAAAGTAGTACAAACGATATTTAAAGCATTTGCCATTGTTTTGGCATCTAAATTCCTTCTCTTACACTCAGTGATTTTAACTAAATCCCAAACACCTGTCATGGCCACTTATGAATAATCTTTGACTATGCAAAAACCTAACAAAAATGAAAATGGTAAATAAATAATTTAAGTTTGTGCTTGAGACCAACAAAAACGATCCAAAATATGAGACTTAACTTTTTCAGACATTTTATTGAAGAAGCCCACTTCTCCTCGTTTTCGTGTGCTTCAATCCACCCTTCACTGGTTTTAACCCCTTCATAATCCTGCCTCCTCAGCTCATTTTGTCTTATTATAATCTAAAAACTTAGCAAGTTCTCCACATAGCAGACCACAAAAGCTTTAGCTGCTCAAAGAAATATTCCCACAATGTACTCAAGAGAGCTATTAAGTACACTGGATTTGTTAAGTGGTTCCAATGTAGATGTATTCTGAGGGTTGTTGTAGTTAGGGCTGACAGAGTAGAAGCATGAATTTGAATGATCATGAATCTTTAATGTGTCACATAGTTTGACACGTCACAGCAAGCTGTCAGCTCTGGCCGTGGTCTTTACCTCCGTATGGAAGCCTTCCCCAACCTAATCCACACATACAAGCTTAACCCATCACACGCACAACCACCGTTTCCATCAAGTATTCTGCAAAAATGCTTGTGCAGACTGACAGAACCCACACAAGCATGCTGTCTTCTTAGATCATTACATTCACATGGAAATGAGCTGTCTAATTATCTCTTATAGCAAGCCAGTAGTGAGAAAAGAGCAGATCTTTCTTCAACCCTCTCTGTAACAGGCTACACTGATGTGGAGAATCTGACAAACACCAATAGCACAGCTTTAATTCTATGTGAAGTTGAATAAAAACGAGGACACTTGTGAAGCACTTTCTCTAACTTTGTAATACTCCAGCCCTCTCCTTTATTCATTAAAACCATTGTTGGAGCCTTTCTTCTGAACAGTACACCAAACTTCACATTTTACAAGCTTAATTATGTTTTTATTATTATTATTATTAACACTCATTTAAAACAAACAAATTAATATAGTTAAAATTCCTTAAATTGCTTTTGATATGTAATTCAGTGGTGCAGCATGAAAGAAAACTAGCCAACAAAAGTAGTAAGAGACACATGTACACTGACAGTGGACTGATGGCATATTTAGGATTACAATATTTGCGAGGATGAAACTAATGCAAGATCCCTTTATAGCCAGAAAATTAGATGTATTTAATGGTGGTCTAAAAAATTATTAGACCACCATTTTTTTCTTCACTTTCTTGTTCATTTTAATACCTGGTACCACTAAACGTCATCATGTGACTAAAACAGACAGAAAAGAAAACACTGAATGCATAAAAGCAGTGTTTTTGGCAGTACAACGCCATAGCTATTGATGTAAAAACTTAAGTGATTTAGGTTACAATCAAGAAAACCATGGAAAATGGTAAGATATCAGCTCTTAAATAAAAGGGCTCTTAAATAAACAAACATAATGATAACCACAGAGATTGCTTATGAGCAATCTCTGTGGTTATCATTATGTTTGTCCAAACAAATGTACCTTTAGTTGTACCAGGCATTAAAATGAACAAGAAACTGAAGAAAACAAGGGTGGTCTAATAATTTTTTCCATGACTGTATATAGGCATACACACACACATACAGTGTAGTTCAATGATCTAAATCAAACAAAAATCAATGCATGCAAAATAGGCTTTAACAAATTGGTTGTTTTCAACACAGCTGCTAAAACGGTGCTCAACAGTTTCTTCCCACTGTGCGTTTAGATAATTATGGAATAACTTCTAATTGCAAAATGTATCAGACTGTGAGATATCACACGAGATTTTCAAACATATCAGCCTGATAACACTATTAATTTTCAAGATGGATTAACTGTACAAGCTTATGATAAAAATAGAAATCTTACGTGTGAAGTAGCTCTTTGTTGCAACATAGAGGTGTGTACTTGAGGAGAAACTTTATCAAATGTGATGACACAGAACAACAATGTCTGCTTTGTTTGGATCTCACCCTCACCTTGGGCACAATTATTTTCATTGAAAGGGGCAAAGCTCAATGCCACCTTTCTGAGATGCTTTGCATAAGTGTCGGCCCCACCTCTTCACATTCTACAGTTAATGAAAAGGATCAGTGGGGTGCGATTGATTTGTCACACATCATGGATATGTGATGTAAAAAAAAAACATGGATTGATGTGTGAAAATTTCACACTTTGACAGGAAAAAAAAATAAATGTGTAGAGATGGTGAAAAAACATTCACGTCAAGTGTCATATGGCCAGTGTCATGACTTTCAATCAGTGAAGATGTACACATAATAGATTTGCACTTCAATGTGGATGAATGATATTCCCTGACAAGATGCAACGTATGTCATGATACATGTAAAAAGTAAAAATTCTGTTGTCAACAGACAAAATAGGTTGACACCTTTTAAAACCAAATACATTGGGGGAAAAAAACAACATAAAAAAATCTTTGTCAGGCCATATGCTAATCCATGTGTCAACATGTGAAATTTTGATGTCTCTAGCAAGTTTTTCCAGAGACAAATCTCTCCAGTGGCCCACTACAGAGAACACTGTGATCAGCCCTCCAAAGAGATCCCGATGCGTCGCATAAGACAAATAAGAATATAATGTAATATTGTAATATCGGCTGGGATGTGCTGCCCCCAGGCAGAGAGATGCGCCGGCCGCCACAACCCAGACACACCACGGCAAGGGGGAGATACCCCACCGCCACCCCCGCACCACCCCCAGGTAAGGGCCACGCCCCCGTCGCCCACCACCGCTGCCGCCCCGCAGGGAGGCAGCACACACGAGGCAGTGATCGCCCCCGCCCCCCAGGGAAAACCCGCCACAACGTCCCACCCCAGCCCGGACCCCGCCCCACCAACCCCCCCACCACCAGCAGTCAACAGGGGCACGGCAAGCCTCACCGCCGTCCGACAGCACAGGTAGACTGCACCACCAGGACAGCAGATCCAAGCAGCCCCACCGCTACAGCCGAGGCCAAAACAGGCAAGGAGACCAGGGAGAAGGCCACCCCGCCCCCAGCCCCAACCACCAGAGATGCAGCGCAAACTGGGGCGAGAACCCCGGCAACAACACATGAACCTTGACCCCGAGTGATTGGGGGCCAGCGGCTCACACCCACTGGGAGAGCAAGATAATGTTATATTACTAAGGGAAATATACGTGGTTTGATAATAATGACAGTAATCAATCGTAAAAACTATGCCCATTCTTATTCTACCCCCAGGACCAATAAGTTTATATCAACGGATTCTCAGGCTGAAGGAGATCAAGCTAACTGTGGGCTTGATCTCAGCCCACAGTTAGCTGTGGGCTGAGATCTACTCTACTTAAATCTACTCCCACCAAGTTATGGTGGGAGTAGATTTAAGAAGTCTTTGTTTACATTGTGTTTATTTTATCCTCCCACAGTCAAGGAATTGCATAATGCGCAGTCACAGATCTTTTAGGGATGATTTATGTTATAGATGTAAAGATCGACTAATTTTGTCCCAAATTTGATCAAAACGGTCATTTTATTTTTTTTATTGTGGCTGACAGTTTTTCCATTGCAATGAGGTCAATTAACAAATTTTTCCAGAAAGTAATATTAATTGAGTTTTTTGTTTTCTAATTTACAAGGATTCTTTTTTTTAGCAATGATTTAAGGCGATAAAGAGAGTTTTCTTGGAGTTATTATCCAGGGTGGTCATGGAGGAGTCTGGTGATACTGGAATGCTATAGTCCAGAAGTTGGGAGAGAGTTTTGATAATATTGAGCCAGAATGTTTTAACTGGTGTACATCCCTACATGGCATGAAAGTAGGTGTCAACTGCTTTCGTTGTACAATGTGAGGAGATTTATGTGTCTCTAAAGCCCATTTTAAACATTTGTCCCCAGTAAAGTGCACTCTGGATAATCTTATATTGTATGAGTTGTAAAAATTTGCATTAGCAGCTGAATAAAATATATTTTTTGCAAATTTGGGGCCAGAATTCTTCATTGGGGTGAGTTCTAAGTCCTGCTCCCATTTAATTGAAGGGACTGAGATTGTACAGTCAATTGTTGAAATCAATTTATAAATTTTAGACTAATATTAAGATTTTTTTGGTGACTAGAGATTCTAGTAAATTCTAGGATCAATGATGATTGAAAATGATGTAAAAAAAAAAAAAAAAAAGGAAAATTAGAGAGCAATTTAGGAAAGCAAACAAAAGTAATCTTGGACAGTGTCACAAAACCATCTTAACCTCCATGCCCATGGGGGGCCAACTGAGTTAGAAATGGAAAAAAAAAAAAAAAGGTTTCTTCATGCTGCTTTAACTGTGGGGCACAATCAAAAGTGACTGGACACAATGGAGAAAAAAATGTAGAAGGCTTTATATTTCAGCTTAAACTTAGTTTGTCATTCAATTGGAACGTTAAGTTGGTGGCTGTAGCTCAGTTGGTAGAGCGGGTCGTCCAGTCACTGGAAGGTTGGCGGTTCGATCCCGGCTCCAACTGTCCACATGCCAAAATGTCCTTGGGCAAGACACTGAACCTTAACTTGTATGAGTGTGTGTGTGAATGGGTGAATGAGAGGCCATTGTAAACCGCTTTGAGGGCACCTTGGTGCGGATAAAGCGGTATATAAGTGCAGTCCATTTACCATTTAAGTGCTCTTTGCATTCCGATACTAACAATTTTTCCAGAAAAAATAAAGTTACAGAAGAAGGCACCTCCCAAAAAAAAAGGCTTGGTCTGCCTTGATTGGTCAGCCCCAATGGTTAGAGCAAGCATTATCCATTATTCTAAACCAACTCTGATTGAATTTGAAATTCAAGAAAACATTTAACTGAACTAAAAAATATTATGTTTATTCCAAGAGAAATGACAAGATCAATTTTTCAAGTTGTTTTGCAGGAAATGTCAAATTTTTATTCAACATTTTAAATACCTGCAAGACATCTTTAATAGTTGTTTCTAGGTCAGACACAGTTTAATTTTAATGGTGACATACTGCTGCACACAAATATGTACACGACATCATGGCTTAATATCGAAGAACGGAATGTGGCTAAATGTACCAATATCCAGGAAAATATAAAGAGCAAATCTGAGGCTTCATTTATTACTAAATTAAAGTCAACTTCGCTGTCGAGGCAGGATATTAGCACTTGCTTGTATCCTGAAGACAAATGGCAAACTTATTTTGTGATGTTTGAAGTTGTCGTTTAATTGGACATTATTTATTAGCTGTAAAGAAGCCCCAGGAAAGTGCAGCTCTCATGCTGTTGTTCTTTTCCTCATTACGATGGCAACAAATCAACCCTTCTGCTATGTTTTTAGGTGTAAGATGCATGGAAGGAAAAAGATGGTTTATTCCAGGTATCAGTTAAGATATACGCATGAATGTTCCTAAATGCATGCCATGCATCAAATAGTGTGTAATACTGGCAATTTCTTAAACAGAAATCCATACTTTGTGAGAAGAAATAAAACTGTATCCTTGATGGGTTAAAGGCCATATTTGTCTATCGCAACACAATATAAAAATGAGGGTGCTCTCCTGTATAACATGAAGTAGTAAACAGATCACAGATTATATTACATAAGGGATGCCCCCATATAATTTAATGGCTGATGAAAATAAATGTATTTTCTATGCCCGCTTCATCCTTTTCAAGGTCGTGGGGAGCTGGAGCCTAGCCAAGCTGTCACCAGACGGCAGACACGCTACACCCTGGACTAGTCACCAGTCCATCAGATGGCCAAACAGAGACAAATAAAGCAAATAACCATGCACGTGTGCTGACCTGGATCAATGGAGAGAGAGCATTGATCCACATTCTTTGATGTGTAGGTCAACAGATCGCGACTTATCTAACAGTAGAATTTTTTTCATTAAAAAAACTGAGAAGGGAAGGAGCCTTTTCACCACATAGGCTGTTACTTTTCTGTGGCACTCCTGTGTTTGCTCCACTGTCATTTTACCCCTCGGAGCCAATGTGAATGGGGTGTCACGTTGTTTGTTCTGGCTTGGGAAAGGGAATAAAAATGCCCCTTCCAAACATTCTGGACACCTCGAGTCACTTTTGCAGGTCCCCAACAGCAATATTTCACCATGGCGTTATTATATATTATTAACACCGATGATACATATCAGAAAAATAGCCAATTAACACAGTCCTTAACGGAAGAGCAGAAAGTTTGTCCGAACTAGCAACAGTAACTAGGAAGTGGGCGGTGCTTACCGAAAGGTCAATTAAATACGGTACATTCGTTTATTTTTCTGATGCCATGCAGGCGAAGTGTTTTGCCATATTAGTCATGCGTCCTCCTTTGGCAGTAACACGCTTCCCGCAGATGTTGCACTGCGCCAGGTAGCCGTCATTTCCTAGACTGAAATGCAGCCAAACTCAAGAGCGGCGTCTCTTGGGATCCATGTTTTGGCGAGTGAAGTCCCGTCGGTGACGGACGTGACGTCGACACTAGCGCGGAGTTGAGTACCCCAGGCAGAGTGACATCAACAAACTAGAGCAGTAAATCAAAACAAAACAAAAACAAACAAAAAAAAAAAAATAGCGCGGACATTTAGGAAACGAAAAAAGGAATCTAAATTCAAAAATCTTCTAAACGATTCCAGAACCGGACGTTAGGAACCGATTCCTACTTGGAATTGTTTTTCTGTGCCCAACCCTACAGTTGAGCCTTTGTCTTGTTTCGCTGCAGTGCTTCGCTACTTTTTTGCAGTTTTTAAACATATTTTTAGTGCTTGTGACGCCCTTTGACGACCTTGAAAATGGCCCTAAAATGACCAGCACCTTACAAAGCATCTGGTGAATCTAAGAAAAAGAAGGAGCTCCGGCTCCAGTTTGCAGATTTTTGATTTTCGCGAGGGGCGCCGGTCCCCATTAACCACGAAAAATGAGGGATCTACTGTATTAGATTTTTCTTTTATGAGTAGGCTTGGTTATTTTATGATTATGTACATGTAAAGATGTGCCTCTAAATCTAACGCTAAACTCTTATAATAGCCATCAAGGAAAATATCCAAATGTAGACATATTGATTATTGGCCATAAGAATATAACAACATACAAAGTTGTATTTTTTAAGACATGGCACAATATATTAATCAAATGTGAATTTAACTCAAAAAGCCAAGGTGAGCATAAAAGGTGAGGATAAAGGTAGCTAATGAGTTAGATTGAAGAAAATAAAAATAAAACACAACTAATCTCTTGTTTCTGTTCCTTAGTGAACATGAAGGTACATCATGCAGCCAAAAGGAAGTTGCGAGAACGGATTTATGAAAGAGCAAGAGAATAAAGACAGAACCAAAAACAGACCAAAGAGGAGAAAGAAGAAAGGATGGTTAGTGATTCTTGAAGTCAGTCACATCTCTTTTCCTCAACAAAGAAAAAACAAAAAAAGCACTGGATTAAAATAAGTGATTTTCAAGGTCATAGAGTGAGGATATAAATTTAGAGAATTTGGACGAATTACCTTCATTTTGCATTTCACCAGAAAAAAAACATACTTTTTCAAAAGGAAGCAGCAGATTTTCTCGTTAACACAGAAAAGGCAGCTTTTTTTTTTTTTGTAAATTTATTAAAGACTCAATGTTTTTGCAGTGATGAGAGATTTAGGTGACCAGTTTCATTGACAGATCACTATAGTCTCATAAATACATCAGAGATCACAGGTCAGAGCCTTGTTACTGTGATCTGAATCAAACAGAAATCACTAGAACATTTTTGAAAAAAGTCACTGAATCCTAGATCCTATATTGTGACTTGCTTTTCTGAGAAGGTTTTTGACAAATCATGTAACATAATGTGAAATGCTTGAGTCAACAAGATTTAGGTTTTTCTTACGAAAGTGAAAGCTATGTATTAAACACTATCATTGATTATTTCTGGGACTGTAATATGCCTTATGAAGTAAGACCTATTTGAACCCATGTTTTATCCAACAAGTTCAGTTATCTGCAACTGAGACGTATTTGACAACCAAAATATTTAACGGAAAGTTTCTGTCATTACTTAACAGGGCTAGAAATTGACACCGTTTATCTATGAAACCTCAAAATATCTGAGTGCAAATGATTGCGTTGCAACCGTTTTCCTGTGAGCATCCATCGTATGTACAGTCTGTGCCCAATGTGAGCTGATATTAATCAATCTCACCAATCACATCAGCTTGATTTCTTAATTCTTAACTTTAATGATGGTTTTAGATTACTAATACCAGCCTTCCATTACTCTCCCTTTACCGTCACGAGACAGAGAGCAAGAAGGTGCTACGAAGTGAACATTGACAAATTCCGTTTTTAGAACAGCTAGCATTTCCAAAGACACTCCTGCCAAAGTACTGATGGTGGCACAGTTGGTGATGTTAATGGTTATTTGGTGGATGTGGATTAAGCACCAATAGCAAAGACATCATATAGTTTTTTTCATAGTTTTTCGCTACATTTCTTTAAATCAGCCACGGCAACACCAATCTGTTGAAGAAATGTGTAATAGCGCGTGTCCCCATCCCAGTTGATGGACTACCGTACAAGTCAAGATCTGGTTGGTCATATAGAGGTTAAATTCCGATGGTGAGGATGTTATTTTTCATACATATTTTGTATCACATACTTAGAAATGGACTTAAATGCTTTATCAATGACAACATATTAGCCTACAGTTGTTATATTGTTTTCTATTTTTTTGGAGACCCTTTATTAAATCTGATCATTAAATTAGGAATGCTGTCAGCCCAACAACTCTCAACCCAACAACCAAAGAATAACTTATTTTGAAATTGGGAACTACTAATTGTATAGCTACTAGTGCTACTAAGTAAAAAGGTTAATTTTGAGTGCTGCCTGAGAACATGATCATACTTCAATGCTTACTGCAGCTAAGTAACCTTTGTTTAAAGAGTTATTAGTAACATTTCAACCGGTCTCTTTCTCAGTTATACAGATCTCCGCATTCTTCTGTCTCAAAGGCAGCAGAATGCTGTTTTGATTGCCCATTTAGCTGTTTTTAATTGTAATTTGTGTTCAATCCAGTGAAGCTCAAGGGAGGGCTACAAGTATTAACTGTGTGGATTTGGAGCCAGATGACTTCAAATTCAGTTTAGTTAGATCACAGTAAATACACATTTTGATAACTGGAAAATAAATTTAGCAATTGGTCAGTGTTATATTTGGTCAATCTGTTTGAGAAGCATGCCGTTGATGAGATTCTCTAGTCTTTACTTTTGAATTTTTCAAACATTCTTTCTCATGGATATATCATTGGTGATATTTTAGACAGCCAAGATCAACCAACAGACCTTCAGCAGTGGCCAATATTATTCACTTTTTAAGGGGGGGGGAAATTGTAATGGATCGCGTGGTCGTAGGAGGAAGGACAATGCATGACATCAGCTTTGACATGAAGGGTGCTATGGTATGTGCATTTGTCCTCAGGTGTTTGACAATCAATATTGAGCCTGGCAGGAAATTTCATTTGTTCAATGCACCCTCTCTGCCAGTAACAGTTACTGTTACAAATGTGTCCATGTTCACCCTGGCCTCTCAGTCGTTGAAATCACTCCATCACAAGCGACTTTCTACCTCCATATCTATTTTATTGGACAACAACTGTCCTTGTTCTACTCATCACATTGCCCCAAAATGCAGGGTCACTTGAACAACATGCAGCCGGTGGAGAACCACTGCATTTTCTACCATGACTAATAAGGCCAAAATCACTGAAGCAGCAAAGCAGAAGAGCTACAACATAAAGAACACCGGTGATGAAACAGTCGACTCCCATCAACGGTTGGAGCCGCATAAGTTGGATTTGGAGTCCTTCTGGTCAATAAGACTTGCTGCAGAAGCAGCTGCAAACATACAAATCAGGACTTTACCAATACAACCACAGCCAAAAGTGGATACAATCTGTACCCAGATTACTAAATGTACCATCAATGTTCTGAACACTTCAGTCCTTTTAAGTCTGTCAGGAAAATTGTAAATTCTCCCTGTTATCAATGACCAAAAAAAAGGACACCCTAATTACCCATGCAAGTAAACTGATTTGTATACTTTAAAATCTTTAAGACACCAGGACATACCAAATACATGCCTGAGACACAATAACATGCTAGATGACTTGCTGTGCTGTAGACATAAATATAATCTGAAACTGCTCATTATATGAAAGTTTATTTTCTTCATTTATGTTTATGGGAAAATTGTCCCAAAATGATATAAGATTTAATCTGTGTGAAATAAACAAATATAACCTTTCAGCTATATGCCTTGGGAAAATGATAACATCTCGGGATGCTAGTAGGAAGAAATTGGAATCCGTGCCTGGAGTTATAATATCACAAGATGGCCAGGACTTGCAAGGATACCAGACAGGAAGAGCCAGTAAAGGATTAAATACTGAACTGAAAATCAGGTCAAAAGTATTCAAAAACATGCACATGCATGCATGGGATATTATGTCAACTTATATTAACAAGATGGCTTGTAGCAAGACCAACATACTATATGCATAAAAGTTGGGATTTACTGAGTCTAAATATCTTCATGATAAAAGGCTTTAAAACAGTGGTGCGCAAACTGTGGTACGCGTACCACCAGTGGTACACAAGTGCTCTCTGGTGGTACACGGGGAACGTCATGACTTTCCACATTTTCACTTAAAAAAAAAAAAAAAACAATAAAAATCGGAAACATACAATGCATTATAAATACAATGTTTCAAGCAAAATGTGTAGCTTGAGTTGAGTAAAATTGTGTCTTTCAATAAAATATTTGTTGCATATTCAGTTGCAGTGCAGATGTAACAACTTTTGAGTCTGTTTATTTTGCTCTGTATGAGAGTATGAGTATGTGAGAATTGTTGGACAGAGTTGTAAATGTCTGATTCAGTAAGGTAACAATTCAGGTAACAATAAATAACCACAATAATAAATAAGCATCTCTCCTGAGTGTTTAAAGCTAATTAAGAAGGCATATATGTCTATATTTTAAAATTGGTCATCATGGTGCTATGGTAATTAAAGTTTGAGAACCACTGCTTTAAAAGATCATCCATGGTTAACAGGCCACCATTTAACAAGACAATCGGCTCTAGGCTGAGTTTCTGACATTTTATCCTTTACACATAGATCTAAACTATACCTTCTATTGGCATTGCTTTGAAAAATTGATGTGAAGTTTTATTATTCTTAGAAATCAATGAGTGGCATATATAATAGTACAGATATTTAATCTTATACAGGACAAGTTGTCAACTAACACACACTGGTTTCAACCAAGAAGCATCTATGATGCAAGAGATCAGAGAAGAAATGGAAAGATGTACAAGAACAGCAGGACAGTTAGTTGGCTTCCTCATCTCAGCTTTTAGTCAAGAAACACTCAAAATTAGAAACTGACGGTTTAGGCTGAGATTCTTCCATAAAAAAAGCTAATCCTTTCTCAACCTTTTTACTGGTAAAGGCCAGCACTCAGAAAATATTCAAATGTATCTCATTTACAGCCTGTGACAATTGCATTCCTGCAGATAAAATAAGAAATGTTACCTGCAGTAGAACTAACTACCAAAATCATCAGATTTTCAGCTTGATCAGCCGTGACCACCTGTTGGACACTCTCAGACATCAGGCATATGAAACGCTATGCAGTCAAATGTACACACATTAGCAACAGATGGTGGATATGAGGTGCACAGTAGCATAAGTTAAAGAAGACTAGGAACCCAATCTGCTAAAGCTGCTATTTAGGGATAGTGGGTAGTGGGAGGGGCATTCTCCCACAAAGTACGCTGGTCTTCCACCTTGCTAAACCCGCTATCCCACCTGCGCTACCCACTATTATCCATAGGAGTGGTTAGGGCGTTCCACCTGTTAAACCAATCAGTGCGTCAGTAGCCATTGCCTTTAAGAGCAGGTTGCGCTATCCAGATTGGAGCAGCTCTCGTGCTCAGCTCGTCTGGGACACTGCTGTAGAGCTTCCTCCTCTTCCTTCCTTCTCCTCTGCACTGATATATATACAGTGGTACCTCCACTTACGAAAGTCTCTACATACGAAATTTTCAGGTTACGAAACGCCTCAATGGGAAAATATTGCCTCTTGTTACGAAAGAAATTTCAGGATACGAAAGGCAAAAAAACAGTACGCGCTGCTACTTGCAGCTCCCAGCAGTTTACCGAATGTAAACATACTTGTAGCTGCTCTGCTATTGGCTATCACCTGGCATCTTCCTGGCATCTTTTTCTGAATCTCGGAATTTGTTGAAAAGAATCACCCAGAAAAAGTGTTCACTAGTCGGGCTATCGCTCATTACGATGATGCTTGCCTTGCACATTTTTGAAGGATTGTTAAAAGTCCAGCAAATCGTCCTTGGTTCGATTCATTTACAAAACATCAGGCAAAAACCACTGCTGAGAGAGAAAAGGTGACGACGATAGTGTAAAAAGGTAGATGAACATAATTTTTATTTTTTACTTTATTCTTTGCTTTTTATTATGTACAACTCTCATTTTATGTTTATTGCAGTAATCTAATGGTTTGATGCATTTTTATGATTTATAAAAAAAAATTGTGTCCAAAATTTGGGGGGCTTGGAACGGATTAGGGCATTTACATGAAAAACGCATCTCTACTTACGAAGTTTTCAGGTTACGAAACTATTTCCAGAACCAATTAATTTCATAAATAGAGGTCCCACTGTATATAGAAATATTTTTACAGAGGCAATTCCTATCGGCTTCCTGAAAGTCCCAGATAGTTGGTGCACTTCCAGTAAACATGCTCTGGTCGTCTATGGTTTAACTAGCGAGCAGGCCATTTAAGACAATCTCGGCCATTTTCTCAGGGGTTCAACTGAGGCCAAAGCATGCTTTTTATACAAGAGTAAATTCGAGAGAGTTAATTTGTGCACGTCCACATGTGACCAGGTGGACGCGCATTGATACCATTGTACGCAGGTAGCGGCTCGTGTTAACGGGTAAGGGGAAGTGTACGATCGGGGCCTAGGTCTGCTATTGGTTTCTATATTGCTACTTTTTGTGTATGAGCATAGTGTATGTATAGAGCTTCAACATGACAGAATGACTGAATGACTGATAAATGGACTGCACTTATATAGCGCTTTCTCCACATCATCAAGGTGCCCTCAAAGCAGTTTACATTGGTCACTCATTCACCATTCACACATACATTCACACACCAGTGAGTGGCTGCTACAATCCAAGGTGCTAACTTGCCCCCAAGAAACTAGCAGTGAACTCATAAGTTCAATTGAATGTTTCTATCACTAAAGTCAGAAGAAGTAATTGTGTTCAAATTTGATGGCAAATCTCACTGAAATATCAACTTGATGGTGGTCTTAGGAAAAGTTGAAAGAAGTAAAAAAAAAAAAGACTTGACTTGCATGACAACATACAGTCTTTTCTGGTAATTAGAAATGTCTGCAGTAAAATATGACATCACTCTATTTAGCAGCCTTATTATTCTGCAGAACTGTGAGACCCACGTGGGAAGATCTCTAAATTATATTAATTAAGCAGTAAAATCATCCTGGGTACACTGTGACACAATAATGTCCCTTAAAACTGGGAGCTGTAACTTCTCCTTTTCACCTCTAATGAGGTGAGAAAGTAAAACAAGTGCTCACACACTTTGTGAAAGAAGAAGAGAAAAGAAATGCAAATATATTTTACTTGAGCCAAAAACAGTGCTCATTACCCACATGTTCAAAAATACAAATACATTCAAAAAAAAAAGGAGAGAGAGAGAGAGAGAGAGAGAGATGAGACTATGTCCAGGTAAAATGCTGGTTATCTAAAGTCAGAAGGGGCCCAACAAAAAGTGACTTCATCCGGAGAGGCTGGAGTACTGAAACAAGAAACAGCAATGAAGCACAACTGAAAAGCACAGACATTAGCTGTAGTGGCCAATCTCACTTAAGGTGACACTTTTGTTTTCTTGCATGACACAGTTGTGTGTCCACAATGACATCTGTCTTTACCACAGCAGACCAGACCTAATGGTCCGACAACCAAAAAAAAAACAACACGATTCCAGAACCTTGATCAACAACAGATATTAGAAATCTTTTTTTTTAATTCATTACTATTGTCAATTATCATTAATAGATATATCAGATATCAGACAGAAGCTAACATAGAACTCATTGTCATTGTAATCTGCACATTAAATCCTAACAATGTTGCCAGTGCCATTTTTTTAACCACTAAGATCAGTATCAGTATCTGTGAGTATTTACTTGCACCATCCGATACCATTTTTATAAACTCTAAAAGCCAGCACACGAAGTTATGCAACACTGCATACCTGGACAACTCTTCTGAGTTGCCAAGTGGAAAAGCAGTGGCATGTAAATTGTTGAATGTTGAATAGAGGGAATTATCATATATATATTAGGGCTGGGCAAGTTAACGCGTTATCGTGTTACTCATCAATTTATTAACGTCGACATTTATTTTATCGCGCGTTAACGCATGTTGCTCACATGCTTTTGTTTTGAAAAAGCTGTTACTGGCTGCTCCCAGAGAACTGGGAGGTAAACGTGTAGAAAAGCTCAAATGGACATGGAGAACAGTAAAAATCTGTGTAAGATAGGGCCCTAAATGTGTTACTGACAAGTGCTGATGTTAAAAGTGTTTGAACAACAAATGTTATGACACTTTAGTTCATATGGAAGCAGAACACTTCAATGAAAGTGCATTTTACACTACTTTTGAAATCATTATTTGATTCGCGTATACGATGCGATTAATCGTGATTAATCAGGGAAATAATGTGATTAATCGTGATTAAAAATTTTAATCGTTTCCCAGCCCTAATAAACATGTCTCAAAACATTATTAAGATATGAAGATAATACAGTGGTACCTCTATTTACGAAATTAATTGATTGTGAAAGTAGTTTCGTAACCTGAAAATTCTGTCAGTAGACACGTTTTCCATGTAAATGCCCTAATCCCTGGCCCTGCAAAAGTCAGACATAATTTGTTCATAAAAACGCATCAAAACATGAAACAAATACATGTTACAATTAGATTACTGCACAATAAACCTTTTGCCTTCTTTGGTTCATGTTCTCTCTCAGCAGTGATTTTTGCCTGACGTTTTGTAAAGAACCGTTCCAATGACATTTGCTTTTGTCGGCTTTTAACAATCCTTCAAAAATGTGCAAGGCAAACATCATAATGAGCGATAGCCCGACTAGTGAACACGTTTTCAGGTTGATTCTTTTTAACAAATTCTGAAACTTCATGGAATTTTCCTAAAATGTCAAAGGGATGTCAAGAAGATAGCCAATGGCAGAGCAGCTACAAGTATGTTTACATTCGGTAAACTCTGGGAGCTGCGAGTAGCAGCGCGTACTGTATTTTTGCCTTTCGTATCCTGAAATTTTTTTTGTAACAAGAGGCAATATTTTCCCGTTGAGGCGTTCCATAACCTGAAAATTTCGTATGTAGAAACGTTCATAAGTAGAGGTACCACTGTATTTTCTATTCTCAATGAAGTTTAGGTCTGCTGAAAATACACAAGTATATGTCTCAAACCTCTCCCAGTGCCAAACCAAAACCAAGAGTCTTGAGTACTGGGCAGGAATCCTCTCAAAGAACCTTGGCAGGAAGTACAGACATCACAAAAGAATAAAGAAATTTCAAGAGACATGAATCAATATTGAATGAGAAAAACGAAGTGAATACTGCTTCGCAGCATGTTCCTTTAATGTTTAATGCTGATCCAGATACTGCAGCTCTTTTGTGAGATGAAACATTATGCTACATGGCGATGTAAAGCTGAAGACAAGCCCACAAGCACGTAGGCAAACAAGTTCACAACCTCACACACAGGAGCAAGTAGATTTGAGGGCAGAACCCACAAGTCATCCGGCTCATCCAACCTACACTGGGGCTGGAAAAAAATAGAGAGGAAAACAACTGAGAGAATTTATTCAAACCAGGTGAAAGGTCTGGTTGCTTTGTGGCTTTCTTTCTGGATATAAAATGTATTACCCTTGACCAGTAACACACCAGAGTTGCAGTGTTCTCCATACTTTCTTATGCAATATGTTTCATTATATCTATAAATTGCAATTCAATCTGTGAATGTCTGCCATATCATTACCCACAGAAATGTACAGTTATCTCAGTGTGGACATCCTTCTTTTTTCCTTCCTAAAAGAGCAACTGTTTAAATGTCTGTCTACCTGTTTGCAATTTGGATCAACCTCATTATTCAACACTTTGACAGTAGAGAAGTAGAGTTTGATGGTATTGGGGAAGGGGGGGTCTTATGTGCCAAGAAAGGAGCAGCATAGAGTTGTGACAGGTAGATAACACCTGGATGAATAATTCACACTGGTGTAAGCGAGCTGAAGCAAGGAATAGATGGAAAGAAAAACACAGGACATGAATAAATCATCAGTGACGGGACTAATAGACCAAGCACAGGGGAGGACAAAAGTGATAACATCTTTTGCTTCCTCCTGCTCTAGCCTGAATCATTTCAACATTTTTGTTCATGAATATTCCAGGTCCCACTGGCCATACTAATGTGTGATGGTGTAATCGTGTGGTGTTTTATCTAGCAAAATGATCAGCATTATCAATCATCTTGGGCGCGCAAGACATCCATTGAAGCTTGAATGAAATTTTTTTCCACAAGGTCCAAAATGCCCCTCTTGCTTTCATCACAAGCCCCACAATGACATTTGTGGCATAACTTTCACTGTCCGAAACCCAAACTGTGTGGATTCAAAAACAGAAGGAAAATGGAGAGAGAAAAGCACAGAAACACACAGCACTATTATCAATCCAGGTACAGACATGTTTTGGAAATGATCTTAAGGAAGGTATCTGTATAAGGTACTGCTGAAATAACAAAGACCATTTAAAAAAAAGAAAACAATAATGTCTAAGCCTTCTCAGAATGCAAGTGCATACGAAGGGCAGATGGACATTGGATTAAAACGATAAGGAGATGTTAAAGGAGTCTAACCTCTTCTTTGTGCTCCAAAGTTAAGAGCAACTCTGTTGAGCAAATCTGGTTTTGCGTACTGGTTCTCATCAGCCTTCACCCAGAAACTGCTTTCTGACATTTCCTGTGGACGAATCTGAAAGCACAAAATTTACATCTCAGCATTTGTAATAAAGAATTAATAAAACCCATGTGGTATCCAACAGACTAGAAAACACCTCAATGCAAAATAATTTCAGTGTATAAAAATTAAAAACTGTCTCTGTATTATTACAGTCACAGGTTCACAACCCAGCCTGTCTTCCCCCTTTCTTTCTATCCTCCTATTTCCTGTCAGGCTTCTTTCAATAAAGGTCACTATAGCCACAAAATTGAACAAAAATGATAATAATAATAATAATAATAATGCATAAAATACTTCAAAAGACTATACTGGAAATACAAACCCAAACATATTAACTCACTGCAGCAAAAGTGAATCCAACTGCTGACCCACAAGTTAGAAAATCTGTGGTACTTGAAGCAAAACCGAGAAACCCTGTAATTCCATATCAGCCCCACTGTGAGAACACGGCTTGAAAACGAACACCAGAACTATCTAAGTTTGAACCTACAGATTGTGTTTACTGCATATCTGTTTATCAAGGAAAAGAGGAGGAGAAAATGAACAATTTAGAATCTTAGAAATGAAAAACAATATAAGATAAGAAAAAAAAACAACAACAACTCTGTAATCAAAAGGTATGGAAGAGCCACGTCAGCACTTATCACAGCATCGGTGGTCATTCTTGGAAATGACAACAGTACTGCTCACTCAAATGAACTCTGAAAACCAGACAGACACCAAGCTATGCTAATGGAGTTGTCAATAAAAGTCTTGTTCTGTGTCAGCTCTGACAGTATTAAAGGCTTTGGATAATGTCACACAGGAAAGAAAATGGCTAATAAAAAAAGAGGAAAAGAAAAAACTCTTGTAAAATAATGGTTCATGTTTTTGTTCTAGCTCAGATGGGGTCCATCATGCTTGGTATGAATGTGGCCAAGATCACTACAACACATGCACAGTCCTGACGGCACCAATGTGAAATACAAGGACAGATTAATATATATAACTAAATCTGAATAAGGAATCAATAATAAGAAAAATGTGTACTGAAAAAAAAGCGATCGTTGCTGTAGTTCCTAGTTTGTGCAATATGCTACTATGCAAACTTCTGTTGTATAGAGTTGTTCAACCTGCAAGTGCCTGTGAATATAGGAGCAAGGCTCCTCCTGTCAGGTGAAACAAGCCCTATACCCAGTTATTGTTTGCAAACACTACTTATCAGAAACGTAGCAAACTAGTTGTGTGTTGAGACATGCTTCTGCTAGGTTGTTTACTGGCAACAGGAACTTTGTAGAAGTTTCAGAACAGCTTTGTCCCGAACACAGCCATACGTAGAGGACTCCAACCATCACAGAGGTCTTCCTCAAGCCCTGCTAGAAGGTTCACTTGAAATTTCAAGCATATGCCTTAGCTGCCTGAACACCTGTACTGATGTAAATCCGGGAATAAATTATTAATCAAACTAAAAATTAACATCACTTGTGATGTGAAACTAATAGCACCGCGCAGAGAACATCTGTAGTGTTAACATAGAGGACGCTCCAAGAAAAGCGTTCGATCATCTGTTATTTTTAATTATTACCAGCTTGGCACAAAGGTAAAAAAGATGTTGTTTAGTTCTTAGAAGAACATCTGTACAGTTTGGGTCCTGCCAAAGAACATCAGGAAGGAGTGGGGAAGAGGGTCACCATCAATACCTGGCCTAAATTTTCCACTTTCTTTTTCAAAAGTTTTTGTGAACCACAATCCAGCAAAGTGGGAAAAAATACACCCCGGTACATCCTTCAAAACAAATGTATTAGGAATTATTAGTGTTTTTTTTTTTTTCTCTCAATGTTGCTGTGGAGTTTGAAAGTAAAGCTAGAAAAATATTTGAGGCATGACGTGGTGTCTCACCTTGGACCAGTTGAGGCGCTTCATGGAGGTCTCAGGCTTGAACTCTTTCTTGGGCCTGAGGCCATAAGGCAGTGTGTGGTGTGTGGGAGAGCCCAGAGCGCCCCCCGGTGGAGGTGGAGGAGGGACACCAAATGGAGGAGGCATCCCAGGTGGAGGGGGCGCAGCAGGACAGCCTGGTGGGGGAGGTGGAGGAGGAGGAGGCGGAGGGGGGGGAGCAGGCAGCCCTGGTGCAGGAACAGACGTTGGAGGCCCAGATGGGAGCGCAGAGGAAGATGATGTTTGTCCACTCTGGCCAGAGATCAGACTCACGGGTACAACTCCAAACTGAAGAGGCACGAAAGGGAAAATGTGTATGTAGAGGCACATCAAGCTTCAGGATTCATGCCCACACCACTTCCAGTACTACCTCAGAGTGCAAAACTCTTAAAATAAATTCATAAGCCATTCTGTTGTAATTTATTCTGAGTTTATCCTCTTGGTGAGTTCATTATAAGAAAGCAAATAACAAAAACCTTCTTTTATTAAAGCTAGCAAACCCCAAGTAAGACTGTGAGAGAACGCAATAAAATACCTATAAATCTTAGCAAATCAAATGATATCTTGTTGATCTAACTGAATTTAGCCAAGATTCAATATCCTTTGTCTGAACATGAGTTAAATCAGTTCTTATGGTCTTAAGTGACTGAATCAACAGACTAGTTTTAAAGGCACTTTTGACTGAAGGTCCACAGAGACTTTTAGCCAAAGGTGAGGAGTATGAGTCCTACATAATACTACAAAAAAAGTACACTGGACCATCGGTTATACTGAATACTGCTGATGTTTACCACTAACTGTGAATTCACATGTTACACAAAACAAAGAAAATATGACAGATTATAGAGAAAAAAAAATGAACACAAAGCTTTGCATCTCCCAATTCTGGCTCTTTTTGATGACCTGTGTTCTCTCAATCAGGACACAGGACCATGAAGATTCTGCTCGGAATTTCCTTCAAAGCATTTTTCCAAAGTTTATAATCTAATATTATGCTTTGTAAGCTGCATTAAGAGTAAGTGGTTTAATCATGCAAAAGTTTTAGATAAGAGATAAAAACTAAAGGTCAAGCACCGGCCCTCACTCTGCCACTGCCTCTACAGTGGTGAAGACCTTTGCTAAAAGCATACAAGCGAGTGTGTGGGTGAATGTTAAACTGAAAGCAATGTGGACAGACAGAGCCACAGGAACAAAGGGTGCATGGATGTACCTGGACTGGCTAAACATACCATCACTATTTGAGTATTCATTCAGTGTTTGCCCTCTTAAATTGAAAAATTATCAGGGAAAAAAGGGTATTTTTCTTCTCGTCTCCGAGTGTGTAGTTATCTTGCAGTGCCTGGGTGCGGGAGTAAGTCTCTGGAGTAACTGGGGGGGTGTTGAGGCTGAAGGGGTTGTCAGAATAAATTGCTTTTAGAACAATTTCCTCTTATGGGATAGAGATCAGAGAATTAGAAATGGCTAACATGGAGGACCGGTCAGTGTTCTCATTAGACTTTGTGTCAGCTAGCCAGTAGAGCAGTTTCCATGTCAAACCAAACCGCAGGCTCCAATGGATAAAACCCCCACAATTGTCCCCTACCTCTGTGAGATAAAGAGGAACGTCTCATAATGAAAGGAAAGAAAAGAAAGTGGAATTTAAATTCTATGGCCGATCCAGAGGGCTTTGTTGAGTGATCAAATCTAACATCTCACACCCTGTAAAGAATATGACATTAAAACCATTGTAACCATGGACATATCAAGCACATCATTTACCTGAGACCTGAAGGCTTGCAGCTCTGTTTGGAGTTCAACTATTTTTTCTTCGTACTTCACCAGCTGAGCTTCTGCCTCCTGCCTGCATAAAAACTCCTCATCATGCTATAATGAAAAACAGATGAAGCAGACCAAAAAAAAAAAAAAAAAACTCTTTAAATTAATCAATTAGCAATTAGGAACGAGGAACACAATTAACACAACGCAAAATGTAAATCCTTTAAGAAAAACGGATTCATAACTACAAGCCTTTAGCACCATAAACACATCCATCACGTAGCCCATCCCTCAAGGCTATAACCTGCCCTTTAACATTAAAGAAGTCTTGTTAAATACATTTTTCAAAAGGTGACACAGTTTTGTGGGTATTAATGAAATGTCTGTGGCATGTTTTGGCTAAAGCCCCACAGGGATACAGAACAAAAGCACCCTTTTCATCCATCTCATTACATTTACACAGCAGCCAGTTTTAGGTGTTTAACCGACCAGCTGACAACAATAATATTTTTTTTGTATGTGCTGCACAGTTAAGACTAAGTAAATCCTTATTTTGTTCTTTTGGATTTTTTCTGAACCCTGTAGGAAAACACATTTGTAAACCTTGACATTAATATGTAAAAGCTTACAAGCTTTGAACTCTGCTTTTCTCAATTACCAGTCTAGGTCATAAAGGGTCATTTTTTAAATTTTAATAAATGTGAAAATCCCCATTATTTGTTGAGATAATTAATTTTTTCAGCCCTTCCAGCACACTGTAGTGGGTAAGACATTAACACATTTTTTTCTTTGCTTAATATGTGGTAGAACTGCCTATTATTGTTCATTTTATACATTCCTTCTGACAAAACTGCTGTGAAAGACATTGGCTCATTCAGGTTTTTCAACAACGCTCAGCCCAAATAGTTTGACTTTGCCTTTCTTAAGTCTCTCTACCACATCTAGAAATATTCTTGGGGTGACATTGTCCTTTTGGAAGATTCATTTGAGACAAAGATTTAAGTTCTTTGAGATGCTGCCCGACTATATCTGTATAATTTTTATTTATGAAATGCATTAGCATCTCTAGCATCTCTTAGTAAACCTGCAACAAGATTCACACATAAAGTGTGTTAAGGATGTATAGTAAATTCTAACTTAAGCTATATTCTACCTCTGTAAAAAAAAAATATCAAAATATGACACCAAATATAGACCAAATTCACATCAGCATTTATAGAGCTCACTTACAATAAGACAAAAACAAGCTAATAATGCTCTACTAGTACTACTGCTACTGGTCATTTCTGCCTTGTTGGAAAAAATGCTTGGAAGCTGAAAATTATGTTGAGAATGCAGTGGCTCTGCCACAAAAAAAAAAAAAATGTAAACATTCGTAAACGTAGGCCATATAAGCAACAGTTTTTAACATCATCCTCATATAGCTTGATCCTAGAGGAATGGACCAAATGTGGAGCCCAGCTTATATTGAGCCTTTAGCTGACTGAGAAACTAAAACATGAGTTTGACTCATGTGGATGGCTGTTACGTTACTTCAGTTCTCCTATCTGCAATGTGGTGTTTTCAAAACCTGTGCCGGTTCAAAGCCTGAATCTCAACTAGACCAATCAGTACAAATTGTCCATTGTCAAACTGCAGACACAGCAGAGAACAAAATATGTTTCTATCAGTTTGGTGTATGGCAGTGTGAACTTCAATCTGTGCTCTCGCATATGGCATAATGTTCCTCAAGAGCTTGTTCAGTGTAGTTTGTGTCAAAATTGTAATTTGCATGCACATGTGAAGCTTTCTGATAAGTCTAAAGAGGTGCACTCTCTCACTGAGGAGTAGAGGGGGATGAAGTGGAGCCGAGTAGCTCGGTCCACTTTCAAAAACCAGCTGCTATGCAGAGGAGTTGGGCTATTTTTGAAAAGGCAGCCGTGGAACTGGATCCACCATTATCTATATCTGCACATAATGAAACAGGGATGAAGAAGTTCTGCAATAAATGTGATTTAAAAAAAATCTAACAACTTTGGGCATATGTACAATTGTCATTGTCAAAATGCTACTTTGCTGAACAAAACATCTGGCTCCATGACTGTAACAGAAAATACTTGAGGGTCAGTCATCGGAGGATGTGAAGGTTTGTAATGCTTACTATCAAAATTGATTGTTATTTCTGGCTCAATTTACCTTATAACTAATTCAGAGTATTTTTACTATTATGTGTTTGATCTTGAAATTGATAAAAACAAAATTAAAAAGAAATTATGAAGTACTACCAGCAGTTTTACTTCAGTTAATTATGAATAGTTATTTCATACAAGAAATTACGGTAAATGTCAGCATGCCATGGTTTTGTTTTCTGTCAGTGGTGTCGTCGGTACAGAGTACAGTAAAAATGTTTCTTTCTTAAACCAATACTTGCCTTCTGAGCCAGTTCTGAAGCTCTGTGTTCATACTCATCAAGGCGAGCTTTGTCAGTACACACCTCTGAAAACAAGCAACACAGAGGAATTGTCATTGCTTTACTAAAAAAAAAATCTAATATAGTTAACAATTGGAAATGCATGACTTGCCTAAGAGGTGGCTGAAGTCGACATCTAGGCGCTTGCGGTAACTGAAGTCTGGATCAGTGCCGCTGCGGTGCAGCACAATTTGAGAAACACATTCATCAATGATCTTAAAGTACTGGGGCCTGAGAATCGAGAAAAGTGAGACAAAAAATGTCAAGACAGACTGTGTTTTTGTGCCAACATAAAACTCTGCCCAAGTACTGCTCCAAGTTTCTGGCATTTTCTGAGACCTTGAGATACACTTATCCATGCTGTAATATCAAAGAATCATTAATCATTAATCAAAGTCCAGCTGGAAGCCATCAAAGGTCACTTTGTCGGAACCAGGCTAATTTAAAGTAACACAAAATCCTACAAACATCTGCTCAGTTGTGTGTCAAGCAAAGGCCGCATAGAAAAAAAATGACAAAGTCAGCTGCTGTTAAACACGAAACTAAAGCTGAAGCGCAATGTCATTAATAACCGCAACTGATTCCCCTTCAGAATCATTAGCCTCTTTCAATCAATACTAAATCAGTATATTTTTTGCAGAGGTCACAGCTGTTTCATTCACAAGACTTATTTCCTCTGATCTGTGTTTGTGCCTCTTCTCAAAATAATTCCATCATAAAATACATATTAGTAAGTTTCATGCCTGAAGATACAACTTACACTTATCATGCTACTAAAAAAGTAGTGAAGAAAAGTAGACCTATTAGTAGATGTTGAGTAATGGCACTTAAATTATCAACATACTGCCCTGTGGAATCACTAATCCAGAATAACCAAGGGCAAATTCCCATATGCAAAAGGCAATATTTTTTAATAAAAATAAGAAATTACATGCAACACTGGGGGCCACAGAGTTAATGCAATTCAGAGAGACGCTGTCTTTTTGATCTGCTAATTACCTACAGCAAAGCCACCGAGAACCGTAATCCCTCCTACACCAAGTCATTACCAACTATTCTGATAGGTATAAAGAGTGGGCAATCTGAGATATAAGTGTCCAATCTATTTCTAAAGCAAAGGTGAGGCTGGATGTGATCGTGAAAAGCTTGTCTGTGATTGTGAAGGTAAGCTGTATGATGGAATCACTGCCTGATTGTAGACAGAAACATCAAGCAAATATAGTTATCACTTAAGCTACCCGTCTTTGTCTACTTGACTTTTAGACTCACAAAAAAGGAACTGCATAATGTTGCAGCAAATTCACCGCATTAAAAGGATGCAATTCAGTCATGATGGTGGTGCAAATGGTGAGAATTAGAGCGTGAAAAACATTAAACATGAATTTAATATTTTCAGCCAAGAGGAGTCAGAGGCGGCCTGGTGCTATCATAACACAAACACAAACTACAGTTGTTTTTTTTTGTTTGTTTGTTTTTTTACCCCTGTGGTTTACTGAGTTTTCAGCCATCACATTTTTATGCAAAATTTAAAGATATGCTTCAATAATTTGCCTGTCTGTATCAATAGTTTAGAATCTGTAAAGTGAATGATTAATCTGGCATCATAACTGAAAATAGTGGTCTCTCGGTCAGAAAATTCTGTTCTAAGAGCTGACAATTAGCCAATCAGCATCAAGGAATGGACTCATGCTGACGTCAAGCTCTGCTGTTGAGTGTTGTCCAACTGTGCAGAGTGACATGGATATTTTAAGTGAAAAGCACACGCTATTTTCCCTCTCCCACTCTCGTTGCATGACCACTGAATGAAGAAATGGAGAAACTTAACTGCTTCGAAAACACTGGCTAAAAAAGGATCTTGGGATGGCAAGTGGATTCTGTGGAAGCATCTGTGATGATGTTAAAAAAGTAAGTATTTAGTAACTGATTTGAGAAAACAGAAGTCGAGAGAATGTCCGAATGTAGTCAAAAACAGGAGTTTCAAAAGTTGAAAGCTGGATGGAAGAGAGAGGGTGAAGGGTTTTTCTCTTCCATAGACCGCACCAGACTCGGATAAAAACCAACCCTATTTAACCGGTGTACATCATTAACGGTGCTAAAAGGTGACAACGCTGTTGTTAAGTTAACGGTTCAGAATAAAAGAATACCAACATAACGTAATTCAACAAGTTATTTTCCAAAAAAGAAAAATTAAAAAAAGCTCAACTCTAGACACTGGGAGAACTAAACATAAAGGACAGGAATATTTATTTTTACTCAATCAATATTCTGTCACTGTTATCAAAGCTTTTCCAAAGAGGATGGCAGTTATAAAGGCTCTAATGTGAACATTTCATTAGCATTTCAGGTGAGGGAAATTAATCAGGCAGAGCAGAGTGTGAGGCTGCTATAGATTTTGGAATTTAAGAAAATCTGCAGGTGATACATTTCATATTCTTGAGATAAAAGACTCCATCTTTTGATCAACTTATGGTTAAAATCACACCCAACTGTGAGTGAACCAACATAAAATAAGCCTTTGAACAGTACCATTAATAGGAGATGAGAAATGCTCTGGAGCCTTGGTTCCAATAGATGGCTTGGAGATGAAAGAGAAAACATTCTCTTTGTTAGCCAAACCCATTGAAAGGGCTCAAGGCAAAAAGAGTTAAAACTGGATAAAAACCAACCCTATTTAACCGGTGTACATCATTAATGGTGCTAAAAGGTGACTTGGACCTTTGCTTTTCTGTGCTTTTGGACAAAATGGGAAACTAAGACACTTCCAAAATGAGGTCAGTATTCATTGCAATAAAACTACTAAAGTTACATGACTACATGCGATGAGAGCTGTGGTTTGTTCGAGAAAATAGTCTTGTCAGTGAAGACAGACAAAAGATATTATGCACGCTGAAGGTACATGAGCAAAAATCTATTAAACAAAAAAAGATTAAATGTAAATGTTCTGTGTGGAAGTGTGTAATGCTGATTTTTTTTACCTGACCAAGTAGTCATTGCGTATGAGCATCAGGTGCTGCAGAATAGAGAGGAAATAGGGCTCTGCACTGCTGTCCTTCACCATGCTCTGCACAATACTGAACACATCCCCCACATCAGTTCAGGGAGTCAAGGACTCAGAGATTAACGTTAACACTTTCACAGAGAATTTCTGCTTTGTACATTTCAGCATCTTGTCAGGAATTATTGCTCATGAGTTTGTGCAACATACAAATAAAGACAAAAACAAGAAGAGACACTGAATCAGACTCCAGTTGCACGTTTCTGTTTTTAGAAGGATATTCCAGTTCACTCCTAATGTCTTCCAATCTATGAGAGAATTCCATTATGTCCTCTTCTTTATGTTCATCAAATACCTTCAACTGAATCTCAAGAGCCTCATTCCTGATGGTCATAAGTTGCTGCAGAAAAATCAGAGTGGAAGAAACAATGGAAGGTTTAAGACAATGCAAAAAGATAACAATAAATAGGAAATATGCAAGAGAGGCATACTGTCATGGCTGAAAGTTTTGGCACCCTTGCACATAAAGACCCAACAACTCCAAATGTCTGCAAAATAAGTTTATAAGTTTGTAAAAATTGATGAAAGTATTTGGTGTCTCAAATTCTTTATTAAACTAATAATAGTACAGGAACTTTGTTTTTCAATCAGAACTTATTATTACATTTTAAATAATAGATGGCACAGAAAATGCTGTGACAAAAGTTTTGACACCCTTTTAGATTTACAAAGAATAAATGAATTTCAAGCAGGTCATTCACCTTGAACTCACCTGTGGTGAGTTTACAGGTGTCAGAAATCTAGTAATCAGTCATACAACCAGTTTAAAAGGAGCAACCCCCTCATTCTGCTGTTGTGAGTCACTGAATGACCATACTGAGCCCGGACAAAAGAAAGAAAAGCAGAGAATTGTCTGAGGAAGTCAAAGAAAAGATTGTAGCAAAGCATGGACAATCTCAAGGCTATAAGTCCATCCCCAGAGACCTTCATGTTCCTGTATCCACTGTGCAAAATGTTATAAAGAAGTTTAAGGCTCATGGTACGGTAGCCAACCTTCCAAGAAGTGGCCGCAAGAGAATTATGGACGAAAGAATGCAGCGAAGGATTGTTCGAATGGTGGCAGAAGAGCCTCGGACAACTGCTAAACAGATTCAAGCTGACCTTCAGACACAAGGTACAATTATTTCAACGCGTACCATCCGTCGCCAGCTCAATGAAAGAGGCCTCTATGGTAGGAGACCCAGAATGAAGCCTCTACTGAAAGACAGACACAAGAAAGCCCGGCTAGAGTTTGCCAAAACACACCTGAACAAGCCAAAATCCTTCTGGGAAAATGTCCTGTGGACAGATGAGACCAAATTGGAGCTTTTTGGTAAATCACATAGACTCTGTGTTTACAGGAAAAGAAATTAAGCCTTCAAGCAAAAGAACACCCTCCCTACAGTCAAACATGGAGGAGGTTCACTAATGTTTTGGGGTTGTTTCTCAGCCTCTGGTACTGGGTGCCTTGAATGTGTGCGTGGCATTATGAAATCTGGCGATTACCAAGGTATTTTGGAGAGAAATGTTTCACCAAGTGTCATGAAGCTGGGTTTTCGTCGAACATCATTGGTGTTCCAGCAGGACAACGACCCAAAACACACATCAAAAAGCACCCAGGAATGGTTTAACAGAAAACGCTGGACGGTTCTAAAGTGGCCAGCAATGATTCCAGATCTCAATCCCTTTGAACACCTGGGGAGGGATCTGAAAATGGCAGTTGGAAGAAGGTACCCTTCTAATCTGGGTCAACTTGAGCAGTTTGCAAAAGAAGAGTGGGCCAAACTCCCCGTAGAGAGGTGTAGGCATCTCACTGAAACCTATAGGAAGCGTTTGACAGCAGTCATTTTCTCCAAAGGATGCACTAACAATTATTGAATTCAAGGTGTCAATACTTTTGCCTCAGCAATTTCTGTGTAATTTATTATTTAAAATGAAATATTAAGTTATGATTAAAAAACAAAATTTCTGTGTTATTAGTTCAATAAAGAATTTGAGACACCAAATACTTTAGTCAATTTCAACTTATTTTAGAGACATTGGTTACGGTTACATGATGTTTTTTAATTCGGAATTAATTATTCCAAATTAAATAATTCCGAATTAACGATTTTCCTTTGAGTTTACATGGAAATAGTAATTCCGAATTGAGGTTTACATGGAAAACACGTTTGATCGGCTTTATCCAATTCCGCTTAAGGTCTGGGGGTTGGGAAGGGTTCTGATTGGATAGGGGGGTGGATGTCTTTACGTATTTACGTCTACCGGAAGAAAACAAATTTACTCGATTAGCAACAACATGGAGGACTACATTATTAGCATCCTTTTTTAGATTTGTTTTGATTTTATTTTTAAAGCAGCAGCACGACAACATCATGTCGATGATTTTCAACGAGCCCAGCGCGGAATATAAGCGTCATTGTGACAGACGGGCAAGGAAACAAGCATGCACAGAATGGAATTATTCCAAAGCACCACCCCAGGAATTAAGTCATTGAATTCGGAATGCACATTTTTCATTCGGAATTAGGGTTCTATTCGGATTTATTCGGATTTAAACACTTCGGAATTAATTTTTCGAATTAAATTCGGAATTGGGTTTACATGGTAATTTTTAATCATTTTAAATCGGATTTAATTTTTATTCTGAATTAAAGAGGAATTAAACTTCCCATGTAAACGCACTTATTTGGAGATGTTTAGTCTTTATGTGCAAGGGTGCCAAAACTTTCAGCCATGACGGTAGTCATGGCTGAAAGCATTAAGCCTTAGTAAAGAGTGAGTTTATTTAAAACATTCTTCTTCATTACTAAATATAGGTTGTAGGAACCTACAGGTATGAGAACTTTTTTTTAATTTAATTTGTTTCTTTGACAGCAACAGCAATGTAATTTATAATGGAAAAACATGTTAGGCAGATGGTATAAAAGCCAGTGGGACGATTATTAGCCAAGACACGAGAAATGTTATTGTTTTCTGGCTGCTGCACAGACTGTGGACTTGCACGCTCTCATGCGTCTTTCATCAACTATTTGCTGGTGCAAACCAAGAATAATTCACTGACGTGGACAACTCATTTAAATATTAATACAAGGTCAGAGTGTGTTTATATTGTGTGAGCACGTGCTTGTGGTAATGTATTCCTTACCGGCATTATCTCTTTGAGGCCACAGCGCATAAATTCATTTCTAATGTGCAACCTGAAGTCCAGCTCATCAGGAGAAGTTACTAGGGCATTGATGAGCTTGCATGCACGCCACCTGAAACAGGAAGAGAGCAAAGATGGGGAGAGAGAAAGAGGAGTGAGAGTGAACCAAAGAATGAGAACGGTACACTACTTCTTCCAGAAGTTGATGAAGAGCATGTTGGCATGCATTCTAAATGAATTACATCCCATGGAAGCAGAGGACCATAACTAATGCATGTCTATTTTCCCCAGCCACCAACTGGTGGCAGTGATTTTAATATTAATGCAGCAACTGCAGACCCATACACAAAAAAACTAACTAATAGTCCATCTAAAGTCAATCTCACTCTCTTAAACACTGTTCTTCACCCCCCTCTGAGTTTGTGTTACTACACATGCACGGCTGCATCCTGTGACTCTTCAACTAGCCCAGCAGGCACAAACAGTAAAATCAATTATTGATCAGTAATGAAATCCACTTGTGTGTGAAAAAGTGTGGCAGTGCAAGAAATTCTGAAGACTTGAGGAACATTTTCAGTTTGAAGGCACATGTTTTTCCACTACTCAAAATGCTTGGATTTTAAGTCTGAAATTTGTTATCAGTTCATCATGCATTTTAATAACTTGATTTTTTTTTTTTTTAATTAGAATACTGCAATGTTCAAATTCAATTTCACAAAAAAAAAGAAGAATTCAAAAAAGAAAACGCTGGCATGTTTGACTTTGAGATTTGCCTTGAGGTTTTCACACATTAAATCTAGTTTCAGTAAAATAAACGCAAATTCAAAGAAAACATGGTGCAAATCTGTTCAAAACAGTTATACACAAGTATAAACATCATGGGAATGTCTAGCCATCATACCACTTCAGAAGGAGGCAGGTTCTGTGTCCCAAAGATGAACATGAATTGGTTTAAATTTGTGTATCAACCCCAGAACAAAGGCAAAACACTTTGTCATGTACCGACATGGGCTGAAAAGCCACTCAGTAAGGATTAAGCCATTACTTCAAAAGCAAAGTAAAAAAAAACCAGATTAAAGACTTTTAATGGCCATTGTTACTTTTGGAAGTAAAAAGGGGGAAACTTATTTTATCATTTACGCATTCGTATTATGTATAAATCCTATTATTTTAATACTTGTATTGAATGAAATCAAAAAACAGACTTGGAGTTTAATTGGCTGTTTAATGTCTTTTTATTAATTGGGGTATCCATGGATCTGCAGGTAGATCATACATTGGCCACCGGGTAGGGGGTTTGAACCCCAGACCCTGCCACACATCAAAGTGTCCTCGGGCAAGACTTGGAACTCCCACACTTCTCCAAGTATGTTCATCAATGTGACAGCAGAAGCAAACCAGTAGAGCTATGAGTGCATATCTACAAAATGAAGTGCTGTTTGTGTAAATGGGAAACATTTTTTCAAGCACTTTATGGAATTAGACAGTTAAAAAATAAAGCACTACATAATTTACCCCTTAATGAGAAAAAAAAATCATTTATATGTGACAAAATCATTCACAAAAAAAAGCTAAATATATTTGCCTCAGAAATGGCATTGTGACCAGATGTTTCCAAACCCCATCTCTCAGTTTTGACAAGTACACAAACAGTGTACTTTATACTCACTTGTAACTGAATGGAGCGATCTCGTAGACCTTGCACAACAGGACTAAACCTCTCAACAGCTCGCCATTCCCCAGCTGTGGTGATGGCTTCAAGAACCTTCTCTAACCTAAATGAGAGCATGAGATGTATGAGCAATAAAAAAAAAAAACAATTAATTAATCATACACTAACTTATAGATATCTTAAGCTGTATTCATCACTTCAATATCAGAGGTTCCTTTGAGTGACCAAGTGAAACTGCTGCTCTTAAAATGAATTAAAGGCCTTCCTGTTAATTACACTTTCTGCAATGGCTAATGCATAGTTTAACTACATTTGACTGAGCACTACTGTAAGCCATGCAAATCCCCATCTGATCAAAAGAGATAGCAAATCAGAAAATTATTACCCAGTGCGAAACTGTGCTTTCATTAAATGAAACAATAATTTGTTTGAATATATTAAAGTAGACACAGCTGTATTGATAGAATGAAAAGTCTTACGTGTTCTCCTCGCCTACAATGCAGATGGCTGACAGCAGTTTAACCACATCGGTCGTCATGGCAGACTGGCTGGGATCAATGGCTCTTGCAAGTAAAGCAAGACTTTTCTCCTCCATCAGAATTCGATCCAAGCCATACTGCAATTTAAAAACAACACATAAATAAAAAAATTACTCAGACACACTGCAATTTGGCTCATTTGCGCCAAGAATAATATGCCAGATGAATTTATAAAATCAACCCTTTTTACATTTTAAATGAAGAATAATTCACACAAACTGTTTTTTAAAACTTATCTGAACAATCAAACATTTAAGTGTCATTAATCAGTGATTTTAGATGTGTCTGTCATGCTTTATCCAACATTTATAGTAACAATTAGAGGTCTGTCTCAATGCATTAATTATGACTATGTATGCAGCCAACAAGAAATGTCAATATGAAAGATCATTATTTCATGGATTTTCCATAAAAATGCTGTTCGATTTTTTTAAACTGCATGTTACTTTAGATTGCTAACAGATGAAAAATTGTATCTTACAAAAACACCATCATCTCAAAAATAAACACTTTATTTGCATTAGTCAATAGAAAACTAAAAATGGTTCTGAATGAGCTCTGAATGATGAAAACAATTTTAACACTCATAACGGCATTTATTGTTGATATATTGCAATGAGTTCACAGTATTTATGTGCGTTAGAGGAAACCAATTCAGAATTAAATGTGTCTGAAAACCTAGTGATCAGTACAAGTAAATTTAAATGATCTCTTTACCCTTTTTTTTAAAAAAAGATTTTTTTGGCAGTAGTAGCCTTTATTCATAGTGGAGAGACAGGAAGGGAGCAGAGAAAATGGGGAAGACATGCGGGAAAGGGTCATCCGGGCCGGTAGTCGACCAGCTGCGTGAGGACTGTAGCCTCTGTATATGGGCTGCCTGCCCTAACCACTGCGCTACCAGGGCGGCCCATCATCTCTCTACTTTAATAGCAATAAAAGACATTCATGTCACCGTTTTTGGTTGGGTTTTTTTTTTTAGCAATTAAAAAATATTTCCATATGCTTGTTTCCTGTGTCTGTGAATTTATGGGGTAGAGTTTAATTAAATAATGAACTAACAAATTTAATTTACTCATTATCCTATATATGCTAATGGTGATAAACAACATTAAGTATGCAAGTGTGTGGCTAAACTGAAGAAAGCAGAAGAAGCAAAGGCTGCACTGACAGCTGGCAGAGAACACCTGTCTTCTTGGCATTGTTTGTACCACCATTCCCAAGATACCGCTCTCGCCAAGGAAAGGTCTGAGCTGACAGAGAGACCTATGGGTAAATGCTGGTGTCTGGCGCCTGTTGAGATGCAGGATTACATGAGACCTACAGCGCAAATTGTGCCAGAGGGTCTCTATAGCTGTCTCTACTGGTTTTCTCTCCATGTGGTGATTTTTTTTTTTTCTTTTTTTTTTTCCCTCCTCGGTAGCAACTTGTGGACTAACAGGACACAAGGAAGGAAAGCTGAAGCCTTATAAAACAGAGCTTACACAACAGAGCAAGTACTTAAGCTTGGGCAATAAATCAGTATTATTATCTACAGGTCTTCACCATTTTATGACAAAACGATCGCATCATTTTAATGATTTACAGAATTCTGCGGCTCAATAAAATAAATTGACAAACTAGATATGAAAAAAAAAACAAATTAACGCTTGAAAGTTGTGGAAAGATTAAAAACATGCACTCTGACATAAATAACAACATTTGTAGGCCATAAATGAATGTTTATCTGAAGAAAACCCATTAGTTAAACATTTTTAAATATCTTTTAAATGGCTTATCTGGATGGTTAATTTGTTTTTGTAAAGCCTAAAATGAAAACAAGTGAAATGGTATCATTTATTTTTTTAAATAGTCAGTTGTTTTTTTGTTGCCATTAGGCATCCATGATGCTTTGTGTAGACTCTGTCTACCAGTTAAAGACTGCAATGAAAAAGATGCGGATCAAGCACAATCTAAAATACAGTGGCCTGACGAGCAACCACCTAGATTTGGGTCCCAAAAGTATAATGAGGGTTTTCTGGAACCACCAAGCAGAAGAACCTGTCATACAGATCTTGAACTCCCACCTCCCGCAGAGCTTCAACTGTATCTCAAGGGAGATGTGGAATAGAAATATTATGCCCCTCTTGTGGAGGCGGCTGACCTGGGCTGTGGCTGCAAAGTCATTTGTGCCTGTCGTGACAGCAATCCTCGAACCCGGTGGCTGACACCCCAGGAGAGGGAGGCCATCAAGCAGAAAAAGGGAGTCCTGCAGGACTTGGTTAGCTTTTTGGACCTTGGAGGTAACCGACAGGTACCAGCAGACCAACTGATTGTTGTTGAGGCAGCTCAGAGTGTTGTCCTCTGTGCAGACACACCTCTGTGTGCCCCCTCAAGTCAGTGCCTCCAGATAGGCAGACTGTGTTGGTAGTCTCCCCTTTTCAAGAAAGGAAACTGGAGGATGTGTTCCAATGATAGGGAAAAGAAACTCCCGCTCGCCAAGGTCTATGTAGGGGTGCTTCAAAAGAGTCTGATGGATTGTCAAACCTTGAATTCAAGAGGAACAATGCAGGTTCCATCCATTACTCTAGCAGTGCACACTGCTCTTAATAACCTTTGAAAAGGGAACACATGTGAGAATGTTCTCTACTGATTACAGCTCAGCATTCAATACCACCATTCCTTCCAATCTCATCTAGAAGCTCACTAATCTGGGTCTGGAGAACTCCATCTGCAGCTGAATTTTCGACTTCCTGACCGACAGGCCCCAGGTGGCAAGAACTGGCAGTCACACCCGCTCCACGCTGGTCCTTAACACCGAAACGCCCCAGGGATATGTCCTCAGCCTCTTCCTGTACTCCCTGTTCACCCACAACTGTACCGCCAGGCACAGCACAAACTCCAGAATAAAGTTTGCCAACGACACAACCATCATGGGCCTCATCACCAACAATGGTAAGACGGTCTACAGATATAAGATGAAAACACTGGCTTGCTGGTGTCAGGGCAATAACCTCTCTCTCAATGTCATCAAAACTAAAGAGGTGATGGTGAACTTCAGGAGGTGGCATGGAGACAGCCCCCACTGTCCATCCACGTTGGCAACGTTGAGGTGGAGCAGGTCAGCAGGCTTCATGTTCCTTGGCATCCACATCAGAGGATTATTCCTGAACACTGCATGCAGACACTGTAGTCAGGAAAGCTCACCAGCTGCTGTATTTCCTGAGGAGACTGAGGAAGTTTGGCATGAAGACCAGCATCCTCACCAAGCTTTACATTGAGAGCCAAGTGGCATACAGTATGGTATGGGAACTGCTCCAATCACAGCTAGAAAACACTACAGAGAGTAGTGCAAATGGCAGAGAACATCACTGGAAGCAGTCGCCCTTCCATCCAAGACATTTAGCACAGTCGGTGTCTGGAGAACGCCTGCATCATTATCAAGGACCACAGCCACACAGACTACTAGATGGGCTACCATCAAGCAGGAGATACAGAAGCCTGAATGCACACACTGAAAGACTGAAAGAGTCTTTACCACCAAGCTGCCGGGCTCCTTAACTCAGCATAAATTGGTAAAACACTGCACTACACTCATCTGTCACACACAGCATGTCTGCTGTGTGCACTGGACCACTTTAACATTTGACAAACTACCATCTGCGTTACAACTCATCATCTGTATTTCACTTATCAGCTGTGCAATATTTAACAAATGTGCAATATATATTAATATTTATGTATCGCCTGTACAATATTAATATCCCTACCTTATTCACTCATATGCTCCCTTTAGTCAAATACATACAAGACACTAGGATCCTGGAGGGGGTATGGCATTGTGGCATTAAATCTTGCCCTTCGGGGTACTTTGTGGAGAGGGGGGCTCTAAGAGTATTGGGCACTGGGTTTGCTTTGTTTATACAAGCTATTCAATCCCTTCCAACAGAGAAAGAGTTTGGTCCACATTGCCAGTGTGACTCCATTCTGCTTTAGGAGTGACAGAAGGCTGATATTAATCAACCTACAACAATGATTAAAGTTAAGAATGTCAAGCAATTGCTTAGAATGATAAGTATCAGCTTAGTATCAGGAACACACAGGAAAACGTTTTCACTTAAATTCCAAATTTTGAGGTCACACAGATGAAAATTTCAGGCGCTCATGCGACCAAAAGAGCCACATTTTCAAGCTCTGGGGTGAAATGCTGCCTCAAGTGGAGGTGTTGGAAGTATCTTGTATGTTGTAGTGAAGAGAGGGCTGAGCTAAAAGACAAAGCACTCCGTTTACCAGTTGATCCATGTTCCTAGCCTCCCCTATGGTCACCAACTGTGGGAAGTGACTGAAAGAATAAGACTGCACATACAAGCGGCTGACATTATTTTCTTCTGCACAGTTCTGCCATTCCAGGCAGGACGGACTGAAACATATCAGTCACCTGCCCAAAGGGCAAGTATCTGAAAAAGCTAAATGTCAAGGTCTGTGATTTATGGTTATTGTTGAACACACTACATCACCACACTCAGATCAATTAGCAAATGAATTTGTGTTTCTTTTACTTATCCTTTTTTTGATTCCCCTGAAACATCTCATCACATTTCTCCCACTAATTCCTTTACAGTTCCTGAGCCACCATAAAGCCTTATTCAAGTATGGGGACCTTTTCAGACCGGGAGCTTTAAATCTCAGCAAATATGCTACACAGCCTCAAGCCCAACAGCATCAGGACATTATTAAAATGTCTTTCATTCGATTCTATATTTTGTCTGATAACGCCCTTCTGCTTCACCGGTCATAAGCCTTTTATAATTGAAATCCCATCTGCCCAGTACACACAAACAACAAATGTTGTTATGAATGTGTTCAAAATAAAGTAGGACTACAAAAATGTTGACTTTGGAGCTTTCTAACAGTTCAGCCCCTCAAACCATCTCCCACTTGAACCAGACCACAAGAGTTATAACAGTTTTTAACTGTTCTAACAGTTTTCCCAAGACAAGAAATATTATTCATATCAACTCAGAAAAACAGACTATACATACACCTTTTTCATAGAAAAAACATAATTTAAGTGATTAAAGAACCACAGTTTAAACAATCTGGCATGTGACCAAGCAGTTTCCTGTTCAACAAAAATCTTACCTTGTTGTTCATGAAGGCTTTGAGACACTGAACAATTTTATGTTGGTTTCTTTTGTCAATCTTCTCTTGCCTATGGACACAACAGATTAATGAGGAGCAGTACAGCATGTACACATCACCAGCTGTTCAGAGCATTTTCTAAATCTGTGAACAGTTTGTATAATTCATTTTGTGAAAAAAAGAATGATTTCAGAATTGATAACCATCATTGCTACCATGATGATTAAATACTCCAAAAACTAAATACCATTGATTGATCAATAATTAAATAGAACTGATTCTATGAATGTGCATGTATTTGTAGATAAAATCAATATGTACAAAACTACTCAAGTTAATGTGTGAACTTACTGCTTCTTGAACAGCAATTTCTCCAAACTGTCCAGGAGTAGTCCAAGGCCCTCATGTCCAAAGCTCTGCACCCAACTGAGAGAAAAGAAAAAGAGAGAGAGAAAAAAAAGTCAATACCACAATCGCATCAAACTTACAGCTGACAGAAACCATTTCATACTCTGCAACCACTGTGCAAGTGTCCAGAACATAAAACACTTGTAAATTCAGTACTTCGTGTTGAGAAAAAAAGAGAGCAGATGTAAAACTTTTAGTGGTTACAAAAAAAAGCATGAGCATAGCCTAAACAGTGGGAGAGAATGCAGTATACAATCATATATCACAATAAATAAATGATTTTAATAGAAAACATATGTTTATAAAAAATTTAAAAAAAAATCTTACTTTTTACTGTTGACAATAATCCACAGAAGAGCTATTTTCACAAGACTTACTTAAAGCAGCACTAAAAAATGTTTTTTGTGGGAAATGAGTTTTAAATTAATTTAAAGGAATACTTGATTAACATATACAGACTGTCAGCCATCAGTCAGTAAAACTGTCGTACATTTAAGTGCAACATAGGTCATAACAAGCAATATTCAACATAACCAATCATGGTCAAGCGCAGTTGAATTCTATGTTTACATTTGTAGCGACCGATTGTGTGCATTACTGAGCGTATGTGTGTGAGTGACGTAATGCAGGAAGAGCCCTTTAGGGCAAGGACAATTTATTTCTCATGAAAGTACCAACTGAAGTAAGTGACATTTGTGAGCCGAGAGGCTTAGAATTTTCACAATGTTCCATCATGAAGATCAACTTCTACTGCTCTTTATGTGAATTTAGACACATCCGACAGAAAAAGTGTCCAATGGACTCGATAGTCTGTCATTTTTGATTAAAAGAGTAATATTGAAAGCTTAGAACCAACATCAAATATAGATTTTTTTTTTATTTTCAAAGGGCACAGAACTTTTAAAGAGCACAGGACTGTTTGCTCAAGGAGAGAAGAGGGTGTCACGAAGGAAGTCTTCAAAGAAAACCAAACTAATGAACCAAATGCTCAACCCTAAGCCCATCTGTAAATTAGAGACGTGCTATTCAAAGTAGCAGACATCAGCAGCAATCATGTTTCAGATACAGAACAAAGAACCATTTCATTAATCCAGTGATCTTAATATGTTGCTTAATTACTGAATACTTCAGTGTCAAAGCTAAGGATCTTTTTGTTGTTTTGTTTGAATTCTGATGTTCAATTTTATAAAGACAGAAGCTGTTCTAATAGGATGCATGCATTAGGGCATTAATACATACTTTATGTCATGCCAACTTACCGCTTATTTTCATCGATATTTCTCAACCCCTCTCGTCATTATACTCTTTTCTAACACTGAAGCTATGTCCATTTTAAAGACGGTCTGGCTTCAAAGCTGCCTCTGAATCCAAACATTTACAGACCACTTCATAAAACAGGACCCCCCATTACATAAATCCCATACTGTACATCCGTTTGTCCTTCCAACATCAGGATTACACAAATTCTAAACCAGCATTTCAGTTTTTTTCTTCCTTGTTACTGTCAAATAACATTCTGGAGATCTAAGAATTTCATTTGAGACCGTCACTTAGGAAAGAGATATACAACAGCATGAATTTCAAAATAGTGTTTGGGAGGAATAATGAACTTGTATTACATAGGAAGGTGAGGTAAAAATGTAAAGGCATTCAGAAAACAATGACAAACAGCGTATGAGGAAGATCTTCAGCAGCTGCACAACCCTCGACTGAACCAGTACCAACATGGACCAGCAGCTCAGCACTCAGCACAACCAATATAAATACGACCGTGTGTCTCAGTGTTTGACAGGGTCAATAAAGGGAGTGAGGTCGACAAAAATGATCACAGCCTTGATGATGAAGACAGTGAAAGCTCCTGCCAAGGAAACTGAAGAATGAGGCTGTAATGTTTAAGGAAAAAAAGAAAGAAAGAAAAATCAATCATTCTACACTTCTGAATGGGCTATACTCCAGGCCATTCCAGTTATAGAGTAGGCAGGTTCTTGATAGAAGCTTCATTGAAATGCATAGCTCAGTGTTGACTGCGTGTTAGTTTTTCATCATCAATAGGTAAGGTAAAGGAGCAAAAGAAAACACTCTGGTGATGTATGGAAGGAATTTTTGCTGAGGAAATCAAGAAGCCCACACTATCAGGTGTGGCTGTGGAAATAAATTTTAAATCTGCCTTGAAACATGTGAAAGAAAGTGGAAAGGATAGATTTGACAAATAAGTCCTAAAAAGCTTTTCAAAGTTTTAAGCCTTTAGACATTTTAAAGGACCTCAGGGGCCACAAATGTAATAGCTTTGGGCAATTTCTGGAGAAAGCTCTTCAGGAGCAAGAACAACTGGGAAGAATCAATTTGTTTTCAGGAAGCAGTTTATCTTCTTTCTTCACTGAAGGTCAAAGTGCTGGGGTAAGGACAATAAAAAGGGGTTTAGAATTACACTCTGATAGATTCTGTGCAGTGTATGTTGTGTTAGTTCAAAATACAATTTTTCATTTTTCTTTTTTGTACAGGCACAACCTGTAACCTTTAAAACCTTATTGTACACATCCAATGACCTCCAACAACATAGATGTTAAAACTAATTGTAAGAACAGATTCCCCAGAATTTTACTGAAGCAAGATTGCTAATCGTGATCGCTAACAAAATATGTAAATGAGTAAAATATTATTGAAGTAAAACTGAGCTCAGTGCAGTTTTTTAAACAGATCTTTGAACAGCAATCATAAGATTTTGAACCATGAACCTTCACGAACTGTAAAACACCTGACCAAGAAATACTAGAAATCCAAACAGTCAGTCCACCAATATAGTGTTGGAAATTATTCCCATGATAAGAACCTCAAATATGAGCCATGACCAAAATGATGCCAACATTTGATGAAATTATTTAAAAGGTGACTAACGCAGAGTTTTAATCCGGCCAAGTCTGCACAATACCTTCCTGTCTGCTTGTCCTGTATAAGTAAGTGCTTTGAATTTGACATGAAGTTTGTCTTAACTAAAGTATTTTACATTTGTAGCTTGCTTATCTAGCACACTCTGGGAATCTTTGTGTGTCATAAATTCCCAGCATCTGGCAGTCTACCCACATCCCCAATGAGAAAAATTCAATCACCTTCTTTGCCTGAAAGTCTTCAGTCATGCTGTGTAATGCTTATTCCAAATCCTTTTACATATTTTATATATTTTTTTCAAAGTGAAGAAAAACTCCAGCACTTATTTCAACTAGCTGCTATTTGTTAATGCAACTATTGTAATTAGATTTGTGTCCTCACACACAGGACCCAGAAAATATATGCATTGTGTTTTAATTCATTATCTGGATTAGCAGCAGGGCTAGAATACTAGAATGAAATCATCATTCAATAATACAAGAATATAATCGTCAGTCTTTAAACCTCCCTCACAGGTTTGACTGACTCTGTTGTCCTGGAACCATGGAAGTATTTTATCCTCGCCATTAAGCTGTAGTCAACTGGGAGATGTGGTTTTTGTAAAAAGCAGATAATGCAACATTCAGTAACAGATCTATCTGGTAACAATATTTTGCATAATGTGTCAAAACCTAAGCTTTCGTGTTGTAAGTGAGATACTGGCCTTTATTTATGTGATCCTTCTACAATGCAGTGAAAAGCAATTAATGCTCACTCTGAGATAAGAAAAATAGTGTAATCACACTATAGCCTGAAAAGATTCAGAAGAAGCCCAAAAATTCATCTCAGGACTATCATCTCAAAGAGACACCAACAGTGTGAGAGACTGCAGTAAATCACACACAGAGACACACTCATACACAGATAACACCCTGAGAAACAAAAACAGTCATAAATCAAAGAGAAAAAAGAGGCGCCTTATCTGGCTAACTTCACAGTTAAGGTAGCTTGACTTCTAAGTAAATCTCAGGAGAATCCCTCTAAGGTTTCCAGGCAGTGCAGCAGTGTTGCACTCCACTAAAGCAGTTATGAACCAGAAATAAAAAATCTACTTTCAAAATGTGACTTCAAGCATAGCAACTTGACTGACTACAGGCAACGTTTCACAGGAAGGAAGAAAAAGAAGGCTGAAGTCAAGCATGTGAAATATCCGAAATAAAAATGAAATTATTTCATATGGTAAACACTGTATGGAATCACTATAGAAGACTGCCACAACAACAATCATTTTAAGAGCTACCAAAATATTTCTCAATTGTAAGGTATTAAAACTTCAAATACATCTCATCTTATCAAATCAAATTATTTAAAGGTGTGCAATAATGCCTAGCGATTTATACTTTACAGATTTAAATCACTGACTTTGTGTGAGAGGAAATGCTGGCCATCAATGCCACAGTTATAACATTATTGAAGGAGTATCCAGAATATGCACACTGTACCTTCGGTTTAAGCTCTAATGAATGCTAAAACAGAGTTACTCTCTTTGTTTGTGTGACACTAAGGATGAACACAAAAATGGCCATTGCGAAGTAAAGGTTGGCTAACTTAAAAAGGAAAGCAATTTGCATTTTTCAAAATATTCTTTCAATGTATATGATTAGTTCAGAAGTGTTAATCTTCACATGTAGCTCTTGGGAGAATGAGAAAAAAACTGCATTCAATGTTTCAGACTGAAAAAAAAAGAAAGAAAAGACATGTTTGCCCAGTAATATAACTAAACTGAAAATAAATAAATAAAGATGGAACCCTCCAAAAAAAGAAAAAAAAATGAAGGCCAATTCAATGCATTAGAAAAAACCAATTTTCCATTTTTTGTCAGGTCCATTTATCAAACCCATTTAATACTTTATACATTGTAGCCTTTCAGGCCCTATGTGCTAACACTTTGGCCATTCTTCATGGAAATGGACAGACCTGAAGTAAAGCACACAGTATTCAGAACCTGTGATGCTCCAGACATGCAAGAAGCACCAAATTACCATTTAAGTGTGTCTGCTGCATTCACCAGAAAGACTGTGATGGGGAAACATGTCAGTCGGCCTTTACTAGCAGGCTATAAAGGGTGGACTGAGGTAATGTGAAGGTAAGGTAATGAGAATGTGAGAGCTGTTGCATCTTTGCCAACAAAGCCACAATGATTCGCACCCAACAAAAAAAAAAGGGTTGGACAAACAACCTTTACCTCCAAATCAATCCAGCAACTCAAGACTTTAATGGTGCTATTAGGCAGCAAGAGGTTACTGCTTCAGAGCCGTTTCTAGCAAAGAGAGATTTCTGGTCCAGTCCATAACCTCTCATTAAACACAAGCCTGTCAGTCCGTCTGATCAGTGGTGCTCTCATCAAACATCAGCGATTACAAGCCACACTTTCCTTGACAACTGAAATTACTATAACACAAAAAAAGAAGGAAAATCTTAGCAAATGGCATGTACCACTCCTAAATTGACTGAGACTAAATACAGTCTGGCAAAGCTTTGAAAATGACAAAACAGATCTGTAGGCAGGAACACTGGCTGCTGTGTTTGGGTGATGAACAAACCTGATATATTTGTTATTCTGCTGCAGTGATCTTTTCATAATTCTTATGAAATATAATAGTTTTTCTCAACAACTCATAATACATGAGATATTTACAAATATTGGAGGCTACTTCTGACTATATATCTGCTGAGAAAAAGAAAAAAAGATGTTTTATTGTTAATGTATTTGTCTGCCACACCGGAACAACAGCCGTTTTCCACTCACCGCCATCTACCAGCTGGCCATTTGTTTACTTCAGTGTTCCTATCCTCTGCACATGCAAACACGGAAAAAAGCCATATGTTGTCTGTTGAATACTTCCTCCGTCCCCCAAAACTCTCCCACAGGCCTTGTAATTGTTTGGTTCACATGCACCCAATTTCAGCTGTGTGTTATATGTCGTGTACAACGTTAAAAGCAGATGCGTGACAGTGGTTGTGGCCTGTGGTAGTGTGACATGCCGTTAGATGTGGGGAGGTGCATGCGAGGGAAGCGGCTGTGTTGGCTGCAATGTACAATAAAGTGCTACACCACAGGCTCTATTGCAATCTGACATTTAACACAATTCTCTGTAGGTCATTTTGAGAAATGAAAGCGAAGGACAAAGTAAAAATGAACAAGACATTTGAGTAAAACAGAATGACAGAGATGGAGAAACTAGGGGAAAAAAAATCAAAATTCAAGGAGCAGAAGGTTATGAAAAGAGTCCCTTCCTTTGTATACCTTTGTGTGTTTACTGTCCTCACTGTCTTATCATTTATTTATTAATATTCAAAGCAGGAACCAAAGACCCAAGTATATTGGAATAGGTTAAACTCAGTTCAGGCACAGAAACTTCTTTCTCAGAACCACTGACTGAAGTGGGCCCATTGCAAACAGTGACACAGCCACTTTCAGTCAATTTCCTTGAAACAAAGCTGTTGGGCTCAGTTCTTTAATCTAGTTTACACTGAACAGACGTGCTTCAGAGTGGGTCCGAGTTTCAGTATAGGGTGTTGCTGGATCTTGCAGCTACTGGTCTCCTGCCAACTCAGAAGAATGAAATATTTAGGAAGGAAAGGAATAAAACCTGTTGATCTAAGCCTTGAAGGAAAAAGTCATTGTGCACCAACGTTGCTGCTGCAGACGCTATGCTCTTCTTAACACATCTGAAAAGGCACATTCTAATGCTTAAAAAAAAGACATCCTTATTAGGCATCAGAGATTGCATGTCAGCTTTGTGAATTCATCTGAGTGACAGGAAGCATCACTGGGAAAAGTGGCACATTCTGCCAAGCCAGTTCCAGCTTTTTCATAAACCCATCAATTCAACTATGCAACTACATTTGCAGCTGCCTCAGAGAAGTATCGGTGTCCCTTCAAATTCACCCCCAAATTCATCCTTTGTACTTACGTGCAACAGAGGTGTATCAGTCTCATCATTAACAGGTGGGGGGGGTTTGAACTGACAAGATGCTACTACTGTCACAAATGACCACCTCAGCAACACACGTGTTAGAAATACTTAAGAACTAAATTAATTTTCAGAGAGATCTCTGCTCCTATATACACAGAATACTTCAGACTCCTAAGTGCCATCAAGGTTTCATATACGTTAACCATAATGAAATTTGATTATAAGAATAATTATAGAAATGATAGCAGTAATTACAGGAACGATTCGGTCTAATAAACAAATCAGTCAAATTAATGTGTATGTGAGAGAAAGCTGCCTGCATTATAAAAGCGCCTTGAGTGGTCCCTGAACTAGAAAGGCACTGGTTATGGGTGGTAGTGGTTGCTGTTGTTGTTAATTATGAAATGTCATATTCAATAATATTATATGAAATAATATGGTGCTGACAAATGCCCAAAAATAACTAAATAAATTGAGCCAAGTTTAAGTTGAAATTAAGTCCAATTTTATGTCTGACTTTAGTCAAATCAGACAATTTTACTTGGAACGTGATAAAACATATTGCAGATCAGTAACATTTGTCATGGAGAACCAAGACAGCTGAAAGGTTTAAAGGGATTAAATTTAAAAGGTTTGAATCTACATAGTTGTCTCTAAGTTGAATTCTCAACAAAAAAACAACAAAAATTCCTAAAAATAGAAAATATGCCATGTGATGAAGAATGCAATTGTACAATTACTTGCTAAAATTACAGATAGAAAAGAGGCAACAGACAGAACAGACTAGAAGCTCAAGAAACAAAGTCAATTTCTGTTCCATAATCTTGCACCATACCTGACAGGGTTACTGGTAAGGGACACTCGCAATGAATCGAGACAGGCAAACAGACGTTCGTCCATCACGCCTGACTTCAGCTCACCAAGGAATTCCTGAGGAGATATCTGATGGCTGTTTCTCAGGCTACCCTGGAAAGAAAAAGGACAGAAGAAATCTTTAACACTGTCATCCAAAATATGATCAAAACCTGAGACCAAACAGTAGGAGTAGTCTGAGGCTGGTAAACTGGCAATCGCAATAAAGTACAAATAGATGTTCAGAAACTGAAGTCAGAACAGTTTTCCTGACATGTATTCCCATCAATAGCCAAACAGACCTAATACCTAAGATATTTATTCCGCAGGTTTTTACTTGTGTCTAGCACAAACAAAACCAATGAAAACATTCAGATCTCCCAGGGTCTGTTTCAGAAAGCAGGTTGTGTAGAAACTCTGAGTATGTTGAATAGGAACTCAGGGAAACTCTGAGTTTACCGTTTCATAAAGCGAGGTTATTTAATCCCGAACTGAAGGGTTCAGTTGAGCTGGTTCCAGAAACCGAGGTACATATACTCGAAGTCTGTTACCGCGGTAACTGACTCTCTGAACTAAACGTGGTCAGGAGCAGTTATACTTTAACAGACCCAGAGACACTTGTATTTGCGGTACCTCAATCAATGTTTTAATAGCACGAGGTCTACCGTTTTTCTGCAGAGTTGCATAACTGTTGGCTTGAAAATTGCATCATATTGTTGTGATGTTGTGTCCTGTTAATATGTCACGTTTATGTTCTGTCATTTGAGCTCATGTCGTGGGTGAGTGTGTGTGAGCGACTGGCTGACTGACAGACTGACCTCGTGACCTGACCTGACGTTGGATAGATATCTGCACGAGACTGACTTTCCGTGCAATATGATTTTAAAGTGGTGAATAGAGGATTCTGCTGAGACATGCAGTATAAGAGAAAATGATCAGATTATTGTAGTGAGAAGTTAGATGTGAATCAATTCATTAATCTCTAGAAATTGTCTAGAGATCTTATTAATCTAGGGACACTTCAATAGAAGGACGAAATTATACAATTGGGCAACCGTAAGCAGATTAGTCGAAGCATCGGCTCAGACGTATTTAGTCTGTATCAACCTCCCAAATATATATCAAAATGCCAGTGTTTTGGTGCTGATAATTGGAATTTCCAGAGATGTGCCTGATAAAAAGGACAGAGGGAAGTTCCCTCGACGGTAAAATGTTACTTTAGTGTTCAAAAGATTGAAATATGTGACCAGAATTGGGTGAAACCTTTATGATCATATTTTCAGCGCTGATGACGGCTGTTTCGCTGAAGCGTCTCTTACAGGTCTCATCAGCGAGTGGCGTGACCTTGTGGTCAGCTTAGGTAACACCCTGATGATAATATCCTTTGAACTTGATTGTGTGGTGCACCTAATGGTGTATATGTCCCCTGCCTTTTATGCGTGTGACTGTGTTTTCTCCCTAGGTTGGGGCCTAATGATGGTTCGCCAGCCAGGTGAGTTACGGTCTGCACGTGGCCTGATGGAGGCTGTGGTTGTCTTAGCTGATGCTGATCCCTGAGCTTTCTATCGAGGGGGTTCTGAAGTTTCTTGAATGATGCTTGCTTTTGAGGCTTCCTGAACAATGTTTGAACTGGTGGTGCAAACTTCTACAATAAAGATCAAAGTTAGGGGCTGACACTACAATAAACACTGTTGCATTATACACGTCATCCATGGCTGCCGCTACATTGTCATCCAGGATGTGCTGGCGTGCAAGTCTGGTGTCGCCACCGTGGGATCCATGCCAGAAGACCTAAAGCCTTCTACACTGGAGGGGGGGGGAGGTCTGAAGGGTTTTCTGTGGACATTTGAATGTGTATGGTAGTTAATTAGTTACTTAATTATGTTGATCATAATTATGAATCATGTTTTTGTATTGTTTTTGGGTTTCATTTACTCAGTCACGGTTCTTTGCGAGATGTAAGTGTTTGTCTTGCCCTTTCAGGAGATCAGGTTACCGTAGCGACGGTTGGTACCATGCGATGGTGGCATCGATCGATAGACTAGGGCTGATGAACAGTGATTATATTTGTTCGACTCGCTTCAGTGTTAACTCATTCCTGCTTGCATACCTCCTAGTTATTTACTGTGGTAGAGACTTAAGGGTGTTAGTGGCAGTCAGGAGGAGTGTTAAGAACGCAGTTTGACATGCAGATCTGGGAGCTGCAGACGTTTCGGCGGGTTGAATAAATGCAATGTGTCTATCCTGAGTTATTCTGTAGTGCGGTTCATAGTTAACACCGGCCGGATCGAGGGTCTGTTTTGTTCACTGTCCTCCTTATGTCTTGTGAGGCCTGTTTGTTTCTATTGCTCGTGTGCTCTTTAGGCATAGCGGTTTAGGGTTCTCTATGAAAGCCACGTGCAGGATTCTGGGCACTTACGGCGTCGTCTGTGATAAACTCGTTTTATCAGTCTTAACCTCGGGCTCGTGTGGGACGTGCTATTTGGCTATGCTTCTTCCATGTGTGGGTGTTCATGATCCAGTATCCTGCCATCATGTGAATATGCAAATTATCCATGGTGTTAATTGGGAGTACTTCAGACGTTCTCAATTGGAGTTCAGGTCCTGCGCGTCGTGGGCCTGCAAACGCTTGGGTTTAGACCAGCTCTTCGCTGGGCGCGGGAAGGGGGGGCCTCTGTCTGGTGTAGGTGAGGCCTGCTGCGATCATGTTGTGTTTGGTGGTATTTACTCCAGTTAAGGTTTATTTTTTTAAATTTTGCATTTTTTCCTTTTATTTTCCTGTGAGGTTCCATGCTTGCGTCATATGGTGCTAAAACCAGTGATGCCTCTTTTATATGATAGGAAACCTGATTCTTTCCTAACCTTGGCCAACGGTCGGCTGGGGGATGCACCTGTGGATGTTTTTGGTGATTGAGTACTGGTCACTCAGTCATCTGGTTAGGTAGGCATTGTGTTTTTCCCAATGGGGTTTGGCTGTAGTCTAGAGTAGTTAGCCTCCAGGGCTAACTGGTTGTTCCTCTTATTTCCAGGAATCTGGCAGCCAAATTAAACTAAAATTTAAAGTTCAAAATCCAACTTCAGTCAGGCGAGCAACCAATTTCAATCTGATCCTGAGAAGCGTACACATAGTGGGGTGCTCTAGTGCTGTGATCTAGATAAGCTTGTCACATGTACAACAAAAAGTGGGGTGCAAAACAAAAACTGGGGATTGTTGGTTGAAAATTGCATCAGGTCACTATGACCTGTTTTTTTGAGTTCCTTATGTAGGATATCTAACCCTGGACCCAGGCACCACGGCGGGCTGAGAAGAATGTAGCTCAAGGCTCAAGGCTCAAATGTTGATAACGAGTGGTGAAATGACTGTGTTTTGCTCAATTTATTGTCTTGTACTGACAACCAGTTGACTTGTGCGCTGCTGTGAGTACCTGACCATCTCTGCTGTATACAATGGGGAATAAATTCTACTTGCACCCTCTGTCCGATTGTCCAGTCAAGTGTTTAAGTGTTGTACAACTGCCTCACCAGAACTCCCAATTATTGATAAACTATTATACCTTAATAGTGAAAATTTTATTAACAATAACTTATATCTTATCCTTATGAGCTACACAGGTATCACTCATCTTATATACGTCACACAAAATACCTTTGGTTATTTAGCTTCATTAGCTGGACTATTGGAACGTGAACGCGGAGTTTTGATAAAAGTGGCCTGGCTCATGAGCACACCCTCGCACTCCCCCTCTTTGCAAAAAATAATTTAAAAAAAATCATTCTCATACTATACACTTTTTTTCTCATCCATTAGCATAAGAAAGAAGTGTTTTGGGCAACCTACATGATTAAGTTGATATCATTAATTATTTCAAATATCTTTTTATTAGTATCCTGGTTCCACTTTCATGAGCCAAGAAAATTCCTTTAAAGATCGCCAGTTACTGAATGTATTGACTGCACCCATATAACCAATGAGCCTTGAATTATTTTTTCTATGTTAAATTTGGCAAAGATTTTTATACTTCATCAAGTACTTCAACGTTTTTTTTTCAAAATATTTAAATTACACATTCCCTCGCTCTGCAATTTCTTCTACATCAATTGTCTTTTCCTTTGTCGCTTCTGCCATTGTATGCTTCTGCAGAAAGTCATTTGACTAAATAGGGGTTCATGACAATTATCGGCTGATAACAGGAAATTATGACGTCATTCCAGTAAATCCAATATCAAGACGAATAGCCCCAATAACATATATATTTTTGTCAACACGACAGTGCCTCACTCCCTCTGAGACCCGAATGACCGGCAGTGAACGTTATGTTCAAGTGACGTCAGCATAATCAGAAAAATGATATCTCAATATGGAAAATCCAGACTACCCACTTATGCCAGAAAACAACTTGTTAACTTGGTCATAATTTTGGTAGTTGCTGACTTGAACTGATATTTGCAGTATTTTCCCACATGTTACACATAAAAAATAGAAAAGACAGATAGAACGACTAGCAAACGAGGGAACAAGGAATTTACGTTACACCTTGAATCCAGCATGCGGCACAGCGTTATGAAAACAGAGAACATGGCATCGACTCTATGGAACTTCGTTAAAGTTTCCGAAGAAGATAGTTTGCTGGTTATTTGTGACCAATTCTCCAAGCGAATTCCACGAGGAGGGGAAAATAGCACAAGCTTTAATATGTCAAATCCACCTCCCCCCCCACCCCTTTGCCCTCTCTTTCTAAAGCTTCCATGAGATAAAAAGAAAAAAAAATCTGAACCCCCAATTACTTTAATTTAGGGTATGGAACCACAATTGAATGGAACCACAGGCCAAAATGCTTTAAACGTATTTTTTTGTTACATGGAGTGCACTTTTTTAGTTTGTCTACATAGACAAGTCAAACTTGTATCAGTACATTATGCACTGTGCATTATGTTTTTATTGTCATTGAGGAATGCACTTTTTCAGTTTGTTTACATAGACAAGTCTAATTTATATCAGTACATTATGCACTGTGCATAATGCATAGACATTTTTTGAAACTTAAAGGTGGAGTAGGTGTTGTTTTTTTTGCAACACTTTTTACAATTTTGCCTGAAAACCTTTTTACATTCCCATTGCACCCACTGAAATAAAATGTTTGCAAAAAAAAACTAAACGTTTTGGTCCAGTCTAGAGGGTATAATCAGAGAAAAACTCTGACCAATCAAAATAGTGATGATCACTATTTTGATTGGCTGCATAACATGTCCATCAAATATCAATGCACTCCCACCCACCCTTCCCTCCCTCCCTGTGGTTCATGTAGTCGTGAATCGTGTGAAGGCGTGGTTTCGAGGGGTGAGCTGAAGAGGAGGAGGCGGAGCCTTTGGGAGGAGGGAGGGAGTGTATATTTTCAAAATCTCACTTGAGTTGGATTGCTGGAACCGTTTTTCAAACAACACCTTCCCCACCTTTAACTTGTGTCAGTGCATTAATTTTCTATATATATTTATTTTGTAAACTTCTGGAATGCACTTTTTCAGTTTGTAATTGTGATACATGTATTTCCATCAGTTCAAGGAGCCTTTATTTTTTATATCAAGTAATGCACCTTATTTAAGTTGATGTGAGGTATCAAACAGGTTTGTTTGACAGCTTTACAAAAATGTTTGAGAATCTTACTAATAGTTTTTCATTGGAAAATATAAATATCTGTTCATTAAAAGAGTCAAAACTGTTTTTAGTTTTGTTCATAGTATTGATGTAATGATCTCAGGTATGTGTGTGTGGTATCAGTTATCGTTATCGGCCTTTAGGAGCTGAAAGTTATCAGTTATCGGTTATCGGTATCGCTTTTAAAAAACAGTTATCATGCATCCCTATGACTGAGCTGGAGGATCTCTTTCCATTTACTTGGCATTGCGATGGTGTATCTCTGCGCTCCATTGGTGATGGCTTTTTTAAAGTCGCTGTAACTCGGGATCAACATACTCAGAGTTGATTGAACCAACTCTGAATAGCTGTTCCGAAACTGAAAACTCAGAGTTACTTAACTCAGAGTTTGTTGATTCAGAGTTAGCTTGAACCTCCTTTTTGAAACAGACCCCTGATTTTTTAAAGCTTGCTGGCTCCAGGAACACCTCAAAAACAGGCTACAGATTATCTGCATCCCTTGCAGTATTAGTTGTACCACAGTAAACTAGACCAAACCTTTGCAAAATAAAACTTTGAAAATAACACCAAGGACTGACACATAACACTGACCTCTTTGCTGTTTTAAATAAGCAAATTCTGACATGCCTTCCTGCCAAAAGACATTTCTGATGCCGCTGGATAAGGCGTTGCTTTCAGTATTTTACTTGTCTGTAGCAAAACAGAAATGCAGGGATAATGCTCTCTTCTGATGGTCTTACAGGGTGTTTTATGTCCAGAAAGGCCTCATCAATCGCAAATGTAAAATGTTGTGGATTTGTACATGATATTCTCCGATAGGTCACTGGAAAAACTGCTCTCCATCATAGACCATCAATCCCACCTTCTTCACTAGCCACTTCAGAGAGAGAGGGAGTCATTCTCCACCAGATTCAGCTCTGCTGTCAATAAAAACTCTTGAGGAAACAATTGTTGTCATTTGCCATTTCACTGTACATCTGTTCACTTTGGTGAGACATTTGAACACACTATATAGACTGAAATCTGCATATAACTTAAAAATGTAAATACTTTAACCAATTTGCACTACTTCATTTGCATACATTTTTTGTAACTACTCTGTTCTGTTTTTTACCATGCTCACATCAAATAACCACCTGTACATAACTTTGTCACTTCAGCATATTCTGTTTATTATTTACTTTAATTTGTATTGATAATGTATATGATAATAATTAAATTGGACTTAATATTTGTGCCTGCTTATTCTTGTTAGCTGCAGCTGTGGCAAAACAATTTAGTTTGTATGATCAATAAAAGATGAATCTGTCCATTTAGAACCACAGATCAATTCAATCAGAAAACAAAGTAATTAAATAGTACATTCAAGCATGAAAAACTGACCAAATTAGACCACAACAGAAACATCAAAATTAATTAAAAATGAAAAAATAATTCAACCATTAATTGATTAGAAAAAAAAAGCAATTTTATTTTCTAACCAAGAACACTTTTTTGTCGTATAGTGTAAATATCTAATTCAGTCATTTGTATTGAAGTTATACATTCTACATGACAGCAATTCACTGCTTAAAAGACATTAAAAAGGAAGGAAATTAGGTTGTAACTAACAAAGCACACTTTCTTTGTCTAGACAGCTAATTACTTCGCCTTTGTCCCAACAGTACACATTCCCTGGCTGACTCAGTTTCTCAGTTTACAGAACAGCTTGGGCTGCTTCTTTAAATACCAAGATATATTCAGCACAAGCCTTGGATTAATTGTGCAAAGAGGCAACTGTCACATCCCAATGCAGAGGGGAGCACACCTCCACATAGAACTGGAGTTATACCTGCTGCTAAAGCACTTCATATATATGTACTTATGACACTGGAGCTACACTTGGTGGAAAACATTTCAGCACTGCATCGCTCATGATTGTGTCAATAATATTACTAAATGTGCCCAGGAATACTTCCAGAAACCACAGTCGGTAAACACAATCCACTGTACCATCTGCAGATGCCAAGTAAAGCTCTATTATGCAAAAAGGAAGCCATATTTGACCGTGGTCCAGAAGCGTCGTTGTGTCCTGTGGAACAAGACTCATTCAAAATGGACTGTTTCAAAGTGGAAATGTGTTCTCTGGTCAGATGAGTCCAAATTTGACATTATTGTTGGCAATCACGGATGTCGTGTCCCCCAGGAGAAAGAGGAAAGAGATCTTCCAGCATGTTATCAACGTTCAGCTCAAAAGTCAGCATCTCTGATGGTATGGGGGTTCAGATGAGCATACGGTTTTTGCATCTTGCATGTTTGGAAGGAACTATGAATGCTGAAAGGTATATAAAGGTTTTAGAGCAACATATGCTCCCCTCCAGATGGTGTCTATTTCAGGGAAGGCCTTGTGTATTTTATCAGAACGATGCTAAACCACATACTGCAGCTGTTACAACAGCATGGCTTCGTCAGAGAAGAACCCGGGTATTGAATTGGTTTAAAAAAAAAAAAAAAAAACTTCTCCAACTTGTCTGGAATTTGGGTTGTACAGCATTTATCAGAGGGTTATGCACTATTCTCAGACAGCACAGTTACATGAGATCTTCTCAGTGAACTGATTATGTGCAGCGCCAGAATGATGGAGAGCTGAGGATCACTTGCCTCTACAGATTCCTTTTTTAATATGGACAGTTTACAAACTTTCACCAGAGATGGTGAGGATTAACATTTAAAAGTCTGTTAACTGTAGTATCAACAATCTCTCTCTCTGTTTTCATCTTTAAATTGTACCAACAAGTACTGTATCATTAGCAGGACATCCCTCTCACTAAATACAAGTTTTTATCATTGATGCAAACTTATGACCAAAATATTTTGTACATAATATCCGTTTGTGACTCACATACATTTGCTTTACTTAAAGCAAACCCAGATCAGTTAAAGCAGTTTTTTGATATTTTAAGATATATCAGTCAGAGCATCCAGCTTCTCGGAGTAGAGTGGTTCATAAAAAATTTAATAATCAAGGAAGCAAAGGTTGATCACACCAGGCTGTGAACCAGCTAACTTTATAAATACTGAACTTTATAAAGTTACTTCTTAACTCAAAAGGCTTTTGACTCAGAACAAATGTTCCTCCATTTTCAGTAGATGCACAGAATAGACATGTACAGTATGTGGTAACTATAAATAATATCATTAACTAAATACTAACTGAGCAAATGGAGTCATCCATGAAAAATATAAAGAGAGAAAAGCAAAAACCTATCTGTTTTACATTGAGAGGAGCCACTAAAAGCTGGTAGCAGGTTTGAAATAGATTTGAGAAGACTAAAATGCATCAAGTTAGCATCAGCAGGCTCTCACATCTTCAGTGATCACAGTCTGTCCCTGAAATTGCTGGTTATGTTGAGTCTGACAATAAAAAGCCAAACAAGGTAGGCTATACTTAGAGTCCGAGTTGACAAATGATGAATTGGCCCAATAAGCTCAAAGTGGCATTCTTTTGAGTCGAGGAAAAACTGAAAATCCCAATCAGTTGGCTTCAGTTACGGCCAAATCCAGTCAAATCAAGGCATAAATAAGTTCTGAACCTGGAGCTGACACTAAAATTAGATTTCCATTTATTGATTTTTACATTTGTGAAAACTGAAAACAAAGCTTTCAGAGCAGGCAAAAACTGAGCCTTTTGTTTACAGTGAGCATTTTTACAAACATGTGCCTACACTTTGGACTTTCAAAACATTTGTGCATGAACATTTTGTTATAAGGGGAAGATTTATTCTCCTTCAACCACACTTTTATTTAGCTCCATCTCTGACTGCATTAGGATGGAACAAATAAAAAGTTTAGGCACACTGTTAAAACTCTGAAGGACCAACCATATTTTAAAACTCCCAAGACAAAACTCAATAAATTACCTTCCACTGCTCAGTAAAGTTATCTTGAATAAATACCAAACTTTTCCTATTTCTGTTGTGCTACACTATAACTCAAAAACATCAACTAGCCGTGATGCTGTGCACTATCGCTTAAAAGAAAAGATGGTTATAAATTTATTCGCAAGCAAAAATGAAGTCGAACCAAGTTGTTTATGCACCAAGGCAGCAGGCCTTATCGGATTTGTGCAGTATACAAGCGGTTACGGTCATATACTGACGTCATTTTTGAACAATCTCAACACATCATCATTAATTTATTACAGAAGATACTTTCTAAAATCTTTAAATTACTACACCATGAAATATTTATGTTCTTTATACAACCCCAATTCCAGAGACGTTGCCGAACTGTGTCAAATATAAATAAAAACAGAAGGCAATGCTTCGCAAATCTCATAAACCCATATTTTATTCCTGGTAGAACATAAAGAATAGGGCTGGGCAGGTGGTCTGACCACCCGCTACCCTAAAGAAGATACAGAGTTTGCGGAAAGCGCAAGAGACACGCCCATTGCCACACTTACAATGTGTGTAAGGGAGTCAGCATAGCGGGTAGCGGCTTTAGGGAAGCGGAAGAGTGCATTGGGGTGAGCAGATGTTCCTAAACCAGCAATTTGTAGGTAGCGGGAGGTGTACGATCGGGGCCTGCATCTCTGATGGTATGGGGCTGCATTCATGCCTATGACATGAGCGGATTACACATCTGGAAAGACACCATCCATGCTGAGGAGTACATAGAGGTTGCTCCCACCCACACAACGTCCCTTTCAGTGAAGGGCTTGCATATTTCAGCAAGACAATGCTCAACCACATATTGCATCCATCAGAACAGCATGGGAGAAGAGTCCAGGTGCCGAACTGACGTGCCTGTAGTCCAGACCTTTCACCAATAGAAAACACTTGCTGCATCATAAAACGAAAAATCCAGGGACGAAGGCTCAGGACTGTTGAGCAGCTCGAATCCTGCATCCATCAAACAAGATAGGACAACATTCCTCTCCTAGAACTCCAGCAACTGGTCTTCTCACTTCCCAGAAGTTTACAGACAGTTGTTAAAAGAAAAGGAGTAAACATCAGCCTGTTCCAACATTTTCAAGTTGCACTGCTGCCAACAAAGTCAAAATGAGCTGATATTTTCCATAAAATGGTAAAATGTATCAGTTTCAACATCTGATATGTTCTTTACATTCCACTGGGAATAAAATATCTGGGTTTATGAGATCTACAAATCATTGCATTCTGCTTTTATTTACATTTTACACAGCGGCCCAACTTTTTTAGAGTTGGGGTTATACAATATGTGTAAAGTTGTTCAAATGTGTTGCAGCAGACATAAAACTGCTCCTACAAGTCTCAGAGATGACAGCCTAGATCCCAAATAAGAATTCCTGGTTTTCCAATAATGAAATATTCAGCATGATTTCAGCATGATCATAAAATGTTTCCCTGTAACAAATTTAACAAATTATTTTTAGACATTTCATAGCAATTAAGACAATCAGCAATAATGTATAACTGAACTAAGGAAAAAAAACTTTGGAAATTCAAAGACTCACTGTTTTGGAGGCAGCAAACATATACTGGATGACCATTTCTCGCTTGGTGTTGAGGTCCTTTTCTCTCAAAGGAGTCTTTTTGTCCTCATTCAAGTTCATGTCCTCCTGAATACAGAAAGAGAAGATAAAATTATTATAAAAGTCATATTTTTCCCCAAAACAAGACACCATCCTGGGCACCTCTAATTTTTCTAGTATGTCATAAGCCTCAGTACAACCCCCGAATTATTGGTTTACAATTTACAATGCACTTTATACGCAGCTTTTGCAATTCAACAGAATGTTACAGTACACCTTGCCTTGTTAATGAAGTTTTGCTGAAGCAAAACAAAACTCAGAGACACAGGAGATATCAGGTTAGGTACACGGTAGGAAGAAAACTCTGACAGTCAGCAGTTTGTTCAGCTGACTGAGGAGAAGACGTTAAGAAGAATACAGGAACACTACACTCACACCTTGAGTTTAGGTCAAGCTTACAGTTCATTTACACCGAAATGTGAACCATCTATTCTTCCCTCTCACGACGGTCATCAACATGGCCATAAGAGACTTCTTCTATCCGACATAATGAACTTGCTACTTGAGATTAAGGGCTTCCAAGGTTGGTGCAATCAGACCTCCTGACAACTGGCAAACTGCCTCTTGACCTTCATATTAATGGCTATTAGAGGCCTTTAAAAAGACCATCATTAAACTAGACCTCTTGTGCCTTAGCTGAACCCCAGCTAATTTGACAATACACAGAAAAATACTGCACCCCAGTAAGCCAATATAGTGAAAATACAGTACTCTTTCAGCCATGACCTCCTTGCACAAATTATTCTACTGCTTCACACTGTTCCATATATTTGCAAGGATGAGCTCCAGCTTAAAGAGATGTTGCTGTTGACTAGTGGATCTAATGAAAATCAGTGGGTTACATCAATGGTTGCATTGTCAAACTACAAATAAATAATGCAGTACATTTAAATCACTTTTTTTTCTTTATTCGTTCATTTTGTGCAAATCATGGATGGTTGATCCAATATGAAACAAAACTCATAGTTTGGCATTTCAAGACTGAAAGATAATAAGGAGCAACACACACACACACACACAGAGAAATATAGTATGAAAAAATGTATTTCAGTATTTTTAAATATTTAGAGAAAGATATAAATTGGATTTATCGATAACAACAATAACAACAACAATAATAAAACAATGTACTGGCCAACTGTTTACTGAACAGTAAACTGATATTTGCTCGGGGGTCATGCTCTGGGTCTCTGTAAAGCGCCTAGAGACAATTGTCATTGTAACAGACGCTATATAAATAAAATTGAATTGAATTGAATTGAATTGAATTGAACAAACAGAATTATACTTAAAAATCACAAGAATAACCAATGAAATAATATGTGGGTTTATCCACATCAGATTTATGATCGCCGTGATTTATGATGAAAATGAATTTTGCCACATTTGTTCACATTAAATGTGCCTGAACTCCCACTACCTTTAAATTTAAAATGAAAACGTCCTGTATTTTCTGCTGTAACTAACTTATATTGATCCTTCAGATCTTTGTTTCATTTATTGCTTTTTGATCCCATCTTTCTTTTGTGTTAATGGATTTCAGTCCTGATTTTATTGGCCATATATTTCACCAGAAAGAGAACACATTAAAAGATCTAGAACATTGATAAATCTGAGATTATTTCCAGAGTTTCACTCATGTGATAAGACATTAGAATTTCATTAAACAGACAGGTCAGTTTAAGTGTTATTTTCATCAGATAAGAATCTAGGAAAGACATGTGATAAATCTGCAGCAGGTTATTTCCAGTGGAGTTTTAAGTGTGTTTTCACTCATGTGTTCATAGATAAGGTGTACAGACTTTCCCCCAGAGCTCCTGAGTTTTCCAACAAACAATTGTCAGTTTATTGTTTATAAGCCCTAAGAGACTCTTGACAGTTTTGTAAAAACAATAGAACAACATACCATCATCTTTTCAAAAAGAGCCAAAATTTCCTTTTCCGAGGTGATCTTTGATGACACTTCCTCAAAATGATGTAGGGTGGATGATGAAGATGATGACCAATCATTTATGTTGTTTTTGGACTGTGTTAAGGGCGGCCGCTCCTTTTTACTTCCAGGGATCCGAATACTGGCAAATCTGTCCAGCTGCAGAGAAAAAAGAGAAAAACTGTTTTTAAAAAAAATTCTTTCTCTTTCCCCAAAAATGTTCTAAAAGAGAGAATGGTGGTAGACGAAGAGCTAAATGCTTGAATGATTAAATGGTTAAACACCAAAGCAAATAGTGCCAATAAATGAGAACAATGATGAACTCTGAACCTCTTCCTGACGTGCTGCGCAAAACACTTTCTAGATCTTGATGTAACAAAGAAATGACTGGTTAGTGAGAAAGCAGCTTGCAGTCTGTCATGTTAGTAAATCCATTGACTGGCAATAAAAATAAACTTCACTGGTAGGTTAGTTGTCCAACAGTGAACAATGTTAGATGATGCAGAGATTAAGAAGAGAGGACACCAGTTTCTCAAATCTTACCACATCGTCTGTGATGTTTCTAAAGGGCAAGTGCTATAGGTGGGGAGCAGAAGAGAAACAAAGAAAACACAAATCAGGATATAGAGCAAACTACATCAAATAGTATAAGCAGACAACAGAAATTCCTTTATATTCATAAGAGATACACTGGTCAATTTGTCAGCTGCTGAAATCAGCCAATTTTCAGTTTAGACCACAATGACTGATGAGTAATGAATAGTTCTCAAACGAATCAATATCTATACTGCTAAAATGGATACATAAATGTAATCCTAACAGGTCAAAGAACTTATAGCTCATATTGGAGAAAAACTGATATTCTCGTCAGGAATCAGCCTTGGAAATGTTTTGCAATTTTGCAGCTTTTCCAGACATTTCTGACTCCATGAGGTCTGTAATTCCACAACGTGTGCACACCACGCAAGTTTCTTTCTTTTGTGTCTGTCACATATTTTGGAAAAAGGTTTTAAAAAGACAAACCTTTATTAAGGAAATAAATTTAAACAGAAGATGCTGCCTGGTTCCTGCAACACCCAAAGCAACTCAGACTGACATCAAAGACACACTGACACACAAATGTCATCAACATGGCAACTCGTCCAGAGTTTAGAATAACGAAAGCTTTAAATCCCGCTTTCTAAATGTACTCAAAGATGAGCCACAACCCAGTTTTTGATTAAAACAAGCAAGACAAGTAGCACTTGGTCTTCTTTTGCAACTACGAGTGGTTTACAAAGTTATGAGGTTTTCAAAGTACAACACGGAAGAGATATGCTGTATTTGAAAATATTTTTTGTAGAGAGGCTACGAAATGCGACAGAGGAAAATCCACAAACACACATAGGGAACAACAATCTCAAAGACTAATATCCATCAGCCCGGTGAATATGTCCAATCTGAAGAAGCTCGTAGAGGAAAAGTAAACCTAAAGCTCGGCAGAGCAAAAAGTAAGAAATAAGCTGTGTGGTGCTTCTTTTCCCAATACTGGCTGGACTAAAGTTAATAATTTTTTTTTGTTTTCAAATGATGGTTTAACAAATCAAAGAATATATTTTTGCCATTTTAATCAATTTTTTTGTTTTCTATATACATCCCATACATCCCATGTATTCCTCATGACTGGCTTCAGTCAGGTGGAGACATGAACCAACACAGCTAGCTGCACACAAGGTAACCACGACCCGATTTCACCACATCTCATCATTTAACTGTTATGCACAGTGAACCCCAAATTTTGGCATGGGTAATTCTTATTTAACCCAAAAAAAAATTGGGGGTTATAAACGTGCTAAAGAAGTGGAAGAAAATAAGACACTGTGCAAAAACAAAGACAAATGTGAAAAACTTTCAGCAAATAAATAAATAAATACAAATGTCCAAAAGTTCCAAAACTGCAATCAAACGGTCTAAAAATAAAATAAAATAAAATAAAATCACAGACACTTTGATTCAAGTCCCATCCAGAATCAGCAGACAAGCCGAAAGAACAAACTTCTGGAAAGGAAAGCCTTTCTCCCTCAAATATGTGGAGAAAGTCTCCAAGGAGCGGTCGTTCAAAACTGCAGTGGAGACAGAAAGATGTCATATTGCCTACAATTAGCTTGGGTTATATTTTTAGGTGCTTTTGAACTGGAATCAGTCTTTGTGAGGAAGCTTCTACTCTCTCCACTTTTGTTAAACCTTCATTTCTTAAATTGTTAGCTGAACAATTAATTTAGATGGTTGTAGCATTTGGTTGTTTCTCAAGAATGTATCAGTCTCGTGTGGTAGTCAAAGACCTGATATGTAAAGAGGTGCATCTGAGGAATAGTCCTCCCCATGTGCTGTAAGAGGAGGTGAATTCTTTGATTTCATTGGTACAAAGGAAGGAAGGAAGAGTAATTAGGGCAATTGCTGCAAGATATTTAAATGACTGGTGTATCTTAAATGTGTGGTATTTTTGATAATATATTGAAAAATGAAATGAGGCTCTGTTGATGTGAGCAAACAAAGAAAATCAGCTTCTTTTCTGCAGAGCTGACCTGACGGGTCACTTTAAACTGGCAAGGCAGGCACTAATGCAACATATATGAGAGCTCTGAGGCCAGCTGTTTCCAGCTGTTTTTTATTTTTGTTGTTGTTTTTTGGTTTTTCATGCAGAGGAGCAGTATATGATTTGTTTGTTGCTAACAATAAAAGTCTGTTTAATTGTTTTTTTTCTCCAAGAACTCCCTGCCCCGTGATATTTTGTCAACTGCATTTCACTATGCAACAGTCTTCAAGTGAGACTGTACTGACATGTGTGCAACTGGAAACGATACAAACAAAAACTAGAGAATTAGGAACATTTGAATGAAATGGGTTTCATCATCTTTAAGTATTAAAACCATAAATAATGTTTTTAAAAGAAATACTCTTTAATTACTTGTGAATGTTAACCTGTTAAGCTTAAAAAAAAAAAGTGACCCATGACATGAATGCTCAGAGACTGACAAACTATTTCTGCTCAAAGTATGTATGAAGACAAAGACTGTGTTTTTACCCACTGCAGTGTTTTATTTCTGAAAATTAGCTCTCGTGAGAACTGATGTCCTTTTATCCTGGACTTGAACAATTCCCGCATAAGCAGAATGTGTCTTTTCATGCATATTACAAGCACAGAGGAAGCATCACTTGAAATGTTTATTTTTGGACAGACTTGCTGAGAATGAAGATCAAAGTAATAACTAGAAAAGCACTCAGAGAGCGCAGACCTCCACCAAGCGCAACAATTATCGAAAATTTGAAAGTGATCCAGAATCCAGGATTTCTTCCGGATCACACCCAAAATGAAATCAGTTCTTCCTTTTCAGATTTCTGACAACTCCTGAAAATTTCATCAAAATCCATCCATAACTTTTTGAGTTATCTTGTACACAGACAGACAGACAGACAGACGCCGGCAATAAACATAACCTCCTTGGCGGAAGCAATAATCATCAACCTGGGATGACATAACCTCAGCCAGTCAAGCTAAAATAAGTAGCTGTAACAGTTGGGCGTGTTCCAGCTGGCTTGTGCTGCTCAGACTTTTCCACATGACGCTGCACAGTGTGAGGATCAGAGAGGTTTCAAGAGCACACAGTAGAAACCTATGGGTGATGTCACGTACTGTTAACCCAGTAATATTTATAGTCTATGATCCTGAACAAGCACCAACTTTTGTCCAACTTTTATCCAGAAAGCTCCTCAACAGACCATTCTGTTAAAATCTCCAACTTTGCTGCAGGAATAAACTTTTTTTTTTTTTTTTTAAAAATGTTTTGGTGTCCATAACTAGATTTCACATTCATAAGAAATGTGTGGAGGGTGAATTTTTTTTTTTTGTACATCAGGTAAAATTATATAAATCAATAAATGAGGTCATAATTAGTAGTGTGGTCTTATGACTGATAACCATCTTAGCTGATGGCTAGTTGTCATCACTTTAGCAACAGAAGTACGAGGAAAAAGAAGCTTGAAAAGCACTCCTCAGAAAACATGGGTGCATCGTAGGGGGTTGTCCAGCTCCAGCTCATGATCTTGACCTAAAGATTGAATGTTACTTGAATTGTTCCAATTCTGATACCAGCATTGGAAATGCTAAATAAGTGTATCAGAACCTGCAAGTGCATACATCTATGCAGCCATCCAATAAAAACCTAATTTTTACAAATTGAATTTCAATTCTTCTTCATTACTCTAAAAGTCAGCACAAATTAAGCAAACCCACCATTGCAATTTCCTGTTTTTTTTAGCTGGCATTAATAGAAAAGCAGTGAGACATGAATTGTCAGATTGGCAGTAGGGTTGAAATATTCCAGGAATTTTCAAAGGTGGAAACTTTCATGGAAATTAATAGGAACAAACCTGGAATTTACAAAACTGAAGGCTGACCCTTAACAGGGATTTTAAATATAGCTGGGGAAAAATATATATTAGCATAAGTTTGATTAAAACATTTTCAAGAAAGTACATTCGAGATTATCAATGGTATTTCTCAATGACTTGCACATAGCAGCTTCTTACTGCTGGAGTATTAAGGTCACGCCCTCTACATGCACTAGGCATTGCATCATCACATGCACATTTTTGAGCCCAGAGCATAAAACTATTGAAGCAACACATTTGAGTCAACGGACTTATAATTGATTTTGCTTTAACCCTATTCAGTAGTTTCCACAGAACCCTTGCTCTCTGACTGAGCTCATGCTGTCGTCGAGGAGGAACTGTAACATAACATGACTGGATTCTATCAGTTTACATTAGATACACACCAGGAAACAACATTCACACACATTGTTTATCCTTATTCCAAGAAAAAAACAACGAGGATGCTGGTTAGCATGTCCACGTCACTAGTAACTGCCCATTTATATTTGGTCGTGAATGAGTCCAACCTCCCTCTAAATGGTCCAGGCCCAGCCCTAGAAAGATAACTGTGAACTGTGAACCCAGATCCAGCGAGCAACTCTGTCACCTTGACTCCAGCGCTGCCTTGCCTGTGACCATAATAAATGTTCTGTTTCTAAAGCGAAGATGCCTCCAGTCTGTTCTTGAGCTCCCAACAAAAAATCAGGCTAACAGACGATATAAAGTGAAGTAAGTTTTGGCGATATTATAAGGTGAATATATTTGATGGAGGATGCTGATGAGGTCCAGGAATAGGCCATTGCCTGAAAGAGTTTGGCAAAAATCCAGAAGCTAGGCCTGAGAAGTTGGACAGAAGATGTATTTTAATGTACATGACTTGTTAGAGGGAAAATTTAAAAAAAATTTGGCATGTGACTTTTCTTTTCCTCTTTTTGAGGGGTGGGTGTCACTGTACTTATTTTTGAATGGGTGAGGTTGGAGAGGTGAGTAATATTTTACTCAGCATTCATGTTTTTGTTGTTCAATGAAAGGATTGATGGTTTCATAAGATCATTAAAACTTTCTAAAGTTCTATTTACAAACATATCTGTTGAAATAAAAAGGTTTTTTTTTTTATTGTATTATTTTGCATGGATGTTTTCCTATGACTAAACAAAACAAAATGTTAATATTTATGTTTAAATATGATATACTTAATTAAAATCCCCATAAATTTCTATCATTCCCATAGAAGGCTATCAATTTGGAATATTTCCAAAATTCCTTGGCTTAACCTCCCAGGAAGAAAGTTTCTGGAGCGTTCTGGAATGGACATTTCCACACCTTTGCAACCCTAATTGCCAATACGGCATTTTTTAACACTGGAATGCTAATTATTCAATTTTGCTGTTTCCAGAAGTGGCACAAATGTTGCCTAATGTGAAATTAGCAACCTTCTTAAGTATTTAAGAAAACATCAGGTGAAAGAGCACAAGGAGTTTGTCAAGTCAAAGGGGAGAAACCACAACAGCCTACTCTGGAGTTTGTTTAAAGTTTTATTTGATTTACTATCTTCTCAGTGGTCACAGTGTTTAGTTCAGACAGTTATTAGTGTTGTGCAACGCCCTTTCAAAAATAGCAAAGAGGTAGACAAGGAGACAAGAAAACCACAAATTAGCTTATTTTCTGTTGATCCCAGCGTTTGATAAGAGGATATGTACTGTTCTCTGTACATCCAGTAACCCCATCTGATAAGGCTCCCTGGCTCTCACTGAGCTTAGCATTGCCACTGGAAGTGGATTGATACACTTATACTAATAAGAAACTAAGAAACAAAATGGACTTCCTAATAAGTCCAAAGCATTCTTATTTTCATGTGGTGACCCGTATATTCAGTGTATAGAAATAGCAATGCAAGATGAGATGTGACCTTCCTTTAAAACAGATATTAAAGAACTACATTTTGCCAAAGCACCATTAACTAGGCACAGTCATTGCCTGCTGTTACGCACAATCACAATATACAGTAGAGGTATAATAGACTTTGTGAATCATGCATTATGATGACTATTGTAATTATCTGCTCAACGGATAACCGTCCATGAGGTCCATTTGGCATGGTATGTTTTTCCCAGTATATTTTAACACTCTGGGATGTATAAGAGCTGAAAATTCTTTTGTGGTTATGACACAGTTTGTGCTCTGTTTTCTTCTCCGGATATGTAAAACGTTACCATCTATGGCAGCACCTGGTCCCATTCATAGTAAAGACATTCAGTTTGTGCCTTATTACACTCTTTTATATATTAAACTCAGATGTTACCTGGCAACACTGCTGCTGCACGCATCACTTACCCCAGGAAGTTGTGCTTCAACTAAATATATTTCCTTATATTCATCCGCTTAGATGATCGTTGCATCTCATTTTACATAGTTATTTCTTCACAAGGTAAATGTAGAAGTTACAACATGTAAATAAGAACATTTTAGAGTTTATAAAGTGGTTGCTCGTGGAGATGAAGGCCAGTGAGAATATATTTGTTGCCAAGCTGTTGATCATTTTATGAGACCTGCCTTTTCTCTTTGGTACAATAGGGCAAAAGTAGATTTTATCCAATTACTCAATTAATTGATGGAATGATTAGAAGAGCATTCCATTAGTCTCAGGCCAAATTAAGCTCAATTACACAGTGTCCAACCACCTGAATGGTTTAACATCCATCGACTAGTCTACCTTTGCAATCTCACTTACATGTCACCCAAAACATTTGTTGACTAAATGTGTGTCAGAATTCATCAGTGGGATTCGATAACAACCTGGATTAAAAAACATTTCCAGCAAAGACGTTTACTAGAATCTCTGAACACTGACAACAAGGAATTAACCTGTGTTCACTTGCCCAAAGCACTGGGGTCAGAAAGAGGTTGATCATGCATTAGCAGACTGCCTGACACACAGCTCACCTGGAAGTCAGATATGGATTTGATGCAAATAAAAATTTAACAAGACTCCATATTGAGAATCCTAACATTAATGATGATTTGTCCTCACAGCAACACTTATCTAACCTTTATCTATAGACATTTTTAATCAACGATTACGAGACAGTCAGACTGTTGATTGGTTTGTAGTTGCAGCAAACACATGGATTAGTGTTTGCTAAACCCTGTGCTAATTTTAACCTTTTGATGACCTGCATGGAAAACAGTGTCAAAAAACTGAAGGCCGTGGTACAGAAAGAAAATTCTAGCATCCAACAGTGTAATATATTCCGTAAGGGCATTTATCAGCAGTGAACAAAGACCTATAAAGAAATTAACAAGCTGTTCTGTGTTGAAGTTCATACTCACAAACTTTGGTTTGCGATCTCCTTCATCGTAACACGATGAGCTCTGTTGAGAAGAACCCTTCTTCTTTAGAAATTTACTGTCTCGTCCTGGAGTAGATTCAACCCGCTGACTGTAGCCCTCCATTTTAATCTGATGCCTCCTCCGCAGGCTATTAGTCACTTTAGGACACACCAAACCAACGTCTTCAGGCTCAGCACACACCCTTCAACTGTAAACGATAAACGTGACCTTATTTAGTGTGTAACGTTGCCGTTTGGCGTCATGAACTGTTCAGAAAGCTAACACAAGCTTAGGCATGTTTAGAAATAACACGAATATGTAAGGTCTAAAGTTAATTTTCTACCTTGCAAGTCCCAACAATCCGTCCAGCTAACTAGCACGTCCACCACACCACTATTCGGCTTAATATAGCGCTAATCCAATTTAAGAACTGACACGTAAAGCTTGAATTTCCAAAAACATTCAAAACAGAACGGCTCACGACATATCTGTTCTATCGGACAATACGTTATAAGATGTATAGTTATTATAGGACGATATCGAAGGCTGCTCGGAAAAAATAAATCTGTATATATGAAACGAGACAGTTTGACAGACCCGCGCGATGAAAACGTCACCTCCGCGTGTTTAATTCAACCAATAGCGACCACTGAGCTACATCTATGGTTCGTGATTGGCAGACTGTCTGTTTACAAATAAAAACAGATTTGATTGGCTCAGATCAGCTGTCAATCGTTCCGTAAACATTCGGGGTTCGTCGTTCTACTTTCGTGAGGCAAAGACATATAATACGGAGTCTCACATTGTTGCAATAATTAAAGCAGGTCTACCTACAGTAAGCATAAACTATATGGAAACGTTTTAAATGAGGCAACCATAGGCAAAGCCATTGGTCCTTTTTTTTTATATAAAGAAAAGAGCTTATAGACTTATTAAGTATAAGTATAAACGTATACTTAATGACTTTATGTTAAGTAATATTGATATCTATTTTCTTAAGACTTATCAATAGTGCTTTGCTGCTCAAAAAAGTATTGAATTTAATTATCTGCTGGATAATTTTCTCAAAATGTCTTTTTCTCATATCTACTCTGAATCAAAGATCTCTACCACAGTCGCACAAACACCGAGTTTTCATTTTATTCCTATCTATACTGTGACAGTTTTTACTGAAAAGTGTGTTCGCCATAATGGAGATGTACACCTGATATGTAGGACATTTTGACAAAAGCTAGCTGTTGATAACACTGTTTGATTTAGGTTTAGATTCAAAGAGATATTTAAAATACACTTTAAAAACATCTAACAAGTACTTTGAACCTGGTATATTTTTTGTCTTAAAAAAAAAAATCCACAAGGTAATTTGCATATTCAAAAATAACATTAGCGAATGCATGAAGAAGGCTTGTGATGGGCTGGCAACCTCTCCAGGCTGAATCACATCTCTCCTCTAGTAACAGCTGGGATAAACTCCAGCAGGCTAACGTGATCCTGAATAGGAAGAAGCAAGTAGAAAGTGGGATGCATAGAAAATGAGGAGAATCTTATTGAAATACCAAATTTGCTTCCAGTGTCTTCCTTAAATTACAACTAATGTAAAATTTTGGTTTGCTAGACAATGTCAATACTGAGTGGAACAGAATAATTTTGAATCATCATGTGAACATATACCAATACATAATCATAAGACAAATTAAACCAAGGATTGACTTTCCCAACTCATGTCCATGTGGGCCCCATTGGTTATAAGTGGGCAATTTGAGTACAGCCTTGGAATTGAAAAAGGCAAATAGCATGGGTTCCATATTGATTCAGTATTAATGGCCTGAAATGGGAAGCCTTTGTGGGCCAAATTTATGAGGTGCATAAGGGATACAAGTGGGCTAAAGGACTAATTGGAAAATTGTGTGGGTTCCATGTGGCTTTAGTACCACAGACCCCACACTGAATCCATAAACAGTTGGACCTCACCTAAAAACCAGGTTGATCCCATTCAAAGACCATATGGGCAAACACAGGCAGGGTCAGCATGAACAAAGTCACTTGTGGCTCATGTTTCCAATCTCTATTAATCCATATAAAACCCACATATAAGTGCTGGCTAGGAAGTCTGGCTCATCTTTGGGTACAATTTCCAGATGCCTAAAGGTCCTATGCTCATCTATTCAGACTATAATTGGTGAGTATAAACACCATGGGAAGACACAGTAATCCTACTGTTCAGAAGAGAGACCGCATCTGTGTCCCAGAGATGAACTTGCTTTGTTTTGAAATGTGCTAATGAACCCAAGAACATCACCAAAACATCCTGTAAAGATGCTGGCTGAAAGCAAAAAGAGCGCATGATTATCCACAGTAAAATGTATTCTGCACCAATATAAGCTAAAAGGCCATGCAATGAGAGAAAACCACTGCTCCAAACCCATATGAAAAGCCATTTATAGTTTACAGCTACACATGTGGACAAAGATATACATTTTAGGAGATGTGTTCTGCGGTTGGAACAGAACTTAAATTGAACAGTTCAATCATAGTGATCACTGGTATGTTTTAGGAGAAAAAAGGAGAAGCTAGCAGGTCTCAGAACACCATCCCAACTGTGGAGATGTGGAAATGTAATGTCGTGGGGTTACTTTGCTACAAAAGGGTAAACATCCCAAAATAGACAGCATCTTGAGCAAAGAAGATTATGTTACAGATTAAGATTATGTACATATGGAAACAACTCCTCATGACATCAGTCAAAACGCTCAAGCTTGGGCATGGATGGTCCTTCCAAATGTTCAATACTCCCAAGTACACTTCCGAATTAGGAGCAAAGTGGATTAACGAAAAGCTGAAGGTATAGATTGCATTCACCAACATCTCAGACCTGGTTACTTTGCCATTTTGTGCATCAAGCTTCCCAACACAGCGTACCTAGTTCTTCATTCATTCTAATGCAGTCGTGTGTTCACAAGTTACTAACATTTCTCATCAGAAGTGGATGAAAATTATCATATAATAACAGCCAAACTGCTTAAGAAGGCAAAAGAAAAAGGCTGAAGTATATGGGAACACTCGATGCCCAATCTAAATCTTGTTATGTGAGAAAATAGCCGCAACAGTGGAATTGACCAGTACAGAACTGAAAAAAGACTATACGCACGATCCAAAGGACTTATGATGTGCTGTACTTCGACGTTGACAATTATATTTTTCTTGACAAAAATGCCTAAACATAGAGGCAACTGAAGACCTACAAGTCTCTGGAGGCTCACAACCAGTGTGTGCACAGCTCGGTGAAGGAATCTGGGCTACATTTGATCAGTGGGACACATGGTAGTTACAGAACAGGGTTGTTGAAATTCATTTAATGATTTTAGCATGTCAGTTCTTTCAAAACTCCCCCCAAAATGTTTCCTCAATACATTTAGCCTAAACTTACATATTTCATTGTGTCTAGAGTCACGATCATTGATCATATCAGGAGAAATGAGTGATGTCTGTGTGTGGTAGTCATCGTAATATTACCAATCTCTATCTTCAGGTTTCCTTTCGAAATGTTGGCCACCTCATTTTATTTTAAAATAGCTCTGATCAGTTGTGAATATTTACTGAATGAAACAAATACTTTAATAAATTGGCTAGGCTAGGCCAGGCAGTGATCACTCTCTGTGATAATCTTACTTGATTTGATTTGAGAAATGTTAAATTACCAAAATTATAAGCACAGAAATCATTAGTCCTACATTTGACGCAACGGTCTGCATCATCCGTGTGAAGTGTTTGTGGTTGTCTCCAGGGATCTGCGTTTCTTGCTGCAGAGTCCTTTGGTCTTTGATTCTTCATGTACTCCAATTTATGGGAACCTGTATGGATCCGATCTGTTCTTGCAGCCATGAAAAATGCAAGTATGTTTATTATTATTTTTATTTTTTTTAAGTATGTGGCATATTGGTGACCTTAATGTCACCTCAAAAGGCTCGATGTAGTGCAGAATGCAAGTAACAGTCTCTCTACACACTATGTGTTACAGCGTTTATGAATGAATCACTTGATGCACAAAATGGTGGAAGGCTTGTTGTGATGCTATGTGAATATTATCTAATGCAGTGGCCACCACAAAGCTCTGACCTCAGTCCTATTGAAAAGATGTGGGCGGCACTGAAAATTCATGTGGCTCACAAACTTGACTCTGCACCCCCAGTTCTGCCGTGAGGAATGTTCTGAAGTTGCAGCAAGATATTGTGAGAATGTTTAAAAAAAATGTTTTAAAAAGGAAGTTCTAACTACTGTCAGAGAGAAAGAAAAGTCTATGTGTCGATATGTAAACCTCTGGTTGCAACTGTAGTTAACAAGAATGCAAAGACAATCCACACTTCCTTTTAGTGCTGCAGGCAAAACATGGAAATTACTCATTAATAATAGTTAAATCTGGCTGAATAACAATTTTGACTGGCATCATATTATGAACAGAAAAAAAAACAGAAGTAATGCAGCTCTACTCAGTTGTCAGACAGTTTTCATCTTTCTTTACATTCTGCCCAGTAACTGTTCCATCACACAGCAAACAATTCATCAAAAATTCAGAAGTTTAGGAAGAAGCTTGATGCTTATTGTACACTTTTGCTATTCTGTTTGTTTTTTTCCATTTAAAATAAGGCTAAATCCTACAACAAAATCCCTAAATCCCTGTGTAATGCAAACAACAAAGCCATGTAATGAAGGTAAGAGAAACTTTAGATGCTTCTCTGAGGCTCTACATAAATCACAATTTGTTTCCCAAAGAAATACAGGGCTAAAGGGAGTTCTTCAGTGTAAATTAAACCACTATGAAACATTTTGTTGCTGGTATTAGACCCCTTGAATTTTAAAGTGATTTATTTTTTCAACATTCAATTTGAAGTCAAATGTTAAGACTGAATGAAGCCTAGCCATGACAACAAATCTGACTTTCTTTGAATTCAGCTTCTTGAAATCTTGTTTTCTTCAAAGACCTTTATTCCATGAAAAACTGTGAAGGCCATCTGCATGACTGCCAGCAATGTGTTAACGCTCTTCATCTCTGCAAACACGAGCCTGGAAGCGCTGCACCCGTTAATCCCCTCAGACAATATGAGATCGAGCCTTCCAAATCGGTTAAAATACTGCCGGTGGCTCAAACATTCAAAAACCTCAAAGGCCAACTCATCTAAAATTTTACATTTTTGTAAGGTTTTGACACTGATCCTGGCTAATTAGACACCCCACACACAGAACATGCATCTAAATGAGCTTGAATGTTCTTTCTCCGTTTAATTATATGTGTTTTCTTGACACAAGCATTTAACGATAATATTGAAATCCCATACATTTGTAGAAAATAGAGCACTAGTTGTTCAAATAAGCAGTAAGGATAATCAAGTCAAAGTGTATAGTACACCTTCAGTCAATCTGAAATGAAACAACAGACACTGATTAATTTATTTTCTTTCTTTGTACATATTTTTGAAGGAAATGAACCAGGAATTTTCACAAATGGTTGTGTCGTGACTGCTTGGTGTGTCTCATCCAGTTGATAGTAATCCTAAAAAGCTTGAGAAGAAGGCAGTCCAAACTCAACATCCCAGTGCATTTCAAATCTAACAACAAACACACACTCAAACAAAAGCTGCTCCATCCTGAGGACAAAACGTCCAAACATAAACTGAGCAGCATTGCATATGCTCTGCAATTCAGTTAGGAGCACAAGATCTTTGTGATCTCCACAAGCATTCTACAACACAGGAGAGTCAGCTTCTCAGGTCGAGGCACTGTGGTCCACCTGCATCTCAACATTCTTCGAGGACATTAACGTGCACATGCTTGACAGAGATGCAGATAGTTCAATGGGAGGAGTGAAATGAGCTATCGATATTAAAAGGAAAAAAACAACAAACAACATTAAACAGAGGTGGTGGCCTCCGGGTCTTAAACCTGTCCAACATCTACAATGCTGCCATGATTTTCTTCCCCAGGCGGTTACATTGACATTCACACCTTGATTCATGTGACCAAAACATCTCACATGCTGACCAAGTAAACACCTTATGGCTGACAAAATACCCTAACAAGGAGGAATGTGTGAGTCAGTGATTTAAACGTGACTTGAATGGCCCATCAACAGTTTACAAGCCTGAAACTTCCCACCAGTTAGGTAGAACTGAGAAAAACCTTTAGATAAGAGGTGAAATATCTTTAAAAAAAAACCAAAAACAAAAGAGAAAAAAGTAAATGTCCTTGAATTCAATCTTTTTAGGAGCTGCTAATAAAAGGCTATGTGCAAAACAGTTCAAATATTTGTAAAGACTTATGCCGTTTTTTAGTGAATTAACTAACGTGATGTTGAATTTCTTTTGCGTGAAATTGTGAATTCAAGAGGAGAACATCTTGACATTAGTATTTTCATCTTGGATGGGGGACATGAGTTTCAGAATGAGATATAAAAGCTGTGAATCAATAAAGAAAATGTTATCCTCACCATAAAACATCATTACTCAGATGGCCTATTACTATTGCTGGTGGATTCAGAGAGAAAACAGCTTCAACAACAGCTTCTTGAACCCACAGAACGCTGGCATAGTTTTGACATATGAGTGTGCATATACCACCACCGTGTGGTTTCAGCAGGAAATGCCTCTTCCATGATACAGTCCAGGTTATGGTTTAACCCACTCAGCCCTAAAGCCTTGTTTGAAAACATTTTCTCAAGCCTGACCTTTTTTTCTGTAAAACTTGAAAGTGTCCACTAATAGCTTTTATTTCCAAGTTTCTCAGGACTTAGTAACATTAAGTAACCATTTTGTGCTTATACTGTCAAGTACTCATGTTGTTCACAAAGGCATGCAACGCCAGGTAAAGAGTGTGGTGGCAAAAGCTATACTGGAGACTTATGATGAGCTGTATGAGAGGCTGAACACGAAGGAAGGAGAGGAGAATATGTACTGATTGCAAGACACTGACATGGGAAGGACGTGCAGCAGGTTGGTTTAATTATGGATAGAGATAGACATGTGCTTACAAATGAGGAGAGTGTGAGGGAAAGGTGGAAAGAGATACAGATGGATGGAATGTGCAACATTTGTAGGCCAAGACGTGCCAAGTATCAGTAAGCCTGAAGTGTGAGAAGCTTTGAAGTAAATAAAAAATGCAAAGGTGGCTGGTCCTGATGACATCCATACCTGTGGTCGGACAAGTATGAATATTGGTGCTGGTGTGTTGGGCCAGTGTCATGCGGCGGACCTCCACCAATGCACTGGATTTCCCTCCAGGCCCAACATGAACCATCAAGCCCAGGAACCAGTGGTGCTGCAGGTACGGCACGAGGATGGGGGAAGGATGACACCCCAAGTTTACAGACTGCCTTACCACCACTTTTATAATATATATATATATATATATATATATATATATATATATATATATATATATATATATACATATATTATACATATATATATATACATACATATCTTTATACATATACATACCAATATGCATAACATATCTGGTTTAATATGTCTGAAAAGGGGTATGAAGAAGTAAAACTTATTTAATCCTACCCCTTCTCCAATGTTCCATGATTACCCTTAAAATTTATCCAGTTTTTGAGGCCTAATACTAAATTTTAGTTATCATTTCATATCCAGATATACAATGACATCTAACTACATACATACGTACTGATACACACACATTCACACAACAGTACAATACTACATATACTTCACCCTGCACATTCACACCCTCACACATAGTGCACCCCGAGATCACCCAGATACCCCCCATCCCACCATGCTGCACTCTGACACCAAACCCACCCGAGCCCAGTGATGCTCGGGTGGGTTTGGTTCCATTACTGTCCATTACTATGGTGATGGACAGGTTGACACATAAGGTCAAGGCAGAACTGTCCATGGACTATGAGGTGGAAAAATCCAGATCTGGACATGTAAATAGGAAGGATAGTGAAGACATTGGCTAGAAGGTTGTTGGAGAAAAGGGAAGACCAAAGAGGAGATTTCTGGATATGATCAAAGAGGACATGCAGATGGTTGATGTGACAGTGAGGAAATTGCAAGGTAAGATGGAAACAAGTGATCCGCTGTGGCGACCCTTAAAGGAAAAAGCCAAAAGAGGAAAAAGAAGAAGATGCTGAGAGTTTGATATCCCTTGTAAAAGCTAATCACATTGATATGTATGAAATACCATTTGCTCATTGTCACATTATTAATAATGAGCATTGTCATTCAGGATCCTGAAGAAGACTTTAAGTGTCAGTTCAGCCCTTTACAGACCAAAACCTGGCCTAGTGAGTTGACACACTGAATGCAGTTCAGATGGCTTCTTCAACTATATTAGAATTTCATTACTTCCACCGTTTACTATTCTGCAGTCAAAAATGCACTATGATAATGTGTCATGGGGATTATGGAAGAGCATTTTTCTACAAAATTTTGTGGATACATACTGCGCAGGATAATACATAGAGGAATGCAATTTTCAGGACAAATGGCAGACAGAGAGGATGGAAGTGTTTGAAACTAATCATCACTGACAGTTGCAGTCTTATCTTTGTTTTGAAAAGGCTCTAAAATATTAGTTTAGCTCCATGATTGAATTAAGATTATAACACAGTTTTAGAAAAATTATGGCCTAAGTAACCTGGATACAATTTAGCAAAAGGAGTTATACAACCCCTGTTGTCCCAGGTGTGGTTTTAACTCAGAATCAGAAAAAAAAACTCAACACCATAGTTCCCTCCAGACTGGTATCCAAGCTGTACGACCTGGGCCTGTACTCCTCCTTGTGCAGGTGGGTCTACAGCTTCCTGACCAGCAGACCACAAGTGGTTCGGCTGGGACACCACACCTCATCCCCCCTCACCCTCAACACCGGAACCCCTCAGGGCTGTGTGCTCAGCCCTCTGCTGTACTCCTTGTACACTCATGACTGCGTAGCCACTTCAGACTCCACCGTCCTCATAAAGTTTGCTGATGACACCGCTGTTGTGGGTCTGATCTCCCACGACAACGAGTCAGCCTACAGGAGCGAGGTCTCACACCTGGAGGACTGGTGCAGGGAGAACCACCTCCTGCTAAACGTCAACAAGACGAAGGAGCTGATTGTGGACTACAGCAGGAAGCAGCAGAGGGACCCCCTCCCCCTTGTCATCTGTGTATCTGAGGTGGAAAGAGTGGACACCTTCAAATACCTCGGGGTGACCATCTCGCAGGACCTGTGCTGGACTCAACACATCACCACAACGGTGAAGAAGGCCAGACAGCGTCTGTTCCTCCTCAGAAGACTGAAGGACTTCAGGCTCCCCCTCAGGGTGCTCAAGAACTTTTACAGCTGCACTATCGAGAGCATCCTGTGTGGGAGCATCACCACCTGGATGGGGAGCTGCACCAAACAGGACTTCTTGGCCCTGAAGAGGGTGGTCCGTTCAGCAGAGCGGACCATCAGAACCACCCTCCCAAACCTGCAGGACATTTACACTAAACGCTGCAGGACCAGGGCCCTGAAGATCCTCAACCAGCCCAGCCACCCCGGACACTATCTTTTTTCCCCTCTGCCATCAGGCGGGCGTCTCCGCTGCCTGAGAACCAGGACTGAGCTGATGAGGAAGAGCTTCTTCCCTCAGGCCATCCGCCTGCTTAACTGTGACCACTACTCACATTAAGCATAATATTGCACAGTTCATCTGCTCTGCTTTATTTGGACTTCATAGTTTTCTCATCTCAAGCACTGTGTGTTTATTTATTATTTATTAAAACTTAATTATTTTCTTTTTTTTTTCTCCTGTTTCTTCTTAAAAGAAAGCGTTTGCCCTGTAGGTACAATAACAAATTTTACTGCGCAATGTACAATGTATAATTGTGTACGTAACAAATAAAGATCTTGAATCTTGAATCTTGAAAACTCAGTAGGATGGCAGATTTATTACCTCAGCCAAGGAGGTTACGTTTTTGCCGGCATTTATCTGTCTGTCTGTTTGTCTGTCTGTGTACATCCATCCATCCATTATCTATACCCGTTTCATCCTCCGAAGGGTCACGGGGATCTGCTGGAGTCTATCCCAGCCGTCTACGGGCGAAAGGCAGGGCTACACAGGAAACGGGCAGGGACCATCTCTGTAGCCCCCTCACACCCTGCACACAAACTTTTCAAACTTGTGCCTGGAAGGCGCTACAGAGCGCTGTGTTCAGTTTCTTCCCCACAGAGTGTCAGAGGAATATTGTACAATATATCCATCCATCCATTATCTATACCCGTTTCATCCTCCGAAGGGTCATGGGGATCTGCTGGAGTCTATCCCAGCCGTCTACGGGCGAAAGGCAGGGGTACACCCTGGACGGGTCTCCAGTCCATCGCAGGGCCACATGCAGACAAACAACCACTCACACTCACTCACTCCTACGGGCAATTTAGAACCAATAATTAACCTAAACATGCATGTCTTTGGACTGTGGGAGGAAGCCGGAGTACCCGGAGGAAACCCACGCTAGCACGGGGAGAACATATTGTACAATATTGTCTGTAAATATTGGTTCTGTTTTATTTATTTATTTCATTTCTGACTAAACCTTGAGATACAAGGTGTCCGGAATCAAATTCCTTGTTTGTTTGCACAAAACTGTTGAGTAAAGTTGATTCTGATTATGATGTAAAGCCCCAAATCACAAAAAGTTGAGATGACATTAAAAAAAACATTTTAAAAAAGAGAGACAAAGAGAGATTCTTACCTTTACACTGACCTTTATTTCTTTAGAGATATTTTACTAAGACAGCTTTGCTTCTTTTTAAGCCATATTTCCACTGACCAGTATGATACCGTTTGGAATGGGAAGCCCTGATCTGCCAGTGTGTAGTCTGGCTGGCTATATCTGTGGCAGCTACATAACAATGCACAGTATAAAAACAATGTGTGTAAAAGTATGTTTAAAAAATGTATGTACATATGAGACAACCAGTTCCGAGTCCTTGCAAATCAACAGTGGAATTTGAAAATAGTGTGTCTTTCTTTCCACCATGTTGCACAGAATTGAGTAATGTCAAAAAATCAACAGACTGCCGGTGATGGAGGTGGCAGAGATGAAGGTTTTTGGATTTTTTTTTTCCTTTGGGAGTGACAAGGATGAATGAATTTAGAAATGAGCACATCAGCAGAACAGCAAAGGGTTAGACATCTTGGAGATAAAGTAAGAGAGGCTAGAGCAGTGGTTCTTAACCTGGGTTCGATCGAACCCTAGGGGTTCAGTGAGTCAGTCTCAGGGGGTTCGGCGGAGGTCTCAGGAGCAATCCTTTTCAAGGATGCTGGACATAAACACAAAGAAAGGGAACAGACTTTACTGTGAAAATGACATGAGAGTGGCACTTGCCAAGGTGAAACCATACATTTCTGAACTGATCTCTCAAAGGCAACGGCCAGAAATCGCACTGATTTGCAGTAAATATTCATTATTATTATTATTGTAGCCTGATGGAAATTAGGTGATGAGTGTGTGTTAGGCTCCAGGCTGGGATACGCTCCAGTGACCCTCGTGAGCCAAGTGAGGATAAAGCGGGTTCAGAAAATGAATGATAAATACAATAAACCAGTGGTGCGCAAACTGTGGTACACGTACCACTGGTGGTACATGAGCGCTCTCTGGTGGTATGCGGGGAAACGTCAGGACTTTCCACATTTTCCCTCTTTTTTTTTTTTTTATTAAATCAGAAACATACAATGCATTATAAATATGTTTCAAACGAAATTCAGGTAACAATAAATAACTACAATGAGGAATAAACATCTCTCCTGTGTGTTTAAAGCTAATAGAGAAGACATATATGGCTATATTTTAAAATTGGTCCTCATGGTGGTACTCAGAGTCCTGGACAGTTTCTCAGGTGGTACGCAGGATTAAAGGTTTGAGAACCACTGCAATAAACAATAAGTAAGGTATGTAATTCATACAGTTCATGCAATGTATTGGATTTGTTCTTTGAACACGGTGATGGTAATGCACGGTTAATTTTGTGCACCAATAAAACATATTCCTATGGATTGAATTTGAAAAAATAAAGAATTTTTAATTTTCAATAAAGAAGGGTTCGGTGAATGCGCATTTAAAACTGGTGGGGTTCATTACATCCAACAAGGTTAAGAACCAGTGGGCTAGACTGAGATGGTTTAAACACATAAAGAGGATGGATAGCGAATACACTGAAGAATGCTAAAGATACAGCTGCCAATCAGGAGAAAAGAAGAAAAGTCCAAAGAGGAGAGTTATGATATTGCTGGTTGTTGTGACAGAGGAAAATGCAGAAGACATGGAAGGATAGAAACTGATGATTCCACAGTGGAAATAAGAAGAAAAAGAAGAAGTTCAGAAAAACTAAGGAAACTGGAGTACCAAAAGAGAACCCACGCAAACATGGCAACAACATGCAAACTTTACAGAGAAAGACTCCATCTCAGATATAATGGAGTTAAATATCACCTTGGTATCTTTCCTAACATCAGGGTACAGCTACTGCTATGGTGTTCTAGTAGAACATGTTTCTGTTTGAAAAACACCAACAGACTCAATAAGATCATCAAGAAGGCCTTCCATGTTGTCGGGGCGGACTCTCTGGCAGTAATGTTTCAGAGGAGAATGTTGTCCAGAATACAAGATAATATTGAATTTTCTCCACACATCCTCCCCATAACATGCAGAACAGCCACAGGAGCTTGTTCAGCAACAGACTGAATTCATCCATGCTGCACCACAGAGAGAAACAGGAAATCATTCCTGCCTGGCCGCCATCAAACTATTTAACTCTGAGCTGTGAGAGTCACCTGGACATTGCATGCTGTTCTATACTCACTATTTTTATATCTTCATTTTTTTCCTTATGATTCCATGTAGATTTTGTTTACGTCCATCCATCCATACATTATCCATACCTGTTTAGTCTTACGTAGGGTCACTGGGATCTGCTGGAGCCTATCCCAGCTCTCTTTGGGTAAAAGGCAGGGGTACACCCTGGACAGGTCACAGGGCCACAGTGCAGTTACAGGGCCACATATAGACAAACAACCATGCACACTCACATCACTCCTACGGGCAATTTAGAACCACCAGTTAACCTGACATGCATGTCTTGGGATTTTGGGAGGAAGCTGGAGTACCCAGAGGAAACCCACGCAAGCATGCGGAGAACATGCAAACTCCACACAGAGAGGCCCCAGCCAAAGTTCTAAGGAGGAACTTTTTTGCTGTGAGGCACATTGTTTATATGTGTAAAAATGTGTTTATTTTTGCTGGGGTCTTTATATATCTAGCTGAGGGATGGGTATTGTATGTGGATATTTTCTTTATTCTATTTAGACTTTAAAGGTGGAGTAGGTGTTGTTTGAAAAACGGTTCCAGCAATCCAACTCAAGTGAGATTTTGAAAATATACACTCCCTCCCTCCTCCCAAAGGCTCCGCCTCCTCCTCTTCAGCTCACCCCTCGAAACCACGCCTTCACATGATTCACGACTGCATGAACCATAGGGAGGGAGGGAGGGGTGATATTTGATGGACGTATTAGGCAGCCAATCAAAATAGTGATGATCATTATTTTGATTGGTCAGAGTTTTTCTCTGATTATACCTTCTAGACTGGACCAAAATGTTTAGTTTTTTTTGCAAACATTTTATTTCAGTGGGTGCAATGGAAATGTGAAAAGGTTTTCAGGCAATATTGTAAAAAGTGTTGCAAAAAAACAACACCCACCCCACCTTTAATTTTTTTCTGTTGGGAAGTTTGTAACAATAAGAATTTTCTGTTGGGTATTAATAAAGTAATTCTGATTCAGATTACAGTAAACCAAGACAGTTCTTTTAAACACTATAATAAAAATTATTATGCTACTGATAACAAGGCAGCCACATAGAATCTCATGTATTATATTGATATGCTCTCTCAGATAAAAAAATGTTGAGGATACCATAAACTAAGTTTACCAATTTGCTGTCAGAAAAAGTAATGCCAAAGTTGTCAATTTCTTTTATTGAGAGCGCGCGTGTAATGCTTGTTGTACATTATGGGATGCTCAATTAGCCGTGATGAGGAGTAGGACAACGTGAGTTTTAGAACTCGGCAGTCCAACTTTTGTGACATCCACTAGATGGCACTGCTACATCTTAAGACAACAGAGAAGAAGAACCTCTTTTGACCCTCTCGGCACTCGTAGATGTACAATGCGTGTCGATTGGTGTCATTTTTACGTTTGAAATATTATTTAGAGAATACCATGAGTTGCAGGATAAGATAGTCGATATTCACAAGTTTGTACTTTGTTGTTGCTATTTAAACACCTGCAGTTTGGACGAAAATGAGCGATTTGACAGATTCTCTGACAAAAGAGGGCTGGTAGGTAGCAGTTTACGTTACAGCTAGCAGTTTTGCTGAGGTGCCACATCAGTGTTGACAAATTCACAAATCGGCTCTCCTGCACTGGAAAGTTTTTGTTGAAGCATGTAAATGTGTATATTCTCCTACCGGCGAGTGGTAATTAGGTTCCCCAGAGGGTAACGGTCAATAAATAAAGTAGCGATGTATGCTAGGTTGCTAATAAACAGCACGGTATTATCAGAAAGCAGGTAGCTACTACATTTAGTTTAAACATCAAAATGACGATAACGTGCAGATCAGTAAAAGACACCCGGAGGAATTCATTATGACCAAGCGTAGAAATATGTACTTTTACGGGTTAAAATACAGTACAGTAACTTTGATAGAAGGAACACTTTCATCCACACAATATTTAGACGTGTGAGGTGGCAAGAGATCACTTTTTGTAGTGTTGCAACCTTATTAATCGTATATTCCCGTCTTTGATAATAGTACGAATTTTAAGTAAATACTGTTTTGGTGTCGGAATATATGTGTCTTCCAGACCTAGGCCTATATTGATTTATTTTTTCATTAATTTTTTGGGGTATTGGGAACTAATAAGGCGCATTTATTTACTATATTTGTGAATTTTGCGTATAGTACTGTATACGTCCGCCGCACTATATTAGAGTGGAATAGGGTGTTTTTAGTTTTTTATTTTTTTAAACTACGCTTATTTTTAAACTTAAGTTAATTTCTATAAAACTTGAAAAACACTTCAAACTTGTGTTGAAATAAAAGGAAGACATTTTATTAGTTTAATCTAATTTTTCAAATGTACAGACTTTTACAAAAATCAGTGTCTATTCAGTGCCATGTTTTAAATGTCAGTGAATAGTAAAAAGCGCAATCAAAAGGTGAATTTTCCCTCAGAACTAATTGTATGGTATGATTTCAATAAATGTCCGAAATAATGTTGTATCTTATATCTTACTGAAAACCTAAGATTACAGGATTTTTTTTGTGTATTGTATTTTTTGGCCTCATTCCTCCTCCTCCTCCGTTGATTCTCAGATGCCTCCATATCAGTGATCTCGTTGTATAATCTGTAGTAACCGATTCTGAGAGTGCAGAGCCTTTTTTTTTTTTTCTTGGACTGAATTTTTCTGTTGTTAATTTATGTACTGTAAAAACAGAAAAATGTCCATGTAGGGCTTATACTTTCATTGAAATATTTGTCCACTACTCTATTATTACATGCAGTTCTGGGAAAAATCGTGAGCAGTTTTTCCAGCATGTGATTTAGTTTGTCCATGGATCCCAGGGGCTTAATCCTGCTCAAATGTTTTCTGCATAAAACAAAAAACCTGATGAAACATATGGATGCGTCTTCCACTCAGACCTGGAGCAACTTTCAATCCTGAATTTCAGAATGCTCAAACGAGGATTGCTTAAAGTAACCACCCCCCTCCCAGATGGTCAGATGTTGCAAGGTTTTTGTGTACAGTTTAAACCTTTATACTAAACTCTGGTTTCAGGTTGCTTTTTTTTTTTTTTTTTTTTTTAACAAAACCTTAGATCTGAGTGGGTTAAAATGAAATTACCTGAAGTGTCTTTGAGCTTCATCTTCTTTCCTCCCCACTGTGTTCCTCATCTAACAGGTACCTCAGTGACGACGGCATCGCAGAACTGAAGGGATCTGCTGAGAAAATAACACACAATGACATTATTCGCATTGCACTTGATGTGAGTTTTAAATTTGTAATTTTTATGTTTATATTTTGCTGCATGATAGTTCTCTAATTTTTATTTGTGTGTCGGTGCAAAAAAAAAGTAAACTGTTAGAAAATTCCATTCAAATGAACTGAATTGATAACATAATAAATGTTATTGAAACAGACATATCTATGAACATGGTTTTAAAATAAGGTTCAGCATGTGTTCTGTGTCATGATTGGAAAACCCAGCACTGGCTCTATCCATCATCAGTTGGCCCATCTTTAAAGAGTGTTATCTTTCCATCATCTCTTTCCTCTTTGATCAGCTGATCAATTACCTGATGAATGTGATGACAAAAATCTGTCAATTTCATGTGGTGGCTGCAGCCAAAGGGGGAGAGTGGTTATTCGTCAGGTGAAAAGTTGCTTCCCCATTCCCCGTTTCAAAAACCCCCCCCCCCCCCCCCCCCCCCCCCCCAAAAAAAAAAAAAAAAAGTAAGAAATTTTGTTTTAAAGAAAAAAAGAAAAAGAAATTACAACTTTAGTTTTTTACAACATGGATCAATACCATAATAAGATAATAATATTATTATCTCTAACAACAGCTATGGACATTCAGAAACATTCAATTTAGAGAAGAATATTAAAAAACATTCAATGATTAACAAGTGCTTTGTCTCCAGAAATCAGAAAAGCAAGTAAAACCGTTCATCTGAGCTGCAGTATGTGATTAGAACAGGACTTTGTCACGACATTTACTGTGGAAGCGTTGCATCTTGTGCTTTTGAATGAAGTGCTGTCAAAAGACCCCAGACAGCACGTCAACATGCTACTGCACACCTGGCTCATCCACAACGTTGCTAAGGTGGGAAAAAAAAGAAAAAAAGAAATTCAGTTACATTTATAAAGGCAGTCATTTAAAGCCTCTGCTGCTTTGTGAATAAAACGGTAATTGTCCAAGTTTCCGCACTGTTTCATTCTGAGTTTAGAAAAATTGCAATTTGACACTAATGTGAAAAAGCAACTTCAAGTTTTACCAGTGAAATAAAAGCTTATCTTAAAAAAAACATTGCTTACTTCAATAAAAAAGGGTTTGTATGGAGGTGATTGTATAATGCTACAAAAGCCCATCTAAATAATGCTAAATATTCTGAAAATATTCAAATGACACAATGTGTTGTGTGGAATTGCAGCTGCTAGGACATTCAAGTGCACATGAATAATGACAATTGTTTCAATAATGGATCTTAGTTAATAGTTAGACATCATGCAAATTATTATTTGTTATTTAAAATGTTATTAGTTATAGGTTAGTGGTATTTAATGCCTGCAGTTATGCTGTGGTGTCTGAATGAAAATGTATTTTGACTGAAGATAAACTTTTGTTTCCAATAAACTACAGCAGGGTATAGAGGTGCAAAGCATAGAGAAACTGGACTTCAAATTCTGCAAAGAAAGGATTCTTAAGATGATGCAGAAATAATGATGTTATCTCAAATAATCTCAGAATAATCAATAAGTAATAATAGCTGCAGGCCTTGGTGTGATTACCTTTCTGCTCCACAGCAGTTCCCCGCCGTATATTTCTGCATGTTTTTCCCAGTTTAATTTTTATCATGACTGGCACATCATTTGTTATTTATTCCTAATAAAGTACTATATCTTTTGCAGAGCGATCTTAGGCCTATTGGGAGAAAATTTCTGCCATCTGATATAAACAGTGGAAGAACTGAAAAGGTAAGTTGAATCAAAAATCATGCATAGAATCAAACTAATCTGGTGTATTTTAAAGTATCTGGAATGTAATTCTTATGAGTACCACTAGATGGCACTGATGAACTGTCAAAATGATCAAACAACTCCACCTAAACACAAGTTAGGAGAAAAAAAAAAAATCAAAATAATAAAGTGTAATTTTCCTTGTGCTTCAGTCTCGTTCCCTTCAAACTGGGTATATAATTCACACTCGGGCTACATTTGTAGAATGTCAAAAAAGGATGCATTTTTCTCTTGGATCACAACAGCACACTATGTAGAGATAGCAGTATAATATGTTGACAGTAATTCCTCACTTTTGTTCACATAAGTAGAAATGGTTGTTTCAGATAATAGTTTTTAAAAAAGACTTGTGAAAAATTATTAGTATAATTTCTGGGGTAATTTCAGATGTGTTTGGATGAATAAACAAACTGATGTTGTTATTAACATGGTAAGAGAAGAACTGTGACTATTATCCATTAAAAATAATTCATCCCTAATACATACTGCTCTGAATCCCCTGGTACTGGAGTATGCTCATGTGTTCTTGCCAATACGCTGCAGATTTGCTTCCCAACTGTTTTGTCTTTTGTATGTTGCCAGTTGGAGGGTCCATGTGTTCTCCAGGTGCAGAAAGTGAGAAACATCTCAGCTCCCAAAGACCACGAGGAATCCCAGGGTGCACCGCGAATGCTGCGCCTGCAGATGACAGATGGGCACATCACCTGTGTTGGATTAGAGTTTAAACATCTATCCAAGATTAGGTATGTCAATTTTTTGTGAAAATAAAGTGACACAGTTTAACGTAAATGTCACTGGTTAATTGTGTAAGAAGCTGTAAAGATGTAGAGCGGGTTTCATTTAGTTACTTGGTCGTATATGTTAAGTTAATGTGCAATACTGTGCAAATCTTTCCCTGACCAATTTATAAACACTCTCACCCCACCACAAGTCTGCATTTCCCCTTCATCTGCAATTTCCCTTTCATCTGCAATTTCCACGTGGTGGTAGCTGATATAACTACTTGCAGCCTTAATAACATCCCCATCTAAGCAACAGTGGCCTTGGTGACTGCTGCCATGGTGACTAGCCAGTCTGTACAGGTGGAGTGGGCAGAATGTGGGCCTTGACTTCCTGATGGGAAGGGAGGAGAGAAAGGAACAAATCTCCTATTTATGAGCTACACGCGCGCGCGGAGACACACACACACACACACACACACAAACAACCAACAGCAGTGGTTAATGTTTATGATGAAAGTGTCCAGTTTAGTGTGAGGGAGGCCGTAAGTGGGTGGCAAAGAAGGATGAGATGGATTGCAGGACTGTTCACTATATATGAGAGTGATATAAAGAGAAGACAATTGAACATTAAGCAGCAATGTTAAAGCTGAATATTGTGTTTGTTGGATTGACTGTGTGATTGAATCAAGGATAGCTTGTGCCTCATTTCTGCATTTGCCATCAGCATGAGAGCACTATCTGTCCCAGAGGTTTGGAGTGAAATCCCTAATTGTTACTTTGGCTTCCAGCATCAGTAGCTGGAAATCCCTCTAAGTCCCTGTGCTTTCCTAATGAGAGAGGCAGAGGCCTTATCAGGCCTGATGAGATAGAGGCGCTTTTAATTTACCATGAGGATGGGTGAGCAGCTGGGATTATTAATAGTCTCTCGTAGCCTTGCCACCCATCTGCTGGCACTGGCAAATGTCATTTAGAAAGTGGTATGAGTGAGGCAGTAGGGTGTTTGTTTTCGTATGTACAGTTATAGTGTGTGAGCAGCAGGTTGAAAAATAATATCTATTTAGTTTGTTTATACATGTCTTTCATTACTGTTTTTTTTTTTGTTGTTGTGTTGTTTTCCAGTCTTAATACACCCCCCGGAACAAAAGTAAAGCTTCTCGGTACAGTCCAGGTTAAAAATGGTCTTTTGCTGCTTGATGACTCAAAAATCTCTGTCCTGGGAGGAGAAGTTGATCACATGGTGGAGAAATGGGAACTACAAAGGGTGAGGGTGACACTAACACCCCCCCCTCTCACACACACAAACACGCACACACACACGTTTCATATTTTAGTAATCATTTTAAATCTGTGATGAAGGCCATAGCCAGTCCTTCAGCAGCCTCATCTTGCCGGGGTTGGGCTTGTCTCAGGTTTTAATCATGAGTTCTCGTTATCTTTCGACTTGCAGAGTCTGGCCAAACACAGCAGGAGCAACATTGGAGCGGAGGGTGGACCTCCACCATTTGTGCCATTTGGCCAGGTGAGGAAAAATTCAAAAATACAAGAGTGCATATTTCCAACCGAGGCTTTTGAAGTGCTTTGCTCTGGTATAACCAAGAAAACTGCCATTTTAGAAACAGGATTGTGAAAAAGACAAAAACAGCAGAAATAATGCTGCCAGGACTGTGTGTGTTTTAGAAATTCGATTTCAGCCATGATTTAATGGAAGTCAGGTACTGATGAATAACAATAACCTTATAAATATATGCAAAGAAACAACCCAGGCCTGGCTTTACGAGTCTCTGTTTCTTGGCAATGTTCTTTTTGATCTTTTTTGAACAATTGTGTCTTCATGAATCTTTAAATTGGAAGGCTGATTTTTAATTCTGCTTTGTTGTCCTTCAAACAACATTTGCTACAAGTGCTAGTGGTAATATACAAAAAAGCAGCAGCAATTTCCATGAAGGGTGAGAAGAGATTCTAGTTTTTACGGGACAAATGAGTATTTAAGATGTACAGACAACAATTATTGTACTCCTATATACTTATTATATGACATTTTCAAACTGTTGGTTTCTAAACACAGAGTGGGATTGGAAAAGAGTCAGTATATTTAGTTTGCAGCGTCTTCAGAAAGTAGTAAACGTTGATCTAAATGATGTTGCTTTGTACATCACAGGCACTTTTAGAAGATTAAACACTGAATATTTACATCTTAAAGCTGATTCTGAGCCAATCCTCCTGTGGTAAGGATCACAACTTTATAAGAGGATGCATGTTTACCACCAGGACACTTGCCTTTTCAACCACTCTACAGTACAGATTTCATCAGGCTTTATAAATCTGGAGATGGTGCATTTGAGAATTAAGATCAATCATTTCACAGATCTTCAGTGGAACTGAACATCTGATGTTGGGTCACTCCAGGGATCTACTTTCAATAAACCTGGATTGTTATATTGTTGTATTCCAGGAGGATTAACGTTGTAAAACAAATGTGTGCATGCTGATTCCTGTGGCTCTATGCTCTGATCACAAGTCACTTCTTAGGTCGTATTTTTCAAATGCATACAATATACATAGATGCATACAATTTTTAAAACAATGTAAAAACAAAAACAAAACATTTAGAAGCATAAAAAAATGAGCATCAACTGTGCTTCATGGATCCCCTTATTGCATCCTTTTTTCTCCTTTCATTCTCCCTTTCACTTCTTTCATCAGTAGACATGTTTCTACTATTATGTCAAAGGGCTATAAGTTTTAGAGCTGAAACACTATATTTAGAGCAGAAAAAGGTCACTGTATGAACTTGGCATTAAAGCTGGAAACAAATATAAAATGTCTTAAACTAAACCTTATTAACAGCTGCTGATCAGCCACTCTCAGTCGTCTCTTCTATGTAAACTCTCAGTAAAGTGAGGATCGTATTTTATTCTGCAGTAAATTTTAAAACGTTTGCCCACATGTAGCCAGCTGTTCAGCTTCATGCAGAAAACTCTTCTATCAGTTAATTTTAGCTGAACAACGGCGCTGCTTTATGTATCTTCAGCATTGGTGGACAGAAATGGTGAATTATGTCTTGATGACCTTCTGTTTGCTAAAGTCTTTATTTCACTTCAAGTTAAAAAGTGTAGATGTCAAAACAAGAATGGGTTCCTTTGCTGTGTGAGACAGAGAGTCTGTAGCCTGGCATGAAACCAAACAACCCTTTGATTTAGCGCAAAAAAATTAGATTGCTATAAAAGGAAAAAAAAAAATGGCGAAGTGCAAAGTTTAATGACGTTGTGAAAAGAAGCTGTGTGTATCTGAACATGGCACTGTAGTATATCAGAGCTGCTCTGCACCCCACACAGCGTCAGAGAAACTCTCCACCTCTAAAAGCACAGTGAAGAACGTTGGAGCTGCTAATATTATTACCTTTATTCATTTATCTCCTGGGGAAGTTCCTGCGTTTCACTGCTGCCACTGTACTGCACGTGAGCATATGCACTGCTGTTAGCATCTATATGGATTACTATTACTATTATACTAGTAAAGCTTGTTATCAATACGAATTAAGCAGTGGATGCTAATTTGCTTTTTTTTCTCTAAATATCAACCAGCCGCACATATAGAATTTTGAATGATAATAATTTTAGCCTGAATCCTTCATCAGTCTTGTCTTTCTTTTTAAAAGTAACTGTAAACACAGTGGGGTCTGCAGATATGAATCACCGGGCAGTGTGGTGGACACTTTCACTAGACGTGCTATTTAAGTGAATTTAATTTAATGATGCTTTGATAATTCAAAAGGAAAATAAAATCATCACAGAGTATTTAAAACAAACAAAAACAAGAAGAACAAATGATGAGGCAGGTAGACCGTGCATTTCATCCTAAAGGACTCTCCTCTCCTGGCACAGAGTAATAATATAAAGTTATTGCACCAGGCAGAAATGACCTTCTGTATTGGTCCTTATGTCGGAACAAAAGACGCTTTCGACTGAAGATCCTCTGACATTGTAACAAATCTAACTGTACTCTGTGCAGAGGGAGTGTGAGGCTATCCATTATGTTTAGCAGCTTGTGCAGCCTTTTTCCTTCTCCAGTCAAATCCAGGGGCTCCGGAGTCCCCAGCAAAGAGCCAGCCTTCTTTATCAGTTTGTCCAGTTTCTCAGGGTCACTGGCACTGAATACACCTGCTCAGGCGACTGCAAAGAATATTATACTGTCCACTACAGACTTACAGAAACTGTGCAGCATCTTGCTGCAAATACTGAATCTTTCTCAAGAAGTAGCATTTCCTGTCCAGGCTGTTGTCTATGTGAACAGCCTTTTCTCTAAGGATGGAAATGGTGCTCCGCATTTTCTGGTCCTCCTGAAAATCCACATTTTGTTGACATTCAGCATGAAGTTGTTCCCACATCATAGTACTTATCCAGTTTATCCAGTTTTTCAGCCTCAAACAAACAAAAACAATTTAGATCCCCCGAAGAGTTTAGTCCACATCTCATCTTAGAGTATTGTGTAAATCCGGAGGTAAAATCATTACAGACCCAGAATAAAACATTACATTATCAAGTGCAGCTGCATGTGACTGAGGAGGATTTGTTTTTACCCTCCCTGCAGAAGTGTTCAAGGAAGGATGAAGTAGACAGCAGGGAACTCGACCAGAGGAAGACCCTCCAGACTCAAAATGTGGTCAAGTGTGCCGATGAGAATGATGAGTTTGAAAAACAGAGGACAGCAGCTATTGCTGAGGTGGCCAAAACCAAAGAGGTAGGTGTCCTTAGAGTAACTGCACCCCAGTAGATACATCTCTGTGTAGAGTTGAAACCAGAAGTTTACATGCACTATGAAAAGACACATAAGCTTTTTTTTTTTTTTTTCTCTCACTGTCAGACATTAAATCAGACTAAACCTTTCCTGTTTGAGGTCACTTAAGATTACCAAAATTATTTCTGTTTGCTAGATGATATATTTATTATTATTATTGGCTTTGTATCACAATATGTTTCCTATTTAAACATTACATATTACTACGTTTGTTTTGATCAGCAAATTATTAGAAGATCCATATTTAACCCATTGTTGTGAAATAATTCAAATTGATGTATATTAGTTTACCAACCAAATAATATATATATTTTTAATCAAAACCCATTATTTCCCATTTTTACTTATTGCTTTCAGTCGTGAAACACTTGATTTTTGAAACCACTCTTTGATGTTGTAACAAATCCTACTTTTTCTTTTATTATTTCAAGGCTTCCTGAAATCTGCTTAATTTGGTTTCCATTAAAAAAACAAAACAAAAGATGTTTTTTATTGGTTACAGTGTCGTTAATATTTGAATACTACTTCTTCAAAAAACAAACATAATTACACTGTTGGGTATCAAAATTTGTTTCTTGCTGATTTCCTTCTTTGTCTAACTCTGCAACTGACTGACCCCAATATCCCCCCCCCTCAATCAGGGCCCCCGCACATTTGGTGGTGGAGGAAATGCAGGCAGTAATTTGTCCAATGCCACGTCCTCCTCCAGAAGCCGAGAATCCTACCAGCAAAGGAAACGAGAAGATAAGCTTGAAAAACCAGAAAGCAGACCAGATGGAAATTACAGAGAGCTGGTGAGACGACTGAACAAGTTCTAACCTCTTTTTAGGAAGTCCAAAGTTATCTGTCAGAAAACAGGTTTACCTCACATAACTAAAGGCTCTGTTATCTGTGACAAAGTGATTTAGAGGTTACAGTTCTTCCCCTTGTTCCTCTTTGGTTGCTTTAGTCGAAAGTCTCATTTCATGGTTCAGAGGCTGGGTGAAGTATTGATTATGATATTGTAGAAATGCAAAGGAATTGGATGCCTGGTCAAGTTTTTGAATCAAGTGGCAATCCATTTGTCTTGGTTTGTGTTCTGGTCTGGCAGTATTAATAGTATTATTATAATTATTATAACCGTTACGTGCATGTTATCCCTCCCTGCATTTTTGAAATTCTTCATGCAACATGTATTTTTTTTTCTTTTTTCATTCCACCTGAATCTGGTAGGTGGATGAACGCGCTCTGAGAGACATCATGGAGATGGGCTTCAACAGGGAGGCTGCTCGGCAGGCTTTGATGGATCATAACAACAATCTTGAAGTGGCACTAAACAGCCTACTGACTGGATCCACTGGTAGCAGGCCTGGCTCTGTGGGAGCTGAATCCAACAAGCCGCAACCTAGAGGTTATTACACACACACACACACACAGACACACACACAAGTCATACTCTGCCACTCTTCATGAGTCTACACAGTTGACAAAGTAAAAGAAAAGTTAAGGAATGATGACAGAGTCCTTTAAAGTCACATAAAGTCTCAAGGAAGCTATAAATAGTTAATTCTAAGTTTCTAAAAACATGACAGTTCATTTAGCATAAATATTTCATACTAATGGAAAGAGTTTTTGATACAATCACAATTTTGTTTCCATAGAGATATATATTGTTAGAGCCTGCAGTTTAACTTCCTAAATAAATCCATGGATATCTTCTGAAACATCATGAGATGTTCACACCAGACCAAAAAGTCAATTAAGAATAGTCTTTTAAACAAACAGGACAAAATATGACTCAGACATTTGTTTATTAAGAAAAAATCTGTAATTTACCTCTGTATGGGCCCCCTCTTCCCCCCCACGGGGGAAAAAAAAAACACAGTATGTCATTCGGTGACACGATAACTACAAACATGTATATGTATCAAAGACTGATGAAACAAAAATAAAGTACATTTTGTAGTCTGTTTGAAATGTTGAAGGCTCATGTCAGGAAACCTGCAACTGTCCCAGAGATGAAGCTGCTCTAGATGGAGTCATGAGCTAAAATTCTGACTGATCTGCAGTTACCAGAAATGCTAAGTTGTAATTACTGCAGCACCAGATACTGAAAGCAACGGTTGATGTTTGTTTGCCGCTTAGTGTCTGCATTACATCAATCACCATTCCACTATTTGTGTCTGATTTGCCTAATCAGGTATAATATGAACTCTATGCTTGAAGGATTTTTGTGAAAATTTGATGACATTTTAAGCCACGATAATGGAGACATTTAGAAAGTTCCCAACTGATTAAGCAACACTTGTCAACATAACAAAACATATAGTTAAATTTTGATGTAGTTAGAGTGCACCTTCAAACTGATAGGATTTGTTCTTAACTTGGCTTTACAGTCTTAGTTTTTGGATTCTTTTCAGCCAGAGGAAAGGGAAGGGGCAGGTCCAGAAATGAAGATGAAGAGGAGGGAGCAGGGGGAAGACCATCTGGACCTAGCACCCTGTTTGACTTTTTGGAATCCAAGATGGGAGTTCTCTCCATTGATGGTGAGCAAACTAAGAGCATGGTCAAGCGATGAGACATTTAAAGAACGTTAAATGGTAAAGTTTTTTTTTTTTTTTCTTCTTCCCAGATCCAAAGAGCCAGGCACCACAGAGAAACCATGAGAACAAAGCAAATTTCCCCAACTATCACACCAAAGACACAACTCAGAACAAGTTCTCCTCACACAATGACCATAGGCCACAAAGGAACGACAGGCCACCTCGATTTCACAAGGACACTGATTTTCCTAAACCTGGCCAGGAGCCAGCCTCTAACTCCATGACCTTTCAGACATCGGTTCAAGCCCAGCAGTGGAAGGGCCAGGAAAGATGGTCACGGGGGACATCAGACCGAGTGCAAAGTGATAGGAGACAAATGAGAGATGAACAGATTGTTCCTTTTACCATCACGACGTCTCTCACACCTTCAAAAGAACCTCAGCAGATGGAATTTAATGGCCCTTGCCACCAACGATCACAAATTGGAGATAGTGATGGGAATATGTCTGGACCATATCACAGGAGAGGGCTAAAAGATAATATACCCACATCTAAACTGGGCAATTCTGCAGGAAGTGATGTGGAAGGGAGAGGAAATAATAAGCGTACAGACAGAAATGGGGAAGCCAACAACAGGAGAAAGGGGAAGGCTGATCGGCCAAACTCGGATCACTTTGATAGACAGAGGGATGGTGGGCCGTCTAACTTTTACTCCAAACAAAGAAGCTCAGGAACTCCCCAGGAAGTGGGATTGTCACAAGGTTCTCGAACGATGACAGGCGAATCTTCTCTTTTCCAAAATGGAGATTTGGAATATAAAAGAACTGGGCCAATCAAGCCAACAAATTCATCCTATCCCCCCACAAGGGAGCAGCCGCCTAAGAAAAACACTTCAAACAACCCTGGGAATAAGAGAAGGCCAGGACAAGGCAAAGGTCAAGGTCCTCGAGGACCTGATAAAGGTTATGCTGCTGAACATGCTTGGAAACCTGGAGACCAGTGCATGGCACTGTACTGGGAAGACAACAAGGTATGTTGCTCTACATAGTAATAGTTGAAAGCTGCAAGATTCAACTTCCCATTGTCTTTGAGAGTTTGATTTTACATTTAAATGGAAAATCAAATCTTTGCCTCTGTGATTTTTATTAGCTAGTTGCAGTTGAAACTAATCTTCATTTGTTTCTGTCTGCTTGTGTGTACGTGAAGTTCTACCACGCCAGAATAGACGCTGTTCATCCATCTGGTTCTACAGCCGTGGTTGTATTTAGTGATTACGGAAACTGTGAAGAGGTTCTCCTAAATAACATCAAACCCGTTGACGTGTTGGTAAGAACTAAAATTCATTATTCATTTAAGCTACACATTAAACACATACCTGCAAACGAGTCGCTTTTTGACCACAGTTGCCATTTTGAGTCAAAATGTGTCACTCACGTGACTTTCAGAACCGTCAGTATCCTCTTCACAATGACCAGCTTTGGTGAAATGCGACATGATTCTTTTGGCCAATCACAATCACAGTAAGGTGCAATGCTTCTTTCCTGTTACTTGAATGAAGGATATTGCTCATGCTACGTAACGTTATCTCAAAACTACTGCCGGGGTCCGCTGATGTAAGTCTCCACGCATATAATAGACGTGCCTCAAAACCGAAAAGACTTGCGTGCACGTGTTGCATTCCACCAAATGTCATTATGGAGATGATACAGACGGTTGTGAAAGTAACACAACAGTGACATATTTGGATTCAAAATGGCGACTGACAACAAACTGGACTCCACCGAAGTGCAGAACGCGGTTCAAAATATGAACGATAGCTAGTCTGATAGTTCAAAATAACAGAATTGTTCCCAAATGTTTAATTGCAGGAAGATGATGATGGTTATTATGACAGTTCACTAGAGTTTCGTCGAGGGGGGGATGGACAGCCCAGACGTTCAAGACCCACGCAGCAGTACTACCAGCCACCCAGGGCACGTGATTGATTCGTTTGCATTTACTCTGGCAGGTAAATATAAATATATAAAGAAATGGGGCTTTCTTTTGTCTTGTGATTAGAGTTAAAATATATTCTTCCTGGACCTCTTGCTTTTCCAAAAGTAAAATCCAATGTGTTGAAACTCTGCCTCGAGGCTTCCAGGAGGAATTGTCTTTCAGGATGTTCAGACTTTATTAAAACGAAAAAGAGAAATGACTGATTTTATAAAAAATGTTTTTTCCCTCTCTCTCCATCAGCGTGCTCGTCCCTCATCTCTCCACTTTCTGCAAGAATCCAGAGTGCTTCCTGAATTTGTCAGCATTGAAAGTATCAGGACATACTGAACTTTTCAAAGGGCTTGTACGCGATGCAAAAATAAAAGAACTGACATAAGCTTCTGTTTATTTTGTGAATGACATATCTAATGTATATGTTGTGAAGATTTATTAATCAGATGCATCAAAATAAACATCTACGTATTAGTATGTAGCAGGTTTATTTTAATCTGTGTGTGTGTTTTTTTTTTTAATTATCCAACTTGAGTCATGAATAAACTAATGCTGAGCAGACAAAATAAATCTGTTTCATTTTTGGGTGGCCCATTCTTCCTTCTCCTGAATTATACAAATCTATTACTTTTACTTTCACTTCTATTACAAATTTAGCACAATTTGGACTCAGAAGAATAAGCGATAAAGTATTGATCAATGTGACTTCAGAGATCATACTTTTTGATGCTAATAAGTAAAAACTATATTATATATATATGTGTGTGTGTACAGTAAGATGTGAATGGCACATCCACAAAGACACAACAGAAGCAGAAGGAAGGATGGATGCCATCCGCAGCAGGGATGTGGTCACTTGTATGACAAAACTAGAGTTAATTTCAGTTAAGGGAATTCTAAAGTTTTAAAACCTGCTCTATCCCAGCTGCTAGCTTTTAGTCATGCGTCGCTCTGGTGTTCCTCCAACTGTAGATGAACATGAGCTCCACAAGTCCACAGCAAGCAGCCCAAGCTCATTTGTTGTGTTCTTTGAAGCAAATCCAAACGTAAGACAAGCTCTTCACCCGTAATAGAGATGGTCACACTGCAGAGATATCATTTTGCACATTACAAAAGGGACCGTACCTAGCTCTTCAACCACTGCACATGATCTGCTGGCTTTTTATAGATGTGCTACGCAATGGGCAAGTTTTACACACGAGGAAGTAACCTCCACCTGGGCTCCAGTTTCTGTCTTACCAACAGAAAACTGGACAATGCAGCAGGGTTCAGCAGAGAGGTCACTGTGTGATTGTGTATCACTTGTCCACAGGGTTTGCTTTATTTTCCTAGCCAGGCGCCAAGCAAGCAAGCATGAATAATTAACAGCTGGTAATATGGAAACCTATCCGCCAGGGAGGAACTGAAAGTGAACCTGTTGAGAGTGTTTGGGGGGACTAACTGTGACATTTACCTGGAAATAACTAATTGGTTTTCAGTCCAGTAAACAAAGATATTATGGTGAATAAAAATCCCTCCATTTTAAACTGAATGAACTCATTTATCTTAACAGGCCTTTAATTTAAACCCAGTCTAATTAGACTCAATAAATGTATAGCTATCTGCTCAAATCCTGATGCTTCTGGTTGAAAGATCAGTTTTCTGTCACGATTGTAAATAGAAAGTGTGACCTGAGATAGAATTCCTGTAGCGGCTACATGGTGAAAATAGCTGTGAACATAAAAAAAATTACAATTGCATACTCAAAACTCATTGGCTTTGTTAAAATACAAAATCAACAGGTGCATGATGAACATCCCAAAGAAAAACCCTTTTTAAGGTCAGAGTGAATACTTGTGAATTTGATTTGGGTGAATCTATATAAAACTAAACGTACTGCAACATGTTGTATTCCCTTTAAATTTTTGACTGAGGGTAGTGAGAACTATCTGGAAAGACTATTATATCTTGTTCTTTCCTGTTTATGTAAATGCAGTTGATGCAATCTTGGTGCTGTGATCAGAGTAAATCTACAACATCAAATATTTTCCTGTCTATTAGGTTTTTCTGTGACAGACCCTTTAAAGTTACCATCTCAAATAAACAACATAGTTTGAAACAGTCTTAGATTATGATTGAATTTTACATGGCTGGATTTACAGCGGGAGTGAAATACATTGGAGCAGCAATTTACTTGTTAATGTTAGGACTTTAGGTTTTAGTACAGTTGGCCTGTCTGATTGCAGTTCCATTTATATCGGATTATGAGATGTGAGCAGGATTTCTCAGTGGTTATAGCTCTGCCTCCTCAGAGTAAAACAGTAATGTGTTGAGATTTGACAGACATGCACCGCTAACATTCGGAGCTAAAATAGCTTATCTGTATGTGTGCGAGTTCTCCAGTGTGTCAGCCGTGTGACAGAACTTGGACCAGTTGGCATGCTTATATGGATGCTACTAACATTGTAATATTTTGCCTCTGGCCAGAATGATTCTTCCAGAACCTTCTGCACAGAATAGTTGATTAAAACAAATGTATGGTTTCCCTAATGCCTTTTTTTTTTTTGCAGGTCTCTTTCTAACTGCAACTTGATAACTCTGCAACAGGAGGCCTGATGTTCTCTCCTCAAGAGGGAACAACCTTCTTTCCCACATTAAAAAACCTCTTTGCTCTGCCCCTTCATTTCCCACCTGCCAGCTTCTCATATCCCCCATTCACAGCTGTTGGCTATTATCTTTCTGCTTACCTGACCCTTCACCTTCCAACTCTCCACCATGGTACCTTTGTGCCAGCGACATCTGAACCCAGTGATCTGGCTAAATGCACCCTTTTCTTGTAGTTGGAATAAAGGAGATCAGAACGGAGGTAATATGAAAGTGACTGCCCAGAGATTGAATTTCCTTGTGGGGATTTTTACTGCCTGATAAAACAGAGAGACAGTTGATGATACGCCAATGACTTTAACGCTACTTTTATTAAAAAACAAAACAAAACAAAATGCTTGTTTGTCAGTTGTTATAGACCCGCCCATCAAAGCCAGCTTAACATTGATTTGGTCAAATTTATTTTAAGAGTAAAGAATAAAAAAGGTTGTGTTGAACAGAAAGGAATCTATCATTGAAAAAGATTTCTTCATCTAGATGTTTTAGTGAAATATAATCATTGCACCACACCTGATCAAAGAGTCAGATTTCTTCCTAAGAAGAAAGGGCACTCGATAACAGAAGACATTCAAATCCCTGGAAACTGTCATAAAAAGATACAGAAGAAGATTAAGTGTCCGGACAGATTCATTTACAGTCGTGAAAAAAATTATTAGACCACCATTTTTTCTTCACTTTCTTGTTCATTTTAATACCTGGTACCACAAAACGTCATCATGTGACTAAAACAGACAGAAAAGAAAACACTGAATGCATAAAAGCAGTGTTTTTGGCAGTACAACGCCATAGCTATTGATGTAAAAACTTAAGTGATTTAGGTTATAATCAAGAAAACCATGGAAAATGGTAAGATATCAGCTCTTAAATAAAACTCTTATGAGCAATCTTTGTGGTTATCGTTATCTTTGTCCAAACAAATGTACCTTTAGTTGTACCAGGCATTAAAATGAACAAGAAACTGAAGAAAACAAGGGTGGTCTAATAATTTTTTCCATGACTGTATGTTGTGATGTGTTATTTACCGTCCATGCGTGTGAAAGGTGTGGGGTTGATGTTTGCATGTGAATCAAAGGAGATGAACTCCTACCGCAGTCTGGTAGATGGTTGCACCTCTAACATGCAAAACACGTGAACTCATGCTTGGTTGGAATCTCTAGGCAAATGTAGTTTGTATAGCAAAGTCAACCTCTTACTCAAACATGTGAAAGTGACGGCAGCCGCGCTTCCAGCCTTTGCATCCCATCAGCCACCAACAGAAAACAAGAGTCTTAATTTGATTGTTTTTGATATATGCTTGTTTCATGAAGATAAGAGGACGCAAATACCAGGCAAATCTGAAGTTTGCTTTTTTTTAATCAAATATTACTGGTTGAGAAAAAAAGCGCTAAGATGCTGTGGGGCCTCAGATGTGATAAATGTGCCAATACATGATGACAGTCGCCGGAAGTATCACGCTGTAAAGAAACATGAGACAATTGAAATATGACAGGATTTGAAGAAGTAAACCCATCAGACTCTGTCCAGACGACCAGGAGAGCCTGGAGACCAGCTGCAAAAACCCCGCACTCCTGGTTTCATGACAAAAAACTTTGCACTCATACAAAGGCAGAAATGTACATATGCATTCTTTTGGTCAGATTTATGAAGTTGTGTACATCTTTTTTCTTTGAAAATAAATCTCAATGAAAGAATTTAATATCTAATAAATAAACAACAATAAAAGTAAAAGCCCCTGAGTCAGACCCAGGGCACGCTGAAGAGATTATACTCTTCTGGGAGAATAGCTTGGTATTCCCCCAGAAGAGCTGGAGGAGGTGGCTGGAGAGAGGGGGGAGAGGGTGGTCTGGGCCTCTTCGCCTCAGCTTCTGCCCCCTGTGACCCAAATTTAGATAAGCAAAAATTAATGGGTGGATGGATGGAATATTATAAAAACTAATGAACACAAATTAATGTCTCACTACAGAACAACCTCTGTTTCTTTGTTTTTGTTTTATTTTCCACTTCTAATTCTAATGCCTGTGGCAGTGTGGTGGCTTGGTTGTCAGCACTGTTGCTTCACAGCAAGAATATTCCTGGTTCGAATCTCAGCAGGGGCCTTTCTGTGTGGAGTTTACATGTTCTCCCCCTGCTTGTATGGGTTTCCTCCAGATTCTCTGGGTTCCTCCCACAGTCCAAAGACATGCATGTTAGGTTAGTTGGTGGTTCTAAGTAGCCCGTAGGAGTGATTGTGATCGTGAGTGGTTATGTACCCCTGCCTTTCACTCGAACAGAGCTGGAATAAGCTCCATCAGATCCCCGTGACCCTGCATATAGGATTAAGTGAGCATAGATAATGGATGGATGGAATTCTATTGCCTTTTTTGTGAAGCCACATTTTCAACAATTCTTTCTCTGCCACGTCTCATATATTTGTCTTCATTGTCACATTTACTTTTCTCACAGTTTTCCACCTTCCCCATTTACTCCTCATCAAACAAAAGAGATCATTTATAAGGAGAGGCATCTGAATTTCTGAATATTTTTCTCTCCAAAACCTCACCTCAAAAGTTTTACTCAAACTCCAATTATGGGTAGATGAAACTTGAAAAGTGGATTTTTTTTTTCCCTAATGGGAAGAAAAGACAACATAATGTTAAATTAGTCCATGGAAAATACACATTCACACTGCTGCAATCGCAGTGAAGAAAATAGTTTGGCTGAGTTTCAAAGTTTTGTGTTATTACTTGGGCTTCAGAGGTTCAGCACTTAATGAGCAAGATAGGTGCTGCTTGTCAGTGGTAATGGCTGCTTTCAGCGTGCAGCAGACCATAGCCTATGTGGGTCATTCTTCAAACATCCTGCCAAACATTTGTTGCCAAGCATCCCCTGTGTTACTCATAACACATGACAACTTAATGGTCAAATGGGGCCAGTTAGTTTGACCAGAGACAGTGCAGACCAAAGGTGAATGATGAATCAGCACCTGGTTATTGATCTTTACCATTACCACATATGGGTCTATGTAGCAAAGTAAACAAGTGAAAAGCACCTTTCCGTCACTTTTATGGACCCTGTCCAGTTAACATCTAATGGCTAGCCACATAAAGGAAGAGAAGGGCTACTGAGTCCAGTTAATATGCCTGTCTTGTTATTTTTTATCTTTTCCACCAACCTTACTTTTTCCAACCTTTCCCACCACTGTAGTTTTGGGGTTTATCCCTGCACCAATTTTTAAAGAGTAAAAGTTTTGCTTATGAATAACCACCAAAATCCTTTGACATATCTCAAAATACATTGGTCATTCACATAAATATCAAATCAACTTTTTATGATGCGTCGTCCTGCTGAGGAGCCTCGCTCCAGGGAGTGGACATGATCTTTACACAGAACACCCAGTAAGACATTAAGATAAGCATATGTCTCCAATACTATCCCAAAATAGGAGATTGTGCCCAATCACATGACAGAAATTGCTGAGGAATAGGTTCAGGAGCAGTAAGAATTTCCCATACCATCCGAACTTCCTCCAGATCTCCATTTGATTGAGCATCCACAGGATGCACCAGAAGAAACCAGCAGAAAGCTCACAGGACCCAGAGTTGTTTGGCTACAAGAACCTAAACAATATAAGGCTAGCAGTTTTTCACATTTTTGGCTGGGGAGTGAACACACAGATGCAGCCAATTACATATCTGTCTATTTGTGTAATTTTATACACAACTGAAATAAATTATTCCAAATGAAAGAGGCAATATGTGACCTCATTCATAAAATATGGGATTTACCATTTAGCCATTTTAAGCATTTTAAGAGATGCACCCCTATTTTTGGGGTCATAAAAGTACTTGGACAAATTGAAAATTGTGGATAAGCATTTATTTTTTTTAACAAAAGCTGATGGATTTTTAAAAGCTTCTGGACATAACTGTAATTTATAAAAGTCAAACTGGACAAATGAATGAGAGAGACAAAATCAAGAACACAGACCATGAGACAGATAAACTGACAAACATAGAGGAAGACATTGGGTTATACTGCATATACACACTTGGAATGATGAGACACAGGTGGCAATAACTGAGGAAAGCAAAGGATTACTAAAGAAAATTACATAGAAATACATAGAACAACAGAACCACAGACCGTGACAAAAGTATCCCACAAAACGTGTTGGCACTTCACAGTGAAAAGGTAAGTTGACACCACATCTCTGTTTGCTCCGCTGGCATGTGGACGTGGCTGCATGTACTGTAGGAAGAACTGAGAATACTGCAGGTAATAAGGCTGGAGCTCGATACAGGAAAATATATGTGATAAAGAACATCTCATTATAAATAGCCAACATTATCTGTTTCTCTAACCAAAGCGTCAACGCAAGTATTTAATTTAGATTACTATTTTCATGAGGTGAAGTGCCAGAGGATGACAAATTATTCCAAAGAGATTGCCGCAAGACAAAAAAACCTTTAAAGTTTCCGATGTTCATTTAAACATGAATTCATCATAGATCGATGATTTCCAAAGTTACAGAGTTTTCCTGAATTTTTTTTAAACTGTAATGAAGGTATTAGAATGTGAATAAAACAGTTGTCATATATGCTCTGTTGTCCAAGTAGAAAAGGATGGACAGATGTTCTTCTCTCTGGTAGGTCAGATGTCAAAAAGTCCCTTAGTGTTGTGTTTTGCTTTAAGATTCTGGATTCTCATTAATTTATTTTGTGGAGGTAGTGAATTGTGACACACTAATCCCCTTTTGACCCAGAGGGAGAGGTGATATTTTGGGTACTGCTTGAGGAAAAACTGGGAGAGCAGCTCCTTCTGTAAGATCGTCTTCCCTATTGTGCGACTGGACGTGGTCAGTGCAATAAAGAAAACAGAAGGTCAGGACCATTCTGGAAAACAAGACAGCTACTTGTGGGTCAGACACTGATGCTGTAAATATCTTCAAGCCGAACACATTACAGGAGTTTGTAAACACTACTGCATTGTGTGGCCTCTAGGAGGCTTTGTTAAGAAGATGGAGCACCGGAGCACACAGTCCATGTCATCATGCCCTGATCACATTTTGACCGTCATTGTTTCAAAAGTGCTCACAAGTCAATAAAGCAAACACAAATGACACACTTAAATCAAAATGAAGATTGATAAAAAGCCTGTCTAACTCTCACTTTAATACCAAAAAAGGTCTTGGTTGGCCAGACTGCAAAAACCAGTGTGACAACTGGTCTTCAGTTTTTACAATGAACCAATCAGCTTTGGTCAAATGACCTTGTCCTGCATGTTCAATGAAAGAGTTTAAAGACCAAGAGGCAAAGGATTTGACTGAAAAACTGTAGATTCATAATCAGTAGTAGTAGGAGTAGTACATTTGATGCTGGAGACACAATGTGAAACTCCATGAGAAACTTGGAGACATGTAATCAAGTGTAACAGTATTCTGATAAATAGTATTTGTGCTGAATTTGATAACACAGGTGTTAAATGAAATTTAACTGCGTGCACGCGCGTGTGTGTGTGTCTATTAATGTACATGTACATGACATGTAATAATGTGTCTTTTGGTCTGTTATGGACATTTGTCAGAAATCTGATCTAAGAAAAGCTTACTCATTTGTTAAGTTATTGCTTAAACATACAATGGAATTTTGACACTGATTCCTCCTCCCATCGCGGTGTCCCCAAGTGTGAATCACTTAAACACGCAAGGGTTTTATGTCTTACAAAATCAACAAAATCCCTCGGTAAATCTTAAGAAAATTCCAATTCACGAGCAGCCCTGCTTAAAGCACTCACCAAATTAGCGTCCAATGTGTCATCTTTGCTCATTGCAACTAAATCTGGCTGATGTTGTACCTAAAATCCCTTAAATCCCCAGATTAACCTAGGGACAATAGGGATTTGCATCACGGACACAAACCATGATCAGCAGAGAAGAGGAATACCTTTAGGTTTCCCCTCCACTAAGAGGATTATTGGTCACACAAGGTTATTTGTTTTTCCCTCTTTTACAAAACAGTTGCAAAGTGTGACGAAGGGCAAAGATGCCCCTGGAGGGGAAAGTGGAGGAGAGCCATAGTACTTCTATTAAACATACAAAACTCAACCACAATGTGGAGATTGAAACAGAACATGGCTTTACATTATTATTATAATTATTATATGATATAGTGAAGTACACTAAAGTGGCGTTTGATAAATTAGTGTGTTATACACTGAAAATTTGGTAGTATCCTCTACTTAGATGTAGAAAAAAACCTTAATATTATAACATGTCGGGGTGGTCAGGTGTGGTTTCCTAACATGCCCTAGACTGTATGTTTGTTAACATATTTTTTCTTGTCTGCAATCTGTTCTTGTTATTGATCTTGTTGTTGGCAGTTCAACTTCCATGTAATAAAAGCCCAAATGACCAAAAAGGATAGCCCAGTGGATCGACGGCATGCAGTATTTCTCAATGTAGCAAGGTGTGAATGACTCCCGAACGTCTTGAAGCTTTGAATTTCCATGACCAGTACAACTGAGATTCTGCACAGACACACTCTCACAGCCCCTTTTTCAGTCCCTCATGAATAAGACACTTCAACTCTCACTTAAAGGGCATGTGCTCTTTCTTTGAGAGAACCACTTAAACTCTTTGCAGCCATGAGATATGTAACATTAATGTCTTCATCAATATGTTACAGTGACAGCGTACAGTCATTCAGACATTCGTCACCTTTACATTAATGTTCCTCACGACTTCACTCAGACACATCCTTTAAAGCGATGGAGAGAGTCACAGGGTTATCTTTCAGACGGGATGCTGAGATGTTCAGCTGTCGCCAAACTCATGGCAGGGAGTGCACATCTGAAAGGGGCTTTACTTGAAACAGCTTGCATTATTCAACAGCTCAGTGAAATCGTCCCTTCTTTGCAAATTTTTCGAGGCGCAAAAATGCCTAGAAGTAAGCATGGGATGGATCAGTTACTATTGTTACTAACTGCCTTAGTTGTTAGCATTACGTAACTAAAGTTTAGTTGCCACAAGTGAAAGAGGAAACATCAAAGTCTCTGACCCATGAATGCATATGAGCTGAACTTGAGCCAAATGACACAAAAAACCATATAAAAAAAGCATTTACATTTACATGGGTCTGTACTTCATTGCTTCTCTGCTCACCTCTGTCTGCCAATGAGCATAGTCGTGTTAATTTTCCAGAGTGGAAGCTTGTGTGACGTGTGAATACATTATTCTGATTCTGCTCTTCCCTCGTCCAAACATAGTTTCACTCATGATGTAGCTTATTGCAGACAAATGAGAGAAATAAAGACACATCATCTTATTCTTCTGGAAAAAAAAAAGGCTGCACATTTTACTCATCAAATTAAGCGAGCAGACTTAGTTCCTCTTGACGGAAGAAACAGCTTCCTGAAATGCACGAGTGACCAACACTAATAAGGGCCACTCATCTGGGACTCCATTAAGTCTTCTGTTACAGCCCTGTCAGACAGCACGGCAATCCCACCATATAGGGCATCTTTCTTTGAAGTCTTTTATGCTTCTTTTTTTTTTTTTTTTTTTTTTTTACAAGTGGAAGAAGAAGCACTTTACAAGGACAATATCTCATTCATCCTTCAGTCCCTTTTACCCTGAGTGGAAAAAGGCTTCATGGTCTCCTTTAAAACTCAATTTCTCTTATTATAGAGAAATTTGTGAGTGACTTGTTTTGAGATTTACAGCGCGACTATACATCCCATCAGTATTGAGTTATATGTGAAATACTACTCAATACTGAGATGTAAAGAGCAAAGGCTCAAAATAACGACAAAGACACCAGGCACAGTCTTCTAGATGAAAATGTGATTAAATTCAGCATTTAATAGGATTTCATAAACAGAATTACATGAATTTCCAACATACAAGACATACTGAGGCAATATATAATTTTGAATGTATATCATAAAAATATTGGATTATGATGCTTGGTTCAAATTCTGGTTGCGTTTGGCTCAAAACTTGTGCTTAATCAACCATGTGAACTCACTTTGCTGACCCGAACGGGGAGAGGCGAAAGGACAAGAAGACTATACCATTTACAAATGTGGATAATATCAACAATGTTATAAATATATATGGCAACATGGCTGATAAATATCTGTAAACATCCATAGTAGAACACCCACTGGAAGCTGTAATTCCAAATAGCTGAGCTGGATTTTATCAATCAAATGGTAAATGGACTGCACTTATATACCGCTTTATCCACACCAAGGTGCTCTCAAAGCGGTTTACAATGGCCTCTCATTCACCCATTCACACACACACTCACACACCAGTGGGCGGCTGCTGCCATGCAAGGTGCTGCCAGACCCACTGGGGTCTGGCAGTTAGGGTTCAGTGTCTTGCCCAAGGACACTTTGGCATGTGGACAGTTGGAGCCGGGATCGAACCGCCAACCTTCCATTGACTGGAGGAGAACCATAGTACTTCTTTTAAACATACAGAACATACAGAGCTCTACCAACTGAGCTACAGCCACCCTCAAGAACAACATGGGGGATGTCTATCCAGAAGAGCGAGATACCGGGAACAACTAAGATCCTGCAGTGGTTAGGGCAGGCGGCCCAAGGACAGAGGCTATAGTGCTCGACGCAGCCATCACGGGTTCGACTCCTGGCCCGTATGACTTTTCGCTGCATTTCTCCCCCGTTCTCTTCCCCCCTTCCAACTGTCTCTATCTCTCTCTACGAGTAAAAAAAAAAAAAACAACTAAGATCCTGCACAGAACCCTCAGACTTCCAGACCTCTGGTAGAGACGACCCGAGCTTGAAGGAGACACAACGCTGTCTGGATGGGTGAGGAAAAATATCAATATAAAAAGGTTGTGCTGATGAGTGACAGTCCTGCAAGCCTTGTAATACCAACCTGTTCCACGAGAAGTGATCTCAACTATTGTAGCGTTGGGTCTACTTTCACACATTCATTTTCCTTCATACTTTCATATGGCGGAAGTTCCATTGGCTGAGTGGGTATTCTACATGCATGTCAATCATGTTGAGAATATTGTCTAATTAAACCATTTAGACTGAGCGGGCAGACTGACCAGGTGGCAAAATGATGAGTGGTCAGTGGCATTGGCAGTCGATTCTTAGAACTTTCAACGTACCTGTACAGCGTGTTAGTAAGGATGATAAGCTGATAGCAGTGTTCCACACCCTTGAATATCTAAGGTGTATTAATGCAGATATTATGCAATATTAATGCAGAATACAATCAATTGTTGTAAATGGTAATCAGGTTAGTTGTACCTCCCTCTCTCTTGGTAAGGAACCACTGTTGAATTATTGAATTAAAGACATTTGGCAAAGGCAAAAGAATAAAAAATGGAAAAACATTAGAGAGGTGCTATAAAAGGGATAAAATTAAGTTCAGCCAATTACTCACAGTGGATAAAAAGAGAAAACACAAAAACCTTAAAGTTGAATACAACAAAGTCTTCTGAGTTTTGAACTGAAAACTTTAATTATGTCTTCTTTCGTTGATTCTGCTGTAGTTCAGGCTGAATGTAGCTTTGTTGTGTAACACTCAGGAGTGATGCGATTCACAGAGAGAAAGTGGAGAGAAGACCTTAGAGCGCTCTTTGAAAACAGAATCTGACGATCCAGCTGAGTTGGCCTTGCAGGTAACTAACAAGAGGATATCATTTCATTAAAACTTTAAGTTTGCTGCTTTATTAAATACAAGCATCCATTAATAAGCATGAAGTGTGAAGGTTTGAAAAATCATTATCCTTCAGCAACTGGTGCAAATGAAAATCATTGGCCCAAGCAACAGCTTGCTAATTTAATTTTATTAAGGATCGGAATTTATTACCTGTCAAATATAAAGAGCTACACATATAATTTTGATAACGCAACTGAACTACAGTGGAAGTTTCTCTTTTACAATGGATTTTATAATGAATTTCATAAAATATAGTTGTGTCACTTGTGAAGGAGCCTTTAAACTCCATGTTGATGGAGCATTTGTTGACGGCAATGAATGAATGTGAACATACAAAAAAGGTAAGTGATCTAAATTGAAGACATTTTCCATTAATTCCTCTTACAGGAAAAATTGGAAGACACTTCCGACCACAGTCACTTGTCTTAGGTATTGGTAAAGCATTTCTAGGGCATTAGTGTCCTGTGAGAAGAACTTATAAACAATCGAGTTTGTCTGGAACTTTTCTCTTAAACACAAATCCAGCTGATACTAGAGAAAACAATATATAACAATCCTACTGCTGTCTGTAGCATATACAGATGATCAAATCTGAAAAACTCTAAAAGAGAACAAGAAACTGACAGAAGAAAAAGAATTCTGCAAGAATGACATCATTTGTACCAAATGGACGGCTGGACTCTCCACCTGGAGATACAATGAGATGCTCAGCCAGCGGGTGGGACCTGGACCCCTGCACATCAGGAGGAGCCAGCTGAACTGGTACCTACCTAATACCCCGGTACCAGGTAACATAACTGCCTGTCAATATTGCAAGCAATAAACAAGCAGAAAAATCACACTGTAGTTTTTCTGTCACATATCAGCTCCATGAACTTTGTGGTTCACTGTCATCCATTCCTCTTTATTTTCTTGAAGGTTTTAGAAGCTAGTGGCAAGAATTATCATTTATGCATATAGACAACATCTCATTTATATTTACAAGTCTGTTTTTCTTATGCCCAACGTCCTGCAGCCTCCTACTGAGAAAAAAGGAATCTAAACTGAATCTCCTCGTCAAGAAAGTTTCAGAGAAAGTTTACAACTTTAGATGTGAACTTATACATTAAAGTTAGTGGAAAAGGGTTTTGAATGCAGCATGATTTGAAGTTATGACTGGAGATAAAATTGGGAATGTTGGTTAATTCTGCTTTAATCTGGTTCTGTGATATATCAATATAATGTACTTGTATTTCCAACCAATAAATGCACCCTCCCTAATCATAGCGCTCCCTGGATTTTGACTGGAAAAAGCTTGGGCACCCTCTTCCTATCAACTTAAAACGTCTTTGCAGCAAAATGCTTGGAATATTTCTTTCAGTTTATTTGACTTGTTGTGGATTAAATTGTAACTATTGTAGTGTAATGATTTTAATGTTGTAAGAAGCAGCAAAGAAAATAGTTTAGTTAAATCATTCTGTAACACCGCTTGAGATATGATCAGCTAGGATGTGTAAACTATATAAGAACAACATCTGGAATTTATGGGGGTTAGAATAGATGTCGTCTGGTCGTGTTTTGCATCAGGTGTTTATTACGATAAATATGGTAAATTTGAAAAGCTCTGTGGATGACACATTTTCAGACACTGAAAGCCCCAAATAAAGTGAGTGAGTTTGGTTTTGCCAGAATTTTTGAGTTAGTAGTACATTCAGACACCCAAACACATGCTGTCAAGTACATTTTTTTTTTCTTCTTTGTTTTTCTCAAAATATTCCCCCCTAGAGACTCGGCTGTTTCTGAAGTGGCAACAGCATGCACAATGTGGGTGTAGGATTACACCATGTGATATATCTTGCTCTCCAATAACAATAATAAAAAAACGGGAATTCTTTTATGCAGATTCATTTTCTTTGTCTCTCTAAGTTTCCAAGGTTGATGGAGATTTTTCCACTGAAGAACCCAGCAAAAGCAGGTTTGTCCAGGAATAGTTCTTGCATTGTTCAATAGTATACAAAGGTCAACAAATTGCCATTCTCAACTCTTCCCTGATAATTAGATGAAACACCCTCAATTATACATCAGAACTGATGCAGGAGGAGCTGCAGAGTTCCTTTTGTGACTGCTGATATGTTATTCATCCTAAAGGCAGTAATAATATGCTTTGTATTCAGACAAACACTTAATTAATTGTTGCTTAATTTCAAAGAAGTGTTTCAGTTTCGAAGGATATTTTATGTGAAACACTAAGTGAGCCAACAGCTCATGCAAAAACAGTCTGATTCAGGGATCAAATATTTTACATCACACTTTGCAGTGTTTTACTATCTTCTAAATGTCTAACAATTATCTTGCAAAGACAGAACAATGCAAAAACTCCTCTAAACAAACGTTCAATCATGTTATGGAGCAACGTTGCCAAAATAAACTTCCTTAATGTCAGAGAAAAGGAATAAACATAGTGGTGGGACACAATGGTAATAAACTGGCTGCACTTGTGGGAAAAAAATGTGTTTCTGAGGACAAAATTGCCACAGTTAATTCCCTGGAAGCCTGTTCGTGTGTTGCTGGGATGAAACTGAGAGAGAAATGGGGACGAAGGAATAAAGGAAATTAGTAAAATAATCCACAGCAGGATCAAAAGAGTGCGATTGGATTATATTTTGTTGCATCACGGCAAATGAAAGATGTTTGAGATCAAAGGCAGTGATTTTCACTGGGAGAATATGGAGATGCATTACTGAAGATTGAACAAAGTGTGTGTGCATGTGTGTGTGTGTGTGCTTGTGTGAGGGGGTCGTATTTGATGTCATAACTTGGGAAACGTAGCCTCCTCTATTGAGTGGAGCTGTGTAACCTAACCTGGGCTTCTCATTGTGTCTTTATTTGTTTGATTTCAAGGCAGGGGCTTACAATAAAGCCAATCTGGAAATGGGATCAGGCTGTGACTGACGGTAATTACTTGGCTGTCTACACCATTAAGAATTTAATGTAATTTCAGATAGACTCTCCTGGAAAAAGGTAGAGGGGGTAGATGGCAATACATACAGAGAGAGTAGCAACACTCCTGTTTGTTATTTTGTATCTGTATACATTTAATAGTTCTGATTTAAGCCTGGTCACCTTTCCAAAGTCTATTCCGTCCAACTGACGGTCAGTGGGATTACTGCTGGCGCTGATCAGTCATGTGGAAAAGCTGTGAAGTGTCTCCGTTCGGACAATCCCCCTATTCCCAGCTGTTTCTTGTCATGTAAAACCCAGAGTCGGATTCAAATAATAAGACATATCTAAACGACCTGCTGGAGATTAAAAACCATTTAAGTTGTAGTCAAAGGTCTCCTAGAGGATTATGCTGGCTAGAGGAATATATGGTTTTATTTTGACTCTGCACAGAAAGTAACATTTCTGATTTTCTCTTCAGTCTGACAAAAACCACAGTCAAATATGGATTTTTACCACATTTATGCATTGCCTTCAGGAAGATGTGATATGAAGTGGAGTGAATGAGAATTCCAGTAACTTTAATGAGGACCTGAAATTTCACCTTGCACCGTTTTTTTTTTTTTTTCTTTTTTTTTTTTATTCAAGATTCAAGATTCAAGATTCAAGTCTCTTTATTGTCATTATGCAGGCATAACGAAATTTTGCACGACACCCGGCAGGCACACACATAAATACACACATAAATAAATCACACAGATAAATAGATGAAAAATATATACATTCTTGTAGGTGATATTTACAGATTGTCAGTGTTTATTTACAGAGAACTGGCTGTGCGGGGGTTGATGGGAGAGGTGGGTGGGAATGAGAATGGGAGATAAAGTGCAAGTGACACAGAGGTGTGGATCTGTGTGAGAGGTAGGTGATTGTGTGTGGCTGTGGGGGGGAGGGTCCATGTTTAAAGCTCTGTAGGGGGGTGGGGTACAGTGGTTCACTACAGGGGGGCTATGGCTTTCACAGCTCTGGGGAAGAAGCTGTCCCTCAGTCTTTTTGTTGTGGCTCTGATGTTTCTGTACCGCTTCCCCGATGGAAGCGCTACAAACAGTGCATTGCCCGGGTGGGTGGGATCGGCTGCCATGCGTCTGGCCCTCTTCTGGACTCGTGCAGTGTAGACCGAGTCCAGATCTGGTAGACGGCAGCCCACAATCCCCTGGGCTGTTCTCACCACCCGGGCTAGGTCCTTTTTATATAGTGCATGTTGAAGTTTTTCAAACTCTGTCCTCATTTCCTCATTTTGTCATATTTCATTCTAATTTCAAAATGGATTCAGTTTGTATTTATTATCGGTTTACATAAAATTGTCCACAATCTGAAACAAAAACAAGTGTTCTTGGAGAGTTTTCTTAATTTATTGGAAATATTCTCCCCTCTGAAAAACATACAGAAACTCAGATGTGACGCTTAAGAATCCCACTTGATGGTCCTTGTACTCCTCCTACTAATTGGCTGGTGCCTAGTTGTGCCTAATTCAATTTACTGAAATTATTTAAGAAGATATATTTATGATAGGGTTAGAAGTAAACCTTTGTACTTGTAGACCTTTAAGGATTTGTTCACAGTAGTGGTTTTCCTTCAAAATGCAAAACACAGGCTGTAGAGGCCTTTACTGAACGTGGTGTGACAAGGAATGAGGGAGAGAGAGGTGAAAACACTCAGCAAAAGACTGCATGCCAAGAGTTAAACCAGGTTTTGGCTGCATGAGGGCTGTAGCCTTGTACGTGGGCCACCTAATCAAACAGGTGAAAAAAGGGTTTAACAACTGAAAGTATAACCACACCAGTGTGGGCGTAGACTGGAGCGAGACTTTATCCAGGCACAAATTAGAGGAAGGATTTGAAGGAAGTACAAAAAGCAGACTGGCCCCCATCCTTCTACATGAAGAAGTTTGAAACAACCAAATGATTTCCAATAATGACTGCCTGTCTGTGAGTTGTGTGGTTGAGAGTAGGTGGGGGTTACTTCCTCTGTGGAGAAGATAGCAGGAGAACCTTGTAGCCAGCAGTGTCCAGCAATCAGGCCTTTATAGCAGTGTGGCCACACAGATGCTTGTTCTTCACTCACATGAGTGACTGTTGCCAAAGCAAAGCTGAACAATTCCTAAAACATGACAAACAAAATTGAGTTGAATTATGATCACAGCTCAAAAGACCCAAAATCAGCCTGCAATGATGAAGAATTAAAGAGACTTAAAGGAAAAATGAGTCAGGCTGAAAAGAGATCATTCTTTGAAGACTCGAGACTGCTGAATGTGCTTTAACAAAGTACTGGAGGTACATAAATGAAAAAAATCAAATCTTCAAGTCTTTCAATTGTAATCATTTTAGAGTTTCAGCTCAAGTATTGTGTGGCATAGATGCCTGGAGTTTGTTCACTGTTTTAGTCAAGTTTAAAAAGATTTGGTATTATATTTTGTGATGTTGCCGTAGACTACAACCACTAGAAAATAAAATTAAAAGTACAAAAGCAGTATTTATGTTGGAACAGAAGAGACTCCCCTTTTTTTGTTTCATACTTATTATTATTATTATTTTTTAAAGTAGACTGTTTAAAGATTGTTATGAATTTTTTACTTAAAAAATTATGACAGGAAGAGTTCAAATAACTCAAAAACCCAAAAAGTATGTTATTCCATGAACTATGATGTAATTATCAAACTGTTGTTTGTTTTTGCATTAGAGAGCCATGATCGGCCTTAAGGAGGTCTTGTATCACTGTTTCCTGTACCGAGATGATGACGAAAAATGGATAATTGAAAAAGTCAGATTGGGTGAAAGCGAAATGCGATACAGTGAAATAAGACCTCACTTGTTATTACTGCAATTAATCACCAGCTGTGAATGTTTGCACAGGGCAAAAAACGAATGTGAAATTGTCCAGACGCCATCCTAAATTACGTGTCACTTGGCTGCAAACTGTTATTGAAGACATGTATGGAATGCATCATCAGCGTTGTGATGGGGTTTGAACTCTGTATGATAAATTAACTAATTTGATTATAACGTGTAATGTAGCACCTGATTTTCTAAGGGTGAGCAACATTTGAAGCATGCCCCATAAATCATGAAAGGTTTTTCTGGATTTTTTTTTCCCCCCACAAAAGATTACCTTAATCTTTGAATATTCAAAACCCATTTAGGACTATTTAGCTTCATATTCTTTAGTCAGGGAACACAATTCTGTAAAGATAAAAGTCCCTTTTTCACACAAAGTAGTCCAAATACGAATATTGAAACAACTGATCACAGCACTTAAATAGAATCCATTAGTCGTCATTTTTAAGAAATGTTTTAGAATCACTTTCTTTCTTGTCTCTCTGACAGAATTTTAGAATTTGTAAAAAAAATCCTTTTATGTTAGAGGCTACTGGTGTGTCTTCTGGGCTCACTTGGGTATGTCTCAGGCCTAGTTCTGTTTTCTCTAAATATTTCCGCTCTGGGACAGATTATTAGTTGTTTCAGCATCATCTCATATCACATCTGTGATGATGACATTCAGTTGTACCGTCCCTATAAAGATTCTGAATTTCCTAAACTGCCAGACTTGGCAGACTGCTTGACAGATATCAGGAAATGGCTGACAAATAACTACCTTCAATTACACTATCATAAATCAGTCTGATCACTGCCCGGGACTGTGTGATTCCACAAATCTGGCAGCAAACTGCAGATGATTATTTGCATTTGCATTTCTTCTTGTTTAGATCATTTTAGTTTTTGTTTAGCAGCATTTATCTAGAATAGCACAGCTCATGGCGGCAGCTTGCTACAGTCCCTCTCCATGGAGTTTTTTTTTTTTTTTTTTTTTGGCTATGTGATTATTTTGGAGTTTTTTAACCAATTTTCTTCATTGATAACATTGGTTTTGATTATTTTTTATTGCGGTCTAGATACTGTACTGAGGGATTTCCTTTGAGCTACTTTTTCTTTTTTTTTTTTACCACCTCTTATGATGATATTATTTACCACTGGGAGCAGTTTATCAACATTTCAAGGAGCCATATTCCACCCAGACTGAGACCCCAAAACCCCCACAAGTTGAAGAGAAGATGGCACGACAGATTGGACTGGAGGCGCAACACTGATCCTCTTTATGAGAAGAGACAGAGCAGACTTTACTTCTTGACGAAGCTTGGATCCTTCAGCGTTCGCAGTAAGATATTACGTACAGTATCTTCTATAAGTTTGTTGTGGAGAGTGCAGTCCTATCTGCTGTCATCTGTCAGGGGGAGCAGCATCAGAACCAGCCACTTTAAGAAACTAAACAAACTGAAAGAAGGCTGGTTCTGTTCTGAGAACATTTCTGGAGCTTCTGGAGCTGATGGTGCAAAGGAGGATACTTCATAAAATGAAAAACATCAACCCTGGACATCATCTACACAACACGGTAATTTAGCAACAGAGTGTCTTCAGTCAGAAGCTTCTTCAGATCTGCTGCAACACAGACTGCTGTAGGATATCCTTCATGCCCACAGTGATCACCTTCTACAGCGAATCTTTGAAGAGACTTAGGTTCCGGCAGCTACTGCACCAATCACTTTCACTTGAGGATTAACAAAGTATTTTTGAATTGAATTGATATGGACAAAAAAATGGTCAGCTAGATTAGCGTCATCAATCGTCTCCAGATTATGCAAAATGCTGCAGTACAGCTCCTACTGGAACAAATAGAAAAGCTTACATGTTTCTAGCTTTATCACCTCTTCATTGCCCAGCCAAGATTTATGTGGACCTCAATTGTGCTAAATGTCCTTCAAAATAGGTCCCTGAAGGGTTTGTCTTCAGAGTCCCTATCTGTATTTCCTCACGTGAAGTCAGGAATGGGATGTATCTAAGATTTTAGGTGGGACTCGACTGGTTAATTGTCTAATATGGTGTAGATGTTGCTAAAACCCATGTGCACACTTGTACACTTGCCCTCAAGCCCTCAAGGACTCTTGTGGACTTCCACTGCATTTGAGGCCCATAAGTCAGTGGGCCTCAAATGCAGTCATAAGGGGCATTTCATTTGCCCATTTCAAGCCCAAAGCCTACTTTGTATTCATGTAGCCCCCTTTTAAACCAGATGGGACCCACATCAACACGCTGGCTGGGTGGTTACTAATTCCTTTTTGAAACAAGTTTAAAACGTTGGCGCTAACGCTTGGAAACTATAAATGGCCAAGGTCCTCAATAACTTTCAGATTTGTTAGAACAATATTCCTCTATTCGAAAACTCGGGTCATCTAGGGAGAGGCCGTTAGCGGTCCCCCACAACCGTTTGAACTTGGATTGTACATTTCAGGCAGTGACACCTCAAAAGTGGAAAGCCCTTAGACCACATGAGTAGCATTGATCCTTTAACTTATTTAAATTTTTTAATTATTTTCTATAAAAACTGTTTTTTAAAGTACCAGTCCTTTTAAAAAGCAGCTGAAGACTTTTTTGTATTGAGACAAATTTTATTTAGTGAGGGTTTCTATTGATGTGTTTGTTCCTTTATATCTTATAGACAATATTTTATGTCTGTTTCATGTCTTTCCTTTTCATGTCTTTTTAACTGATATTTTTACATTTGTAATACTTCATTACTTTCATTATAAATCTGTATTTTATTGTAAAGCACTTTGTGATTTATATCTGTGAAAGATGTTCATGGTGCAATATAAATAATTTATACTGACTTATTTACTTACTAAATTACACCACTCCTCAGCTGATATTTTACTGTGTGACAGAAAATTAAGAGGCATGTTTACAGTGTTTAGGAGTCTTTTTTTGTTTTTCTTAATTTGGCTGACTGTTCCTTTAAGAAATATGACTTATAAACAAACCTGTCATGTGTGTGCGTCCAGTATGTGCACGTAGCGTATCATCTAGCAGCCTGTTTGTGTAATGCACTGCTTGGCCAGAAGTGATTACTGGGGATTACGCTGAGCTCATAGCTCCTGATGTGCTCTGAGTATGCATGACGTGCTTCCCTCCTAAAAACTCCAGCAGATCACTCAAGAAGCTGCGTGTATGAGCACATTGCGTGCACGGGTTTGCTTGAATGCCTGCTGTTTTGTTAGAGCCAAACCCAGACAGGTTTGAGAAGCATTTGATACAACAAAGTTCTTTACTTGGGAGTGTTCATGCTGTTAATAAGGACAAAACGAACTTCTTAAGCCTTTGTGTCTAAATAAGTGTCATAGCAAGCAAACAAAAAGAGTATAGGAAGAAAACAGCAGCTTTCTAAAGCAGAAGAGTATTTGTGTCTAAAGAGAAAGTTTTAGGAGCACTTTCACAATTTTCCAGCTCATGTTTCACAGATTTGAAGCTGTGCTGGGAGTGCAGTGATTACCAGTGCTACTCAAGGAAGGTGAGAAAAGTATGGTGACAGCATGCCAGAAATGACCTACAGTAAGCAGGTGATGACAACAGCAACACAGGAGCCCAGCTGTTGATCTTTACCTGTTTCATGCCGTTTACATGTTGTCATTTACTTACGAGATTTAGTCTTGAATAAAGGAAAAGGAACCTAAAATTTCACCATTTCTCCAATAATAAATTATACAGATCTGAAAAGATCCCATAAAAGTGACTGCAGCCCTTGGTCTGTTATTAGATGGCGAGGAGGGTAAACTTTTATCAGGACAGAGGACAAAGAAAAAAAAATGAAAGAGAAGCAGTTTTGAGCTGGAACAGAATGTGTTTGGAGCAAAATGGCAACTTATATTAGCACAGAGAGCAACAAGCTACATCAAAATAAATTGCAGTTTTAAGCCTCTGACCAGACTAGAAAACTTTGTTCCATCTTAAGTGATTGTGTGGATAGAATCCCCATCGACAAACAGAGGGAATGTATTAAAAGATGACAAGAGATGTATTAAAAGTGCTGCCCATGCAGGAATCTCTGTCTGTTTGGTGCGCTGTTGTCATGAGTAAGTACAATTTGACTACCAGTGTTAAAAAAAGTACTGTCAGTTGATGTGTGGCCTCTGCCATACCGAGCTAGTTCTATGGCAGTCAAGGTCATGACCTCTACTCCTTTTACAGCTGTTCACAGCAACTTGTAGCCAACTTGTAAAGAGTTATGATATAATAACAGTGACCGGATGGAGATAACAGTACAAAGAGTCTTTTATATACTCATTTTGTCCACATACAAAGTTAAAATTCCCTTATCCACACTATCACTTAAGTAAAATGACATTTTTTTAGTCTTTTCAAAGGATTTAAAAACAGTAATGTATTTTGACATAGTTCAATTTTTTTTCTCTGTAATAAATGTTTATTGCCATCTTCTGCAAACATATAATACATTCTAACTCAAAATTCCTTTGTCACTACACCTGTTTTGGTCCCAAATGAAAGTTTGCACATCTAATAACAGACCAGGGGTCAGTTTCAGAAAGTGGGTTATGGAGAAACTCTGAGCATGTTGAACCTGAACTCATGGAAACTTAGAGTTTTCCGTTTCACAAAGTGAGTTTACTGAATCCTGAACAAGACGGGTTTAGTTGAGCCTGTTTCAGAAACTGAGGTAAATCACACTCAGAGTCTGTCACCATGGTAACTGACTCTAGGAACTAGAGCAGGTTTACTTCCACAAACCTAAAGTTTCTCTCTCCTGTTCATGAAGCTGAAACAAGTTCAATTTCACCAGGACAATCCACCATATAACATACCTACACGATTTAGACGTTGATATTATGAGTAATTTAAAATAACTTTTTATTGGTATCGTTCTTCCGCTTCTGCAAGTAAAGAAAATCTCCCTCAGGAAGAGCAAATTAATCTATTGACTGGGCCCATATTCCCACTGAAGCTTTTTTCCTCTGTTAATGTTGGCAAAATGTTATTACAGTGAGTACAACAAGCCTGTTACCTCAATATGTTTTTTACTCAATCAAGTCGATACTTCAGTGTTTTTTCTCTCCTTTTTTTTGAAACTAAACATTTAAATTTCTCATTCACTTGCTCTTTAATTTCTCCCACGTCCTTCATCGCTGAGGCCGTCTTCTGCAAAATGCCGTGGGACTACAATAAAAGCTCTAACTCAACTGAGAAGAGAAGGGGGAGATATCTTCTTGGCATTGACATGGTGAATCAGGGTGTCAGACTCATATTCACTTGAGGGCCACATCAGCATCATGTTTTCCCTCGAAGGGCCAGATTGATGGCATCAATGTAACAAAATGCAATGTAAATCAAAATAAATTAAACTACACCTTATTATAATGTTAAATAATGGTTTCTGTATTTATTATGTATTCAAGTTTCAAATATTTAACTTATTATTATATTAAACTCAGAGTTTGTGGTTGTACGAGTATCCATTACCTTGGTTTCAGAAGCGGAAGCGATTCTTTGTTTTTCTTGCAGGCTAAATTTAGCATACTTAGCTCCGTGTTTGCTGTCAAAATGCCGACGTAGATTAAACACTTTCACGACTGACACCCGCCTCATAACACAAAAGACATACTGTTATTTCACCTTGAGATACAAACTTGTAATTGTTTTCCCATCATTCATGAAACTGCCTTCCATGTGCATCAATTTTTCTTTTCTTGGATATGTTGGGGTTAGTTTGTAAAGGTTTTTCCTCAGTCCATCAGTTCTGAAAAATTATCGCTGTGGGTAACGACCGAAATGCATGATGGGAGATGTAGTTTATTGTCAATATGCGCTTTAAAGCGATGTAAGCTTATTTTGTCTTAAAATATTGGTTTAAAAGTTAAGACAATAATGCACAAGCTCTCGAGGGCCACATAAAATGAGTTGATGGGCCACATTTGGCCTGCAGGCCTTGTGTTTGACACACGTGGGGTAGGGGTTATGGGAGCTCCACTGATGATGGCTTTTTATAGTCACTCAGGGTCAACTCAGGGTCAACATACTCAGAGTTGATTCGGACCGACTCTGAACACCTGTTCTGAAACCAAAAACACAAAGGTTTATGAACTCAGAGCTTGTTGACTCTAAATTCGTTTTTTGACTCAGAGTTTGTTGAACCGCCTTTCTGAAACAGGCCCTGGGGTTGTTTGAACATTTTCTAGTCAGTATTTGTAACTTTCCTTAAAAATTGTATGAACAAAGAATTTGAGTTCAGATGGAAAAACTACTTTGTATGTTTGTAAATTTATTGCAAACCACAGCATGACCTTATATAAGTATGAGGAAACCTCACTCAGAACCAGGACATCAGGAAATTACATTTAGCTGTTTTCTGAAAGTCAGTGCATTAAACAACCTGTCAATAAATCAGAGACTAATGAATACATTTCTCTTAAACCCCCTCACTAAATACGACGAACCTTTCTCACACAATCATGTTTTGAAATGTGTAGGTAGAGAAAATAGAATAAAGTCCAACGTATTACAAAAATAAATAATCTTTAATAGTTCATCTGATTTTCTTCCATAAACACAGACACATGGAGAGTGGCATAATTCTACAAATTAGAGTGATGCGAGTAACTTAAAGCAAATATATGAAAAAGAAGGCTGCTCATTTGATAAACTTGATGAACATTTGTGAATCTTTGCTGTACTGAGATGGCATTTACATGTTATCAGTGACTACTTTTACCTTTTAGCCCTTAAAGGTTCAATGTCCCGTAGTTACAAAAAAAACAAAAAAAAAACAAAGCAAAACAAAAAAGGAAGCGAAACAAGGTGCTCTGATTAGATTTTGCTGGAGCTTTGAACCTTATCACACACCATGTTTCTCACTAATTACAGGACATGAGATACCTTCCTGTCCCAAAACCAATGAGTGACAGCCTAAGTGGGAAAAGCCTGTCAGCCCCTTATTTTGGTCTGTTTTTTTCGGCAGCAATCATCTTAGAAAATTATATTTGCTTCATTAATATAGCCCAACCTTTGTTAAGAGAAATAAATATATCAATTTCTATATCCCCCCCCCCCCCCCCTTTCCAACAACTTGTAAAATAGTGGCATGTAGTGTAAACTGATTATTCAGTGTCCATATATATTTTGTCTTTTTGTTTCAAAAAGTTTGATATGAAGTTGTAAAACATTTTATACAATATTTACACATAAAGGACCTTGACAATCTTTAACTAGATTGCTCTTATTGACTTGTAATAATTCTCTTTTTAGTCTGATAATAGATATGAAGAATAAACCAGAGAATACATTGCATGTCTTTTCAATTGACAATAATGCGGAGCAAAATCACAATCACAAAAGAGTAACTTCATGTAAGAGCTGTACTTCTTACACGGCGTGTAAACATTCATGTAAACATTGTGGTTTTTGGATGCCTGGACAACAAAATCTCAGATGTTTGAGACCTGCCTAAGCTTTCTGTTCATGTGCTGTGCTGTGTCTGTTTTTATCTTCAAAGGTATTTCCAAGTCTGATCTTTTCTTTCTGATCTTTTTAAACCTCTTGCAACATATGTAAGATGTCAGCGTGACAACCAAAAAGAAGAGCCCAAGACATGTCACTGAAAGAGCAATGAGGACAGGCCGACAGGGGAACAGATCATATCTCTCTGGCCCATCTGTCATCTGGCCAATGTACCAAGGTTTTTCCTCCACCTCTATGTCAGCCTCTCTGGTCAATAGACTTTGGATGTAACTCTCATTACTTACTGTTTCATTGACAAAGAAGTTAACCATAACTGTTGAGTAAAGCGGTTCAGGTTGGCCGTGATCACTGACCTTCACCAGAAGGCTGTAGAGACCCCTGTTGCTGAGTTCCCTTTTTAATGTGATATTTCCTGTTTCTGGGTCAATATCAAATGACCCTGGCTCACCACCCTTCCTTTTAATGATACTATAGGCAATCACAGCATTCATGCCTGTATCTTTATCCACCGCGTACACTTCTGTGATTGATGTTCCAGGTACTGTATTGGGTAGCACTAGCATGTATGACTGATTGGATTGAGGGAATAGAACAATTGGTGGGTTATCATTTACATCCAGCAACAGAACGGTCACCATAGTAACAGAAGAGAGAGCAGGCTCCCCTCCATCAACAGCTTCAATCCACAGCTGGTAGGTCCCTTGTTGCTCACGGTCCAGTGATGTCCTGGCTCTCAGAGCCCCTCGACCTGTGTCTATCATGAAGATGTCGCTCCCATTAAGGATGGACAGGGCCACCCAGCCATTTTCTCCAGCATCCGCATCTGTCACAGAGAGAACACCGAATCTCACCATATCCTGGGAAGTTCTCAGGCACAAAGAAGGTAAAATCCTTATTGATGAAACGTGGACAGTTGTCATTGCGATCTTGCACAGTCACCACTATGGTTGCAATCGTCTCCCTCCGTGGTGTCCCCTGATCCAGTGCTCTCACTATGAACCGATATTTCTCTTTTTCCTCACGATCAAGAGACGTGGCGACAGTCAGGACACCTGTAATACGATCCACAACAAAAATTTCAGGGGCATCACCTCCAAGGAGGTAAATGACTTCCCCCCGACCTTCGCTGTCCTGGTCTGTGGCTTGGAGCTGGGTTAAAAAGGTGTTTGGTGGGTTGTTTTCCTCAATTGATATTTCCACCAAATGCTGCTGAAACACTGGCGCGTGGTCATTCTCATCCAAAACCTGCACTTTAAGAAATGTCTTGATGACTATACCTCGAGAATTGTTTGCAACCACTATAAGCTCATAATCCCGTGTCTTCTCATAGTCCAAGGGCTCGGTAGTTTCCAACAAGTATTCATTTTTGAACAGCTGATAGGGGACAAGCCTGAAAGGACCAAACCCTTCCAAATGGCAGTCTACCTTTTGGTTCAGATCAATGTTTTTGACAGTAAAAAAAGCAATTGGAAAGAAAGCTGGCTCAGACTCCTTTATTGTCACCACTCCGTCTTTTTCCAATGCAATATACCGAGTTATAACAATAGGGGGTCCTTTAACTACTTTGATTATATTGATGGTAACAGTAGCAACAGCAGGGATACAGCCAGGTCCATTGGCCAGAACAGTGAGTTTGTAAAATGTAGCTGTGCCAGTGTCTATTCTTCCAGCGAGCTTGAGCACCCCTGTGGTTTTGTCCAAATGGAACAAGCTCCGGGTGTTTTTTGGCACACGTTCACTGTAAGCGTAGCTGATCTGAGCATTGGAACCAAGGTCAGGATCAAAAGCATGCAAACGTGCTAAATGTGCCCCATTGGTAGTATTCCCATGCAGTGTGACATTAATTTGTGATTCTGTGAATTGAGGGCAGTTATCATTCACATCTGTGATGACAATTTTTAAAGTAGCTGCTCCAAGTAGGGGAGGGGTTCCTCCATCCTCTGCAATGATATCTGTCATGTATTCATCCTGCGTCTCTCTGTCCAACGCTTCTGTCACAATGAGGAAGGGTGTCAGCTCTCCTCCCTCGTTCACCTCAACATCCAGTGTGAATACACCAAAATCATTAACCAGCCAGTAGGTCTGCACTCCATGAATGCCCAAGTCTGGGTCGACTGCAGACTGCTCCACTGGGTAACGAGCATTGACTGGTGTGTTTTCTTGGATGAACATAACAATCTTATCTGTTGGAAACTTTGGTCTGTTGTCGTTCACATCCTCAATTAAGATCTTGACTTTGACAAGTTGAAAGTGTTGCTGAGGCAACACAAACACATCCAGAGAGAGGTAGCAAGCTCGTCTCTCAGAGTGATCAGGACAAAGGGTCTCCCTGTCAATCTCTGTAGCAGATGTGTAAAGCTCTCCGGTGGTTTTATTTAGCTTCACATACTGACCACTGATCTTCTTTTGTGGGAGACTAAACACAAAGGGGGGCTCTACGGTGAAATTTAAATGTAGGTCTACTCCAATAGCCCCTATAAAAGTCTCTTTGGGTAATCCCTCCTTTATCTTATAGATGAGCTCCTTTGCTTGACTGAAATTTGCAAAACAGGAAAGGGGGGTGGCGTATAGCAAGAGGATGCAGAATCCCTGAAATGCAAGATAATGAAATATTTTTTAGTTTTCTAACAGACTAGCACAAGAGTGAGGTTTTATTGTACTTAGTATGCACTAAACCTATTTTGTTTTATTGTCAGTGTCAGAGATTGCTCGTCACACGCCAGTGATTTGAGCTGAAATCATGGCAACTCAAATACACTTACTGAGTTATGAAAATGTACCTAAATCAGTTAATAAATTTGAGTTTAAAGAGTTTAAAGTTTAAAGTTTAAAAATCAAACTATACAATTCAGAAGAAAAAGGCCCTGGTTGTGCACCACTCTTTAAATTATAAAAGGTATTCATGAACAATCTAAAATCCATTTGAAGCAACATATTGACTACTATCTATAAAACAAATGATCAGAAAACTTACCCATGTTTTCCCTCTTTTGCTAAGGCTGGGGTGTCTGCTGTTGAACATGTTTATGTCCTTGTTCAGCACCTTCCATTTACAGTAGGAACAGTGGCAGTTTAAGTAACCCAGGCATTTTGAGTTTTTAACCGCGCAGACCTCTGCTGAATGCTGTGCCTTTTGCTATCTGACTTGAACAAGTCATTCATGCCAGTGCTGGCTCAGGACACTCCCCCCACATGCAAATCAGTCCCCCATGCTGACCAATGAGAGACGATAGCCGGTGGCAAATCTCGAGTTCACAGATTCTTCTTTCATGCATGCTGTCAAAGCACTTTAACACACACCTGCTCTTTCTACACACACCCATATTGTCATAAGCAGCAGCATAACTTGAATTCCTGTAGGCAAACTGAAAGCATATGACAATCGTTTGAGCTCATGGGTGCATGAGGGACTGGGCAAAATGTAAAATATACAGAGCCAAGAGATTATTTTTAATCCAGCAGTAGTTAAATCACCAGAAACAAAAAAAACACCACAACAGATTAATTAAATGAAATGCAGAATATGTATATACTGATGATGTTTCCGACATTTCTTACAGCTGCTGAACTTTGACTTTTGAAATGTATACATAGATAGAAAGATAAATACTAGATATGTGGTTTGCAGGTGACTACAATGAATAAATTAATATATGGCCTACTCGGCTGTATGTTCATAAAAGCATGTTACATGGGAAGTGAAAATATCAAAAGGCAGCAGGGTGGTGAATGTGGCATCAAAAGTGGTTCTGTGGTCTCACTCTGGATTGAGCCTCTAAATAAATCAACCCCCTAATCCCCATGTGTTCTAAATGCCAGGCCAGCTGTTAGCAGGGATTGGAAGCATACTGCTCAGAGAAATTGAGTGATTGAAGTTCAGTGGACAAGGCCGGATTGAGACTGTCACTCAGTCTCATTATGTCTCATGCTGTGGGATATCTTTTCAGTCAATACTCCTCATCATAAGGGTATGGTAAATGAGGCAACACTAAAATCTAAACCTAGCATTACAATTATTGCAGTTCCATTTTTATTTGGTCAGTTTGCAGCGACAGCCTCGAGGATTCCTACAAATTTCCTTTGTAAGATATGCAGTTTACTAAGACAGTATAGGTAGCAGTAAATGTATTTTGGTGCATGCTGCATTTAGAATCCTGGCTAATGTACAGAGCTCCTGAATATTTCTGGAAACAGAGACTTCACGCATAGTAACCTGTGAGGCTTTAGAGCGAGGGAAAGCAGCAGATCAGGGAAATGAGCGTCATTTGAGAGTTGTATTTAGGTTCAGAGTAACATTTTACAAAGTTATAGGTTACAGGCTGAAAGGGCTGAATACAAAGGAATATGATGCTATATGTCTTTCAAACCGAATACTTTGACCCTTGTAAGATGGTCTCCACAAGTTATCCACCAATGCAGCATCACCTTGGGAAATCATAGCACAAGCAGTCATGGAAAATGGAGAATAACAATGTGTTCGGACCTAAATGACAAAAAAAAAAAAGAAAAAAAAAAGACAAATAATCAGTAATGTTTTATAGATACATAAATCCCCCTGGTAGGATAACAAATCCATTGAAACAGTAAAAACAGTGTGGTTTCAAAGTTTGCTTGTATCGTCTCTTTATTATTTATTTTTTACATCTTCTTGAATCCTACTGTAAAAGAAATTAAAAAATGAAAATGTGAAAAATCTACTCCAATCTGCCATGACATAATGATCACTGACAGGTTTAATTAACTGTTCAGAACACAAGATTGTTAACATAATTATTTAATATAATTATGAATAAGAGTGTGTGTATATAGAATGTAACTGGAATCTATGAAACCAGGATGACCAAATCTATACACAGATTGTTTTTGTTACCTTTTTTATTGCACTGTGGAAATTGAAGGGTAGCCAACAAGAAATGATTTACTTTAAGTCGTTAAGGGTAGGCACGATAAGCCAACACTTCCCCTACAGCAGGTCAGCAGTTGATCCTCTCAAGGCAGTTTTTTTAGGAAGTGCTCAAAGAACACAACAAAGAGTCTCCAAATTCCCCAGATATGTGGTGGATCCTGATGACGTCTGTGGAAACTGGTCCCAATTTGGTGAGACCCCACCCTTCAACACCCTTGGATGTCCAGACCCTGACGGGTCACTGCTTTTTTAGAAGGACGAAGGAGAACTTCCTCAATATTAAATTGTTATTAAATGGTGAATCCTCAAAAGGCATAAAATGAAGGCAAATACACATGATGTTACTTTAAAATAAAAAAAAACTTAACCAAAAGTAATCCCTTTTATTTATGTCTTGTGACTCAATAGAAATGCATGTTAATGTTATTATGAAACAATCTTTTTAATGTGTTATGCAAAATTGGAGTATTATTTTTCCTTTGAACAGTAACAGTAAAAGGGCACCAAGCACTCATAGACCAACTCGCTCTTGTTCCTAGTGGGTAACAATATCAAATCCTTGGTATGTCTGAGATAAGATGCAGAAAAGATGTTACATTTTAAAAAAATTAAAAAAAAAACAATCATTTGTTGATCAATTTCAACATTTCGGGCCACAAAGCATCAAGAATCATCATTCATAATTGACATGGACAAAGGAATTACTTATTACGATACACAGCAACATTCACACGTTACTTCATACTTTTCTGTGTAAAAGAAAAAAAAAAGAAAAAAATGAAGAAGAAGCTATATTTACCTTGACCAGAGACAGCATGTAGGTCTCTGAGTTTGGAGGCATCTGGGAGTGGTAGACCAATCTGTATTCCAGATGTTTTTTTTTTTTTTTTTGTGTCAGTGAAGAAATGGACGGCCTGTGCTCTGAGCCAAAGATGAAAAGGCCTTTCTAGAGTCTTATCAGCAACCAGCTCAAAAACCAGGTTCTGGGATGTTATGGAACTGGATCAATGCCTTTGGCAAAGCTCATTTACACTTCTGAGATGGCAGCATTAATGCACAAGAAGACACTGCAATGAATGCACAAAAGTACATCGAAAATGTATGGAGAATTTTCAGATGAACAAATAAATAAATAAAAAATAAATAAATAAAAAGAACAACAAGCCAATCTTGTTGTACAACTTAACTATGAGTTTACAGTAAAAATGGGCCAAGATAACAAGCAAAACACTATTTTGCTTGTTGTCTTTAATGCCAGAATGCATTAAGGACAACAGAATGCAGATGTTTCATGAATGACAGGAATGACAACATTAAGCTTCAAGTCCTAACATATTTAGGAATCGATCACAGGCCTGAAATACAGAAATGATGTACACTGATAAATGAAATGAAGCTGATGAGATAGGGTTAGGGTTAAAGTAATATCTCAAATATCTTGGATTTATACTGGCAGCAAATAAATAAAAGCTGAAGTGAATGTAAGAATAACTTATATGGTATTATTTTACTTTGATAACTTTACTTGGATTTTTTCATATCATCCCAACATTTTCTGGTTTGGGTTGTACAACTATATTCCTTTCTTTCTGCCCTTTAGCCCAAAGATGCTCCAGCAGGAGCTCCCATCCCTTCATCACCTCAAACACACCATCCACTTTGTTCCTTACAGTTGTCACTGCCTTTATCACCTCACGTCGCTGGCTCTACCATCACTTATTCATCCACGACAAGGTAATGTTCTGCCTCCAACATGGCTGAACTTGTGGAAACCTCTTCCTTTTTTTTCTTAAATATTGTCTTAAAAAACAGTGTCTGGTATGTTAAACATATTCTCCTCTTCACAGGCACAAACCCCTTCAGGTGTCTAATTTGACTCTCGTACCCCTTATTGACACCCTTGGCCCCCTGATCAATTACCTTGATCCTTTTCTCCATCATCTTCATTCTTTTATCCATCAACACAAGCAAGTTTCTAGCTCTAGGATTAAAGAAAAAATATAGAATGAACCATGTGAGATTATTCTACTTGCACATTTTAATCTCAAGGTCATTATCATGCACTTTGATAATATAACCATTATCAATGTCACCAACAAAGGCAGTTATCAATCCTCCAATGTCATGCAATCAATCTGTAATCTTTCTTTACCTTCAGCACATTTAGAACAAGGTTAGATTCAACTATTGGAATCTAACCTTGTTCTAAATCTTTGTCATACCAAGAACCTCCCTTCTGCGGTTCTCTGGCACACAAGGGAGTCTTCATGAATTGTAACCACATCCATCACAAAAACCTATTTTGGGTTTAAGGAGATGAAGCTTTCAGGGACATGTTCCCACTCTGAATCTTGCTCTCTGAGTTCCTCCAGAACAGAATTTTGTTCCTCAAACTCTCGTCTCTTCTCCTCAACCCTTTTATCTCATCTCCTTCCTACTCCTCAGATCTATGAATAAATTAATATCAATGATCATTGTTAGTTAAATGGAAATTAAATAGGGAACAGTGAGGGATCTTTTTAGGTGTGGATGGCTAAGAAAAATGAGAAACTCAAGTAGGATTTACAGAAAAAGATAATCAAACCCCTTATTTGGCAATAAGAACCTGTTGCAATGAAAAGTTGGCAACAAAAATGTCTTTACAAGTTATGTTTTTTGATACTTTTTGCAGAGCTTATTTCTTATTATTGACCATGCATGATGACCCTTTTGCGTTGTGGCCTTTTCATTAAGTGGTGCCCAAAATCTTTGTACGCGGCACCACTAATATTGTCTTTTTAACACTGGTAACAGCAACTTTACAATTTGTCAGGGGTAGTAAACAAAGCTTCTTACTTTTTGTATATTTTCAGATGTGACAACATGTTTCAACATTTTGGTGTGACAAAAACTATGTGAAAAGATCGCCTGAGAGAAGAGTCCAGAGCCAAAAGCCATTATGACTTTGGTCTTAATTACATCATTTATTGCTTTGAGTGTGTGTGAGATGAGGTTGGGTAATCTTTACTGTGATTTCCAAACAGATGTCTTGTTAGGCTTGGTCTTTCCATTTAATCAAAAGGCTGCTAAGCTATCTTGACAGAAGTGAAACAGCTTTATGACTTTGAAGTGAGAAGGATATAACCACAAAAAAGTGTAGTGTAAGGTGCTGTAATAGCTTGATAACTTTAGTTTTTATTCAGGGTCAAATCACTTAAAAGCATATTTAGTTTTGCATTTGAACTCCAAATGTATTCTGCTGTTACTAGTAAATTTTAATTTTAAGAAGTTAATGTAATGACATTACACAAACTAGAAAAGCACTCGGAGAGCGCAGACCTCCGCCAAGCGCAACAGTTCTCCCATATAGCGATTTACAGATTGCAGTAAAATCCGCGTTCTGTATCAGATCCGGATCAGCCTTTGAAATTTGATAGAGGTTCCCATTGTCAGTCCCTGAGTCAAATTTCATGAGTTTTGGGCAATAATTAACGGAGATATTGAGAAACAAAATTTTCGGCCCCGTTGACTGCAATGTTATCGAAAATTTGAAAGTGATCCAAAATTCAGGATTTCTTCCAGATCACACCCAAAATGAAATCAGTTCTTCCTTTTCACATTTCTGACAACTCCTGAAAATTTCATCAAAATCCATCCATAACTTTTTGAGTTATCTTGTACACAGACAGACATACACACACAAACATAACCTCCTTGGCGGAGGTAAAGATACTTTGACTAGCTGTAATGAAAGATCATAACAATTTATATGTAATTTAGAATGCCTTAGGAGTGCTTAATGAAGATAACATGTGCTGTTGAAGATGGCATAGCATTAGTAGATGAGTTTTGTTGTTGAAAGTTGTAAGTAGCTTTAAATGTGGGTTTTTGGAGAAGCAGCTGCTCACTCCTCTTTCCAATATAGCTAAATGTAGTGCATCAACGGAAGCTAGCACTCACTTTAAGGAGCTCTAGAAAGAGTTATAATAAAAAAAAACAAAACAGAAAACTGGCAATTCAGTCATAATTTGGAAAGGCTTTGAAGAAATTAATAAGTGGACAAAGTGATGACTAACATGACAATTATATGAGTTGAGTTGAGTTGAGTTTAACTTTATTGTCCACTATGGAAATTTGTTTTAGACATCAAGTACATGCATAGCATATAGAAACGCATACGATCAACAGAACACAATAAAAACGACAGACTCAATATCACAATAAAATGAATAAAAACCAAGCAGCAGTGAACGACATTGCACGTGCCCAAGCGAAATTGCACTTATCCCAGAGCCTCATATCATTATTATAATACAATGCAGGAAGAACTCCTGACCCCTACCTGTCCTGATGGGGGACACTGCCCCCTAGAGGGAGGACAGGTAGTTTATTTAACAGGGACAGGGAAGTGGGGAGAAAAGAGAGTTTGTAACGGTTACTCTTACATTTGCTGGCCCTGAACCGTTTCCTGGAAGGCAGGAGCTCGTACTCAGAATGTAAGATATGTGAGGGGTCTCGAAGGATGCTACTGGCCAAAACTACCACCCTCTCCTCATAGATGGTCTGGAGATGTGGGTAGCTCTTGTTCCCAGTAATCTTCATTGCCATTTTGATCATGCTGTTGATTTTGCTCTTGAGCTGAACAGAAAGAGCGCCATACCATGCTGCCATACTGTACCTGATTAAACTACCAAGTACAGCATTATAAAACATCATCATCATGGTAGAGCTTACTCCAAAAAGTCTCAGCCTGCGAAGAAAGTGCAGCCTCTGTGCCAGTTTGCTGCATAAATAGTCAACATGCATGTCTATCATGCATGTTGTCTACAACATGCATGATATGATACAAAACATATCTGCTAATATGATAACATTAGCAGATGTGTTTTCTTATAGAAAGTAATACTGCAACTGGTTTTGAATGTGCATTTTTAAGAGATAGCTGCTCTCTTCTCTGACCAGAGTTGAGTCCCATCAAAGAATCTTTTACTGGAATGTAATTTCCAGGCTGGTTTGCCCTACTTTTTTACCCTTGCTTGGATTAGTAGTTTTGGACACAGATGTGTACAGTGGGTCACACCAAATAAAAATTTTAAGGAAAAAAAAAAAAATTAAGAAAACTGTTTTGAAAGAAGTTTATAAGAACACCATGCCAGTAGTATTCTGCTTTGCCTCTATTTAGAAAGCTAGCAGCAAAAGAAATCTACCAAAGAGAGGAAAAATGGATTCCACGTAATATCCATTCATACAGGATGAATTTCCCCCATCAGACAAGAAAGAGGGTGAGCTTGACAACAAGGCAATGATCCAAAGCAAGACTCCATCCAGCCATTCATCCATATTGGAGTTGCAGGAGCAGCAGCCTAAGCAAAGATCATACCTCCATCTCCCTGACCACCTCCAGGTGCTATGGGATGATACCTAAGTCATCCCTGCCTAGCTAAAAAATATGATCTTTACAGTGTGTCCTGGGTCTGCCACAGGGGCCTCTTCCTGGTTGGACATGTCCAAAATACCTCTCAGAGAGCTATCTAGGGGGATTCTAACCCGGTGCACTTCTTTGTGTGGTGTAGCAGTGGTTCTACTCCGAGTCCTTCCCAGATGACCAAACTCCAGCCGCCCTACAAAGGCAACTCATTTTACCTACTTGTATTTTCAAATCCTTCTTGAATTGCCACCTTATTGTGGCGAAGTGGTCTCCCAAGTAAAACCGGACCTCCGATGGGCCAGATTAAGGGTGATTCAAGAGATTCACGTAGGTAAGAAAAAACAAAGAACACGTTGTCCCTCATGTGGACAAGATTACTGGGCTCAACCCTTGAGCTAGGCTCATTGGTGAGCCTAGCTTAGACTTAAACATCACTGAAACATCAGTAAATAATCAGTCTATTTTAAACATGTTCTATAACTGCAAGACAGGTCATATCTTCTATTATAGTGCTTCTATTTACTTTTGTTATTATCATTTTTTTTTAATAATGAAGACCAAAAAATTGTAATTTGCCTGGGGTGCCCAGTATTTGGCATTTAACAGAACATATTGAGTTACACATCTGTTACACTGTTATAACCTGTCCTACTCAGTCTCCCCTGTGAGCTGATCAGTTTATTTATGTAAAGCTTTTCAACACTGCTGCTTTCCTTCCTAAATAGAAAAGAATGATGTATAATATAATGTCTCATAAACTACAAATTAACCCAGAGCTCCAAACGCTCTCCTTAGCCCTAATTGCGGTAATTTTTTAAAAAAAATGCCATGAATCAGAAAAGACTGCATTTATTAACTGTGTCAGCTAGAATTTCTGCCTCTATATTGTTGTACACTTCCAGCCATATGAATCACAGCCATGCTGTTATGAAATGTTTGTCGAGTTGCCTCCTGGCAAATCAATACTCTGCAGACAGAAATACTTATTCTGTGGCACTGAATTAATCAACCATGCCTTTCCTGTTTTCTTTTTTCTTTCATATCACAAAACAATTATTCCTGCTGCTCTATGGAGTAGTAGACAATGCACTACACCGAGTCTGTTCATTTTAGTTGCAGTACCATTTATTTTACTTGTATCATGCCAGTTCACAAGAGGTCATCTGAAGGCACTTTACAAAGAAAGTAATGTTCAGTTCTAACCCAATTAAATACAAGACTTTCCATTTCAAATCAATACAATCCAGCATCATGGCACAAATTCCATTCAGTCCACGTTCTTTATATTGTGACAGTGAGATTTGAGAGCGGGCCTCAGGAGTTAGTTTTGATATCCTATTTAACTTTGCAAAACCAGGGCGCATAATGGACACAGTTCACATACTAATATTCCATCTAGACAACATCCCAATATTGACCTTCAGCATAACAATCAGCAAAAGCGTTTCAACAGCAAATAATCCATATCCTTGTTTATTTCTGTATGGGAGCAACCTTTTCCAAATACAGCAGCTATGTCCCTCTGGGTCAAAGAGAAAGCTTTCAGTACTGCCCACAGTATGAGTAGTCATCACCAAGCAAAACCAGGAAAATTATTTATATATCACTGTGGTGTCATGCTGAAGTTTTACTTCTATAAAATATATACTTGTGCCATTGTAATTAAGCAGTGTCGGTTCTTGCTCTCTCACTGCCACCTACTGGCTGCATCAACATAAAAGCCCTAAATAAGCATGCTTGAGTCACATATTAATTGCGGCAGACCAATAAACCATTTGATAGCCAGTTTAAAATGGGCCACAAAAATGCATTGTGGGTTTAAATCTACAGTGTTTTTTCTTGATTGGCTTTTTCTACTATAAAAACACTACTACAAATGTTGCTGAAAAACGTGCTTACTCCTCATAAGTAGACTATTTTTTTTCCCTGTTGAGACACAGTTTTCTCACAGAGGACAAGCAACAACAGTAACATGATTTTAAATGCCATAGTGGTTTTCCTTTATGGAGCCTATTTTGGTGTAAAATGAAGTTGTTGTAACATAAAATTATACTACACATTGTTAAAACCCAAAGGTCCATTTCTAATAACCAAAGAGCCAACAAAGAATCTAATCTTCTATACTCCCCTCACACCTCCCCTGCTGCTTCTCTCCTCTGCCGTTTTCTCAGGCAGCCTCTTCCTTTTCCGCTGTTGTCTGCTGTTAAAGATGCATCTTTGCACAAATGTGAGAAAGCTCATCTGGAGCTGTGAGATAGAAAAAGAGAGTATGAAATAACACAAAAACCTTGCAAGGTTGTATTTGATGGGCAGACAGACTGCAGAAAGAGATGGCATGACAGCACGGGTTAATCCAGAGTGGTAGGAGAGTACGGTGGTGCTGTCTCAGGTGCAGTCTGCTATATCACCAAGAACAGGTGTTGTGGTAGAACGTTTTCCCCTCACAGCCTCAGTCAAGGAGATTACTAGCCTGGCTTCTTGGTAATGAAGTTTCTATCGATTGGCCCACCAAAAGATTGTTGTTTCTGCCTGCTAACAGTATGATTATTTCAAGGCCTGAGTCTTACGTTTGTGGGTACACCAATCAAGGTTTAAAATTGAGTTTGGGGAGGCTTCGATTTGTTGAAGGAAAATAATCACTTAGTGACTTGTTATACATCCATATCTCAAAATCTCAGGCACTTTTTGGTTCATAGTATGTGTTATAGAAAATCAATTCTTACTCGGGAATTAATCCCCTTACAGTACTGCATGTTCATGGTTGTTTTTTCCCCATATTTTTTACTTGATAACAAAGAAATCTGAGACCTCTGAGATACATAACAGATATGAACCCATCACATTTGATAATTGACAGTATTATTTATCATTTCTACAGTCATGGAAAAAATTATTAGACCACCCTTGTTTTCTTCAGTTTCTTGTTCATTTTAATGCCTGGTACAACTAAAGATACATTTGTTTGGACAAACATAACAATAACCAGAAAGATTGCTCATAATAGTTTTATTTAAGAGCTGATATCTTACCATTTTCCATGGTTTTCTTGATTATAACCTAAATCACTTAAGTTTTTACATCAATAGCTATGGCGTTGTACTGCCAAAAACACTGCTTTTATGCATTCAGTGTTTTCTTTTTTGTCTGTTTTAGTCACATGATGACGTTTAGTGGTACCAGGTATTAAAATGAACAAGAAAGTGAAGAAAAAATGGTGGTCTAATAATTTTTTCCATGACTGTATGTCCTATAGTAGTTTACCTCTGTGACATTTCATAAGGGTTAATCTCTCAAGTAAAGTACAATATTCAAGCATTGGGTTCATTATTTATCCAGAGTGTACCTACCGCTGACAGCTGGGATAGGCTGTAGCAGACCCCTCTAACACTCAATAAGACTGAAGCACGTTTTTAAAACTAATGAATTAAATTAAGTAATGTATTTTTAGCTAAATTGCTTGGCCTGAAAAACACATGCACTTTTGTTTTGTTTGACCACCTTTAGCTTTGATGACCTCATACATTCATTGTGGCATCATAAGCTTTTTATAGCATTTATGCAAGTTTAAAATTGCACAGTTTTTTTTGACAAGATGTTGTATTAATTGATGGGCGAGTAGGACTGTTGGATAAATTCTTCAGGGTAATCCCAAAGATTCTGAGTGGGGCTAAGGTGTGGACTTGGTGGTGGCCAATCCTTGCGAGGAATCGATCTCTCATGTACAATTATACCACTCATTCATGATTTTAAGCCTGATAATCCTCACAATATGATTATGCCATGAGAGTAGAAAACATATACCGTACTGATGGTACTGGCCTTTCTTTATATCCAAGTCTCAGCTGCCCTCATTTTGGGGCACATAATATTGCTTGCTGGTCCTAGATCTGACAAAATAAAGCAACCCCATATCATAATACTTCCTTCATAGGCTTGCACAGGTGGCATTATGATTGATGGTTGCATTACTTCATCTCTTGCTTTTCTTACCCTGAAGTGTCCATCACTCTGGAAAATAGTTCATCTGGTTTTACCAGACCACATACGGTAACCTTATTTCATCTCGCTAGAGTCTAATCTGTATGCTTTCTAGCTAACTGAAGCCTTTTTTCTGTTACTATCATCCCCTGACAACTGATTCTCTTGAGCCTCAAGAACTGTTTAGTCGCCATGTTTTGACTTCTCGTCATACTGGGCATGTAGAAATGTTCTTACTTTCACTATTAAATATCACCAAAGTTTCAAGTTATGGAATTTTTAAAAACACACTGCTGTTATTTTGAACATACACTGTATTTTCCATGACTACAAGATGATTGTGTGCGTCCTGAAATGATTGTTTAAGGAATGACAAGCTCCTCATTGCCCCATCCATCCATCCATCCATCCATCCACATTTCTTTCACCTCCTACCTTTTTGCGTAATTATATCCAGAAGGCAATTTTTTTCCAAGGTAGTATATATTTTTTATATAAAGTATTTTGTTTTAAAAAGGAAAAGTGAACAAACAGGTTAGAAATACTAATCAAAAACATCAGAACTGTGACAGACTGAAGTGAGTAAAATTCAGTATTATGTGGCAGCAGTTACATCCATTTTCCAGGATTTCTGAAGAGGTCTATCTAAAGGGAAAAGGCAAAGAAGCTTGTATGTATGTATGCTTGTATGTTAAACAATCAGCTGAAGGACATTTATGTCAGAGGGTCTTCTTTGTTACACTAATGCAATAGCTTCACAGGAGGCATTTACAGTGAACTGATCAATAATATTATTTGTATAAAATTATTATCTGTAATGGTTTCACATGTTCACACATGTTTTATATAGGACACGCTACTCTGAGCTGACAAGTGCTTTTAGCGATGGACATGATTGCAGTGACTGTTGTGCATAGAGGATGAACATTATGATGCTCAAAGATTTTTTTTTTTTTTTTTTGCATAATTCAGCACCGAGCAGACATGTGTAGGAGAGTAAGTGACTTTACAATAAATGGCCTCCAACAACTGAGTTTCTCAGAATCAACTGTTCTCCTGGGATATTCACTCAAAGCAGTCTGCAAAGTTTACAGAAAATAACACCAAGGACTACTCTCAGAGGTCAGAGGGTGATTATCAAACTTGCTCAAACTGTCAGGGAGGTGATAGTAATACATATAACCATGGGTTGTGAAAGGGCTGACAACAACACATGGAATCTTAAAGCAGCCTTAATGCAGTATCAAGGCTGCTGTCCTCTGCTGACAGCAGTCCATTACTGTTCACCAGGAGCAGGAAACTGAGGCTGGACTTTAGTCTGAGCACAGCCTCACAAGTACTGGACAAGAGAAGATTTAAAAAGGACATACTCCAGGCAGATAGCATCCTTTTTGAATATTTTTCTCTTTGAATTCTCCAGTGTAAACAGAGGTAAGCATATTTTCAAGTATTGAACAATGAGATTTTTACCAAATGATTTTGCCTAAAATTTGAGTGCAGGCGATTAATCAGAGTGCTTCTCATATTTGTGTTCATTTTTGAGCATTGTCAAAAACAATTCAAAAATGCACACAAATTCTCCAGCATCTTTAAATTGACGCAGAAAATTGTTGGATGGAGAATTTAGTTCCACTATATGAGCTAGAATCATGATGATTGACATGAAATGCATTTTAACATAAATTACTTCAATGTAATCTATATTCAGTCCTGTAGCCCTGTAGTTTCATTGATGGACAAGACTAGAAACTTTGTAGAAAGTTTCTCTGTAGATTAATCAAATTGGTCTTTTTTTTTTTTTTTGTGCAAATTTTCTCTTTACTCTGATGTTCCATCTTTGGTCTTTTGAGCTTATCAGTGCTGAAAATTGTCGGCTTGTTAACTGCACTTCACAAGAACACAGAGAAGGAACGCTGGCATGATAGATCGAATCCCAGCAGGAAGAAAGTGAGTCTGCTGCACATACAAGGAGAACGAAATCCCACAGGAGTGTTTCATGAAACTAATTGAGAAAAAACTCAAGCTGCAGATAGAGTATAGGATAATACAAACCACTGTGGTCTGGTCAAAACAACAAAACAAACATGAAAAAAAAAAAAGTGTAAACTCAAATGCTCTGGAGAGTTTCCTAAAAGATGTTTTTAAATTATTTCATTTTCACCCATGCACGGTTTTAAGGCTCGGCTCCGAAATCACTTCGTGGGAGTTTCAAAGTTAAAATTGGAGACCACAAAGAATAGATTAATTAAATCAAATATTCATGAAATACCCATCACCATACCAGGTACATACTATCTTCTCACAAAAGTCTCATGTGTTGGCATTTCTATTAATAAGTGACACTAATAGAAGTGCCTTCATGTGAGACTTCTGCGTAGCATCAAGGCGTCATCCTGTGCATTTAAGAGAACATGGAACAAGCTACAGGGTTTTGCTGTGCCACAATTTTGAAAACTTTCTTTTAGCATGGCAAACATTAAAAGCAGGTCTTGCCATCATAACACTTCAGACTGTCATTTGCACACCCCATTAAGCCTTTCCTCACATCAAGAAGCAGTTAATTGACTCACTACTTGTGAGTCACCAAAATATCAGAAGGACACATATGAGAACTGTGTGTCACTTAGTTCAGGCCATGTAACACCATGTGCTGTGACTAAAAAAAACTTGGAAGGAGGTGAGAAAATTCCTGAAGGCACAGCATTTCACACTCCGAACCAACATGCTGAAGCAAAATGAAAAGCTTCACTCCAATTCTGTACGGTTGGAAAAAGGGTTGGGTGGTGCACATTTATTACATAAAAAAGCTGGGATACCATGCAAAAAAAAAATTTGAATAAAGACTATGATTCGTGCATAGAGGATGAACATTATGATGCTCAAAGATTCTTTTTATTTTTTATTTTTTATGATTCGGGAATGAATGTGAGTGTGAGTGGTTGTGTGGCCCTGCGATGGACTGGCGACCTGTCCAGGGTGTACCCCTGCCTTTCGCCCGTAGACGGCTGGGATAGGCTCCAGCAGATCCCCGTGAACCTTCAAGGATGGAACGGGTATAGAAAATGGATGGATGGACTATGATTCGTAAATGATTTCACGTTGGGTGTAAGACAAAAAAATAAAAAACCAAAACAAACAAAAAAAAATTTTTTTACAACTGAGTGTGTTAAGAATACACTCAGTTTGAGTTTGATTTTATTTTGAGGACAAAAAGTTTAAAAACAACCTGACAAAAGATTGTAATATTAAAAACACTAACTGTAAAAATTCTCAGCTAAAACGGTTACTTGTCAGCAGGTTATTTTGCATGGGAAGTGAGAAACTGTGTTCATCACAAATGCAAAGCATCTTGGGAAGCCAGTGCATATGTGAAGACTTTGTACCCTTACAAAAAAAAAAAAAAATTAACAAAAAATTAAAAATTAGAGGAGAACCTACCACTTTATGATCCCTTGCTGCTGACTTGAGGTTGGAACAAAACTGCTGCAAAACTGAACCATAGTCTTTTTGTAATACCATAGTCTTAAGCCTCTGCCAAGGCTGTGCTTGGACATAGCTTCTGCTCCTAATTTTTAAAGACAGAAATATGAGGTGTGGAAGTGTGGAGGTTGTCCTGTTTGATTGCCTCAGGATTTAATCCCTGCTTTTTGCAGATGATGTTGTAGGTATCATCGGGCTGTGATCTTCATCTCACACTGGAGCCTGTTCACAGCTGAGATGAGAATCAGCACCAGTTTGAGTCCATGGTTCTTAGTTGGAAATAGATAGATTGAAGGATGTTCTTTAGCCTGTGAAAGGTTGTAACCAATTGTCGGGCAATTTCAAAATAGCATTCGTTTGTACAAAAAGTGAAACATAGCTTGCGAAAGCACTTTTCTTGGGGTTTTGTCCGTTGGTGACACTTGATGCAGTGAAGTTAGGAAAAATTAGGAATCATTTCCTCAAGTATTTGTGTCCCACCACACGTGAGTGTCTGGCATCAGTTCAGCGCCATGTTATATTGCAAAACATAATGTAAAATCTGTGAACCAAAGCCCTGAATAACTCAGAATCTGGATCCAAAATATCAAATTCTGTAAACGAGAGTGTGATCATCATTGACTCTCCTCTCCGAATTGAAAGCAAGGAAACTGAGAAAGACGGTTGGAAAACAGATGGTTTTAGAACTGATAGCCTTTGATGGTGACTTTTCCTCCTCTGATTCAGGACTTTGGTTCTGAGATTTTGAATTGTGATTTGCAAAATACATGACGCTGAATTGACACCATATAATATACATAATTAATCTTCCACTAATTAAACCATTTATTGAAAGCAGACACATGAGCCTTATGGCAACAATTTCTCAATAAATAATTTAGTCAGAACATATAAAATCGTGCACAAAATCATGCAACCCAGAGCCTCTGACAATGGCAGCTTTGGCAGAATGAGAAGGAGTTTCTAGACACCAAAATTATTTCTTTGGCCCATTATGATGACAGCTGTCAGCTGTTTTAGAGTTCCAAGAATTGTCCTCTTGAGTTGGGTCAGACTTGAGAGTGAGAAAGTGAGAGAGAGAGAGAATGAGAGAGAGAGAGACGAGGAGAAGCTGAACATTACCCGTTCCTTTACAAGTGCTGACAAGACTGGGTTTCTTGAGTGATCGACTGCACACACACATTGATATAAAAGCGCCATCTGAACATGAATTTGCGTTTGTTAAAAGGGAGAATTTCCATCCCATAATCATGCAAATAGTATGTGATGCACAAATGCGCCTGAGTAATGTTGGTTCAAGGTGTCCTGATCAACCCACGACTCATATATCCTTCAAACAGCATGGAGGGTTGAGGGTCCCAGCTGGTAGGATGAAGGATGGGTGGCTTTTAAAATTAAAATCATCTTAAAATCCAACTTTGAAAGTTCAATAGATGTACAACTATTCAGTTGTCCATCAGATGCCAGTGGTTATCCACTGAAGACATGGCTGCTAACCCCCCTCACCAACCCACATACTGCTCGAGAGCACAGATACAATGAGGCCCATTACTTGAATTGGGCAGTTGTAGAGCGATTGGGCAGTTTAAACGTCAGTGGTGCTGCCTTGACAGGACCAGAGAGGTGCATTGTGCCAACACAATGTGCCACAAATGGTGTGAAATCATCAACCCCAGATCCACCATCTGTTCTAGCCACACTTTGCTGGTGCGCAGCGGCTCTCGGCTTCATTTCCACTTTTCTGACTGACTTTTTTTTTCTGGTGCTGTTTTCTGAGCCCACCCCATGCTCCCACTCCATTTTTTTCTTCTACAATTTATGACAGAAGACAACATGTCAAATTAAATATTTTACTGGCCTCAACTTCAAAAAAGGAATGTCTAGAGTTCACACACAGTGAAATTTCTCTTTTTTCCACTTCCTTTTGCCATTTTCTTTGTTTAGATGACTGGTTTCCCGTTTGTCCCCGTGACCCTTCGAAGGATGAAACGGGTATAGATAATGGATGGATGGTTTCCCGTTTGTTTATGCTCATTATCATATTCAGATTGGTCTTCTTGAGGGGGGAGAGTGGGCGGAGTGTTGTGCTCATGCATGTGTGCTCAATTTCAAGTTGATTGCTATGTACTAAGAAAATGTGCTTGGATTCACCCACATGAATGGTTTTGTATATCTGAATCTTTTTGTGTGTACATAAATGTCTACTCAAAGATTTAGAATGACATCCACACGTGTTTGGACATGAGACCCCGGTTATGCAGGATTCTGCAGCACCTGCTCGACTCAGCCTGAACCAGGAGAAGGAACAAACGGGCTGAGCATAACTTCACCTCATCAAGAACCAAATGTAGGGGACTTGGAAGCAAGTGTATTCAAACAAAGTCCTTTATCAACAGAAAACAAGCGCACAAAGCAAAGCAGGGTATTCTAAATCCAAAAGTGTAAAATTAACAAGAGCTGCTAAAGACCAAAGGGCTGAATGAGAGAGAGAGAGATTTGATACAACTAGTAGGAAAGGTAGGACAATATACTCAGAGGCTGATGATACACAGGTGTGAACAATCAGGACAGAACATAACAGGAGGAGGTCAACGTTGAAATCACAATCAAGAGTAAACAGCTTCAGCTTCACAAAATTAAACCACACAATGTTGAGAACAAATTGACTCAGCAACTAGATCCAGATCTCTTCTGTCCAACTGAGGAGCCTGAGAGGATCAGGCTTGTTATCACCACACAGCTCCAAAGCACTACATGACACGAGCAACGTTAGCACTGTTTTTACCAGGTTGCTGGGTTTTATTATTGTCATTTTATTGATCGATTTTTTTAACTTATTTTATTAGAATTTTCATGCTTCATGTGAGATGTGTTTTATTGTTTTTTTTAATCTATTTGTCTGTACAGCACCTTAATTCACTGTAGTAGTGTTAAATCTCTTTAAGATAAACTTTGCGCCATTCTTGGGGTTTTTGATATTTAGTTTCCTAATGACCTTGAAAAAAAAAGGTTGCTGTATGTATTGGGATTTTATGTGGTACGCATAATAGACCAAATTTGTAAAGTGAAATTCGTTTCATGAGAAGAGAATCTGATAACTCATTTTACTTGTGAAAGCTTTCAAAGATAGAATCTGGGTACCAAAATTCCTTTGTTGCAGTCTAAACTTGCCACCCATTGAAAACATTTGTCAAATCATGAAATTTAAAAAGACATGGGAAAGGAAGCCCTGAACTGTTGAGCTGCTGGAATACCATTTCAAAAATGTGAGGGCAAATATTTCTCTCTCCAGTCTACAGAAACTGATCTTCTCAGCTCCCAAAAATCTACAGAGGGCTGCTTAAAGTGGAACTGGATGCTACACAGACACCACGATATATGGAGTTAGGGTTAGGGTTAGGTGAGCTGGCTTTTGAATAAGGAAGCATCTTCAATACAATATCTCAATTTAGGTCTCACCAACGTATATAAGTGAGCCCAGCAGCTTGTGAATATTTGCATCTGAATTAATTAAGATTTGCAAACTTTTGGATCAACAAGAAAGAATTAGGATTTGTAAAGCTTGAGGATTCATGATTTTAATTATTTATTTTACTTTTTGATAGAAAAACATTTATGTTTCATATTACAAACAGAGACAAAGTTATAAAAGACAAAAAAATACAAATAAATGAGTATATTCTTACCCCCTGCCCCCATTCAAAAAACCAAAAAAACAAAAGAACCACCTTCCTGACTCTTTTGGAAACAGACATTGGTTGTACAGAATCTGAATTCATGCTAGTCCTGTTTAAAATCTGCAGATATTTAACACTAATGTTTATCACTTTCATTTGATGAACATTCATGACAGAAAAAAAGAGCAGCTCTCAGATGAAACATGAATTGACATTGTTATCCACTAAGCTTCAGACTTTATGCTTCAGGATTTTTAATTATTCTTCTTATTATTATCTTTTGATTGTCATTTAAAAAGGTTTTCTAGAGACTGTTTTTTTCTATAAAATAGTTAGAGCCCAACACAACGACAAGACAGGCTAAATCATAAAAATTTCACTAGGAAGACATTTTAAGTCCCTGCACTGTACAGAACTGATAACTGGGAGTGACAAACCTGCCCCAGTTGTTCACTAATACAGCTGATGTTCAGCGATACATCACTGGGATGCTTCTATTGTGTGTGTGTGTGTGTGTGTTTCCTTGACAACACTGAAGTGGGCTTTATGTGACAGAGTGAACAAAAATCCTAAGAGACAATAGACATGCTCAAGGTCATCTCTGGCAAGACATTATGGGCCGAGCCTCTGACTGTCTGATGAGGCTCAGAGGGGAATAAATACAGTATGTTCCCTCTTGTCCTCTCCTCACATCTCTTCTTTCCTCCTCTCTGTGGTTCGCATGCTGAGCAGCCCCCTCTAAGCTACAATTTGCTTGATAATTTATATTACTCTTTCTGGCTACCATTAGCTGTGTTTGTCCAGTGTGCTTCTTGTCCATTCCCTGTGTATCTGGATTAACATGAAGCAGCATGGACACACACACACACACACACACACACACACACAAACACACACAAAAAAACCATCATTGGATGCCAGAAAGCTCTCTGGGTCATGCATGTTCTTCTGCCCTCTGTAGACTTATGAGTGGGAGGGAGTGGGAGCAGAATGTGGATCTTTTGGTGTCCTTTTGATGGCATCTTTATTACCCATCTGTGACATTAGATAGACAGCCAAAGGAAACCTCCAGGGAGAAGAAAACTGTGTTTGATTCTATTTCTCTGTGTTTGTGTGTATATGTGCATGTAGAGATGATAAGATCAAAAGCAACAAAGAGGTTGGTGGTAGTGTATATAAAGAAAAGTATAGGTTAAGAAGTATTGATGATGGGGAGAGAGATGACATCCATTAAGTGGAGGGGAGTTTGAAAGGTAATGGGCTATTTGGGAGGTGGGGCTTCAGATGAAAAGAGTATTTACTCACCCAAGCTGTCAAAGTGACTTGGTTGAACTGTTGTCTCGACTTTCCATTCTGACCTTACAGTGAGCCAAGGAGCAAGCAGAAACAACCAACTGGCTTGTTACCAAACTTCGCCTCTGACATCATCCTTCTCCCTTTCTCTCCAGCACACACATGCCAAGACATCAGTCCCATGATGCATATGTGCAAAGCCAGATTGCATCTTGAAATCTCCATGTTCTCTGCAGCTTTGAAAAATGTGTCTATTCTCAGCGAACAGCACAAAACTGCATGCAATTATTTTTCAGTAAAATAGATAAATACCCATTCTTACTGTGAGGTGCAGTGTTACCAGAAACCCTTTTTCAAATCCAAGGAACAGAGCAAAAAAACAAAAAAGCAAATCAATGCACTCAGCTCAGAGGATCAAGTGTTAACCCCTCTATAAAAGCCAGATATATTGGCAAAATTCTGACCTGAAACTTTAAAATGTGTATTAACACAATGCCAAAGAAGAAAGACATCAGCAGTGATCTCAGAGGAACAATTGTCACTGCCCATCAGTCTGGGATGTATTATCTGCAGTCCATCATTCTTTCATTTACAAAATGTACAAGCGTAAATATTCAAGAGAAATGCCAATCTCTCCAAGAGTGGATGTACCAGTAAATCCACCCCAAGATCACACCATGCAAGGCCCAGAGAAATGCAACAAACTCAGACTCTGTAGGCCCTCATTAAGTTAAATGTTAAAGTTAATCAAAAAATGTATACTTGTTCAATATTTACAATTAGGTGGGAAAGAGAAAGCCTCTTCTTTCTAAAAAGAACATGGCAGCATGGCTTACGCTTGGAAGGATGCTTTGGAAGCAAACCATAACACTTCTAGAAGTATTTCCTTTGCAAAGTGTTTAGTCTAGACTTCATAGTGCTACCTTCAAAAAGTATATCAAATAAACATGTAACACCACCATCGAAGCCTGCTGATGGGAGATTGGGGTTTTTTGTCTTTGAAGATTTTCTTGGCTTTAGTGGCCTTTATTGACAGTACAGTGAGGCAGGGGGGGGATACAGCAAAGGGTTGCAGGTCAGGAGTCCAACCTGCGGCTGCTGCTGAAGGACTGTAGCCTCTGTACATAGGCTGCCTGCCTGAACCACTAAACTCCCCATTGCCCCATGATTACAGTTTTTTTTTTTTTTAGTCCGAATGACCTGGAGACTTTGTAATCAGTGAATTAACCATCAAGGCGAAAACATAGGCCATCTGTGTGGCATTGGCCAGCTTGATTCATGGCACCAAGACTAATGATCCCAAACACAACAGAATTCTAAGGTAAGGTGTTGCTGTCTGCGTCTGCCCACTTTAATGAACACAGACTGGATGGAATTCATCTTTCATTTCAAAATCTGAAACTTTTTCTGGGTAATGCTTACAATCGTGGCTCTGTTACGACGCATAATTGTGTGCTTGACAGGCCTGATGATTTAGGCACCAAATAGCTAAAAAGCAATACTTTAGTCATATTTAATACCTTTCCAACAGCAAACACCTCAAAAATGGTTTTCACCGCTGTTCAAATTCATCTGTTTTTTTTCCCCACCTTAAAAACGGGGTGGGGATATTGCACAAGAGCAGAATACCCAGATGTATCGTTCTCAACTGTGGCCCAGTGAAATCCCAGAGCTCAAGCTGATTGAAATGCTTTGATGAAATAAGAGTGCACAAATGAATGTTGGCAAGCCTCAGTGAAACAAAGCCATGCTGTTAAGAAAAGTAAGGCAAAAAGTCCTCTGCTGAAATGTGCAAGACTGATAACAAGTGTTTCTGATCTAAATTGTGCGTTTCATTCCATGCGTCAATGCTGCTTTTGTTAAAAGTTGGGGAATTTTTCAACTTTCCACATCCCAACGCAAGAGAAATTGGATTGTTTATGATATGATGAAAGCACATCAGTAACACCTGCCATTGAGAGTTGTCACAATGCTGCTGTGTGAGCCTCCATAAAGGCATTCCTACAAGCTATTGAATCATATTTAATAAATAAATAACGACACTTCCTCATAAATTGGGTGCTTTTGTTCAGTCAGGGTTGGATTTACCTAATTTTAAGACCTGGTAAGGACCAGATAGTTTTCAATACGTGTATATTATGTGTAAAATATTTGTAAAAACATAGAATTAAGAGGTTACTTTTTTAAAGATTGTTTGTCATATAACGTTATACTGCACTCCGCAGGAAGAAGATAAGAGTCAATTCTATATTCTTGCCGACCACCTGGAAATTTAATCTCCATTGATAAACATATTTTTATTCATTAGCTAAATGTAGAAAATTGACTAATTCTTGCCAAAGAGTAATGAGATGGTACCCACCTCCATCTGTTTTCAAATACCTCTTCCACACACATGGGCGCGCGTGCGCACACGCACACTCAAACATTCACATTTTCACTCCCGCATTGCCCATCCCTTTCCACCTTTTATTCACGTGAAACAAAAAAAGAACTCCACATGATGAATTTTCCCAGAAACCTGTCTCAACCGTCCCCCCTCTGTGTGATTGTCAGCATCGTTTACCCCAGCCATATTTTCTCACTTTGCTAATTTACCCACAAGGTGACAGGGTGCTGGGAAGCTCCTAAAAGTCCTCTGGCTCCAGATGTCTGGACCAGATGTCCTGTTATTTCTGGAGTGGCCCTGTGATTTTATTTTTATCGGTTTCCAGCTCTTTGCACCTATCCAAACCTTCATCCTCCCTAGGAAATCGTCCCTATGTTTAAAATTAATTTAAGCATCTCCTCATTAAAGGTTTACGTGTCAAAATTGTGTTCACCATATTCTTTTACAAACTTCCATGTTATTTTTATAGAATGTAAATTAGCCTTTTTTTAATACCCTAAACAGCCCGTTTGACAGGGGATAACCTTACACAGTGTCCATGCCATGATCTGGTTGTTATTATGCAGAACATTGTAGGTCAGCCAAGATCACAGTGTTTGCAACCTTTTGATGTGATCAAGGTTAATTAGTAGTTACATATAAAAATCCACATTAATATCTACATTTAGTCACTGGATATATAAAAGACTGTGATGGACTGATGTCCGAGGTATACCCTGCCTCTCGCCTGATGACAGCTGGATGAGGGAGATGAAATGGATATCCAAAATGAACGAATCAATGAATGTTAAAAGAAATAGCTTTTTTAAATCCACACAGTGAGTTACTTGACAGCAGGGATGCGAGTAGTCATTTTTCATCATTTTCATTAATCACTTAATTGAGTATGTGCATATCAAGTTAAAGAAATGATCTTTTTTCCCCTTTCCTATAGTAATATGGATTATTTGCTGTCACGTCAAATCAAATTATGTCATCTTTCATGATTTCTCACACTTCAGTCTCTTGTCTGACTAATTTACAACCTGAAGCAGGTTAATTAATGTCACATTGTCTTTTCTAATAAACTGCATTTAAAAAGAAAAAGAAAAAAGTTGTTTTTAAATATTTTATTCAGGTGAAATAATTTAAAAAGAACTTTCCAAGGCTCTACTGTACATGGCTACATATATATTTTTAAAGTTATACTTTATTGAGTTTAACATGTTTTTATTGGTCATTGCTCATCCTTTTAAAGCAACAGAAAGGAGTTTTTAATGTTAAAATATCAGTTTCAATTGCATTTGAAGTAATGTCTGATTATTTTCAAGAAGGGTTCAAGAACTCTTGCAATCTATCGGAAGAAAACTACCAAAGTTACTTCGGACTACCATCCCTGTGGTCATTTGCAACAACTGTGTATTACACTATGTTACACATTAACAATTACACATTAGCATCATCATCATGGACATCATGGTAGAGGTGACTAAGATACTTAGAAAGCAATGATGAAAAATTAGAGAGTGTCCAAGGCAGGAACTGGACTGTTGTAAAAAAATGACCTAATATCCACCCCTCAGAGAAGAAACCAACAAACGTTCCTTTGTGCTAATTAAACATTGACATAAGTGTGTTCAAAATGCCAGTTCTGTAGTTCCACAGTCCACTACAAGTACCTGGATGATGCACTCATAACTGTCAGAAAATTGAATGTGGGACACTGGGCACGTCATCTCCTCAAAGGTCGCAATCTTGTCGATGTAGCAGATGTGGTGGGAAACTCATTTGTTGTGTTTTCAGTCAAAAAAGAAGAAAAAAAGATGAAGATAGCTGAACTTTAATCCCCCCCCCCCCAAAATGGGGGAGAGAGACACATGACAGAAAAAGATACAATATTTTTTGATTGGAATTTATGATTGATGAAAAGTCAAATCTTGATAGTGATTTGGGTAAAGAAGTGAAGTTGGACAGCACTCACTCACAGATAAAGCACGTAAGAACACTGTATGTACACTGTGATAGAGTTTACTCATGAAAGTACTCCATTTAGAATATGGGCCTGATTTGAGTCAGTTTCAAAGTCAGTCTTTCTTTCTTTCTTTCTTTCTTTCTTTCTTTCTTTAATGGTATTAGGAATCAGTAATGGGGTCACATCAACGGAACCTGGCAAATTTAAACAAAATATGCAAATTCCACTCACAGTACATAAATGCATTACCTCCACTGCGGTGCACAGGTGCACAATATATTTCATCATACTCATCTGTAAGATTACACTCTCAGATGAGCTTTTTGATGAAATTAAGATCATGCAACCAGTAATCAGCACTCTTTGGAGGCGGTCCTGATATTTCAGCCACTAGATGGCAGTAAAGTACCATGTCATCCATGTGCTTCTGTGTACGTGTTTGCTGCTGTCACTATTGGTTGGTTCTATCTTATCGCTCCTTGGATCCTTCTTTCCTATTGTAGCACAGGAAGATAAGACTTACTAGTGCAGACCGGTATCGTATAAGGATCTGTTGCTAGTGACAGCACATGGATAGTTAGAGCACAGGTAGAGAAAGTGAAGAGAATAAGAGAGATGGAAAGTGAGAGGACGCGGGAGGAAGGAAAGTAGAGGACAAACAAAAGAGGTAGCAGCAGAGTAATAGGCTTGACAGATGCTGCTAATGTAGCTTTCTCTTCATTTTCCTCAAGAACTACTTATTTTTCTCCCTTCTGTCCTGTCTGTAAATCCCACATACGCTGTTTCTAGCGACACTCCCCCCTCTACATCCTCCTCATTCTTGCTTTTCTCCTCCTTGACTTCTTTACCACAGTCGTTCAAAGCACTTTCTGTCCTTGTTCACCTTCTGAAGTTCTCACCCCCTTTCCACATCTCCCTTTCTCGCCTTTGCATACAGCACCTCTTGGTTTGTCTTCATCTGACACCTCCAGGGAATGAACATCAGGGATGAGCACCTAAAGGTCGAAGGGGAAGAGAGCTCCCACTGGGGCTTCTGCTCATGTTTGACCTCTGTGCTTCCTGGCTGTCTGGTGGCTGGAACATGGTGCTAAAAAAAGGGCCTCCCATCGTCAAACCACATATTCTTTGTTATTATGAGATATTGACATTATTTTTAATCATTTATGGCATATTACTTATTCTTGGGCTGAAATTCGACAAAGTTGCCAAAATAATTGATTTTTTTGTTCGTTTTGAATCACCACGGCAGTCTTCCTCTTACTCTCAACTGATGCTTGGTCAGGCCCTCTCTGCTCATCATATTTTAACTCAGTGGATACCACTCATTTTTCAACAAGCATTGATCTACATCAGCAACTTGCTGTAGAGGTGGCAGAGCAATGAAACACATGGCTTTCATACAAAAGTCTAGAGTTTGTTGCATTTTTGCCTTGAAAAAGGAGTTTTCAATCATTTTCAGTTTCTGCTTGGTTAGATTTCAGCACCGAAACTACTTGGTAGCATTAGGAAATGAATGGTTTTAAACAAAAAACTACACCATTTTCCATTCTTGACCATCCCTTTTTAGTAGTATAACTGGTTTTGTCATTCAGCCAACAGTACAGATCTGCAAGTTACTGTGACATCACAACTTTCCCATCTTTATTTCCACCAACTTCCTATAACACTGCATTTGCTGCAACTCAGAAATTAGATTTTTTTTTTTTTAATTGCTGTCTCTAGTGGAGAAAGACAGCAATGTGGGGTAGAGAGAAAATCGGGAAAACATGCAGCAAAAGGTTGCAGGCTGGGAGTCGAGCCTGTGACCGCTGCAGGACTGTAGCCTCTGTAAATGGGCCACCTGCTTAAAACACCAAGTCACACAGTGGCCCAAAAAGCACAATATTTTGAGACGAGTTTTAAAAAAACCCCAACTTATGGAAACTACTGACTTCTGACAAAAGTCCATATTGTGTCTCAAGACGACTGTGTCCAATTGTTTGTATCCAGGTCAGTCAGAAGAGGAAAAAGGAGAAATACAGTCATTTATCAGTGTACCCAAACACCAAGGAACTACCCTCTCCCTGGAAGCATACTATCAAAGACAGTTTAATAAAGTCTTTATAAGAAATGAGAGAAGTGCTGATGTAAACATTTCAGCAACACAGAGAACAGAGTGGAGCTCAGAGAGAAAGGAACAGCGAGAGAAGCAGTTTCAGAAAGTTGTTGATCATTTCACTGTCATAAAATAGGGAGCGCCTTGTTATGAGTAGTTGTCTCTGGGCCATGTGCTCACAAGAACGGGAAACTAAAGAATAAGGGTTTGAGCTCATGGGTGCAAATAACTGAAACCAGATATGAAAGATATTGGCACAGTAAATTTGTTTTATTAAATCATGTAGGGGATTAAAAGGACAAAATCTGAGGTGACCGTCGATGAAGGTGGCCTTGCGGGTTTTTACCAAATCAAAGAACTTACTAAGATTTTCAAGAAGGTATACATAAACTTAAATTCCCTCACCTTGTTGAGAGTTCCTAATAGATGCTTGTAGTCCCTGACCACCTAAACTACATTAAAAAACAAAACAAAACAAGAAGAAACATCAAATGGCATTCACCCTTTTACCAAGTCCATGTGGGCATTAGTCATCTATACATAGAAATACTGTATAATGAGGGAAAAGTTTGTCTACCCAGGGAGTGACCTTAAATTTACCCGTACACTGCCACTGATGCAAAACATCAGCTCCAAAGAGAGAACAGCAGAAATAACACTGCTTTTGTTCTACAACGAAAAAAGGAGGATGAACTATGACTCAGGGTAGCGTCAAGGTGGGGGTTACGATTTTCTTGGACACATTTTAATGCCAGGTCTGAAAGGGATGGCAGTGGGGACATATGGGGGAGTTTTGGGAATTGCAGCAGCCAGAAATAGTAGCTCATATTCAGAACAACTCTTCTCAGTTTCCACAGACAGCTTCTTAAATAATGATAATAATAATAACAATAAAAAAACAAGCAACTAACACCAGTTGATTAACTGAAAGAGTGTCTCTCACTTAAATGGCTAAATCAAAGCCTTGCAAACTTTCTGCTTCCACATCATAAATTCAGAGGTGTCCTCTGAGGCAAGAAGGATACTAAAAGCTCTACGGATGATGAAGAAGGTAACAAATCCAGTCACTGTGCTTTATGGCATTCATTTACACTACTGACCGTCTCTTTGTTGAATGTGCATCAAGCTCTCTTTTAAAGGATGTATTTATACATCTGTACCCTAAACAAGGAGCAAGATAAATTTACAACATTGTAGGGTATGATCGTACTGAAGTATGACTGTTTTATTACACCAATAATCCCCAGCCTCGACCCACACTAACTCAATCCACTACCTGACTCCTGCACACTGTGGTTGAATATAGCCTTGCAGTGAGTCTATAGAGGGCTGGCCTCTTTACATACGTGTGTAAACATATTTTACACATCAACCATTTTGCAAGTGACTTTTTCAGGAGCAGTTTGCTGAATGTTTTGCTAAAAGATTTTATATCTCCCTTCCCCCAAATCTGTAGACCAAAGAAGCTCGCACACACAGAGAAACATAATTGGATCCTGCACACTACTCACAAAGGGGGACCCATCTGGAGGAGTTGTTTACGTGTGTGTTTGTGTATTTGTATCTTTGTCTTGTAATGCACATTTCTCTTGCAGTCCACCCCTTAGGCCCTCGGCTACATTTGCTCTCATCCATCAGCCAGATGAGCTGCGTCCATTTAACATCACTAACAACACAGTGAAAAAACAAAACAAAAAAAAAAAGTTAAAGAATGAATTTATTTGTAGATTTAGTCCCAAATGAATAGCCCTTATTTGTTTAAAATTTGAGCACTTTAGATTTTCCCAACAAGTGAAAACTGTTCTCCTTACTCACACCTCACTGTCAGAGTGTTCCTGCAAAAAGAATGACAATTGTCTGTATCAATGTACTCTCGTTTGCTGGAGATGCATGCACCCATCTGCTCGATATCTGGTCATGTGTATTTTTAGAGTGGTTTCTCAGCAGTCGTTTTCCACATTACCATGGGCAATTTTTGCTGTGTTTGTGCAGCCCTCATTGTAATGGATTATTTCTTATTTACATGGCATGTTTGTGTATGCAAATATGTTCATAATATTATTTGTGTGTGTGTGTGGGGTGTGGAGGGGGGTGGGGGCAGGCAGTTTTAATCAGATGTTTACAAGCACTGCATAGTAAATTCCTTTGCCAGTTAAAGTTGACAACTGCTGCACAAACTAATGCCAGAATGGGACTGTGCCCTAGATGTGCACTGCTTTAGCGGAATTAAGAAAGCTATTTGACAGAAAAAAAAAAAAAAAGAAAAAGAAAAAACAGACACCAAATGTATTGTCTTTTTCACATGGGGAAGAACATTTAGCAGAAGCACATATGTTCACAGCTTTTATTAGAAGTGAAAATACAGCATGTTCTCATAACTTTAGGACACACCAGAAATTAAAATAAGTTATGTTGTTCTATTCAACTTACAGCACACAAGTCTTTTATTAGACAAGAGTAATGCAAACTCTTCATGGCCATACTCTTTAAATTTCCCTTTAAAACAGCTATTGCCCACCCACCATGCCGGACCGTCCACACTTTTCCACCTCAGTGGTGCCCACCAAACAACTTTTCTCTGCCCTGCAGGCAACAGTTGCTGATGTACCTCTATTTCCATCCCAATTCCCATTTGCTTTCAAGTGCCACGACATCCCATGTCTGCCAGTCTGTCCACCTCCCTAAGGGGTCCTCACATCTCCTGAGCCTCCTTCCTTTCCCCTCCCTGTTTCCTCCCACCAAACACTTTCTTATAGGTCAGGCACCTGCAGGGCCATACAGATGGAGGGACATCAGAACGGGGTAAGAAGCGGTGCCTACAACTTTTTTGTAAACAACCAAGTCACAACTTGAAGATCTAAAGATACTAGTGGGTCATAAGGTTTGAGCCATGGCTATCATTAACTAAGATGTGAAAGTATAAAGTGACCATATGTGTGAAATGATCTGCTTGAATTACAGAGTATTATTTTTTTTTGTGAAAGGTTTGAGATGATATCATTTTGTTAAAAAGTGTGTTTTGCAAACAATACTGATATTCAGGTAACATTGCATGCTCCTTGTTAACGTGTGATCCAGCACTTCTACACTGCTATCTATTCCTTCTTCATTCTGTCGTTAAGCAGCTATCTTTTGTTTACCCTTTCAGCTCACACTCTGTATGCCATAGTTGTCCTCTGCATCATTCTGTCCATCCTTTTTGTCCCGCTGCATCTTCACATCTGCAGCTCAGTTCCATTTACCGTCACTGCCTACTTTCTCTCTCCTCCCTGTCATCCTTTCACACCCTCCAGCCAATTTCCTCACAGCCCACTGTCTCGCATCTAGTTTTCTCTCTATATCACCACTGATCTACCTTTTATGCTAGGCTCGTACACGGTCTGATGCCCTCCCCCTGTATTTATGCTCTATGTGTGCTATTTGTATCCTCCACCTGCCATAGTGAAACTCATTGCTGTGTGTAAGGCCCACTGGCCCCACCCAGACCATTCACTACCCTGGCTGTCACAGGGACCAGGCCACTGAAGATTACACTTCACTGAGCAAGGAGCCTCGCTGCATGTCAATTCCCAGCAGATGTGGCTAATGTAGACCATTACCACAATTGCCCCATGTTTCTCTCCATGTCTCTTTTTCCAGTCCATTTTATTCTCGTGTTTAAAACAGTCTGTTATGTGAAGGTCATCTATAGTTGAGAGAAACTGCTGCTAATCGTATGGCTATGCGTCTCAAGGATTGGTGTTATACCACTTTGTAATCTTAAGTAAGCGATAATATATATTGACTGAACTGTGAGAAGAAGAATGCAGTGGTAATTAAAAACCAACAAACTTGTGTTGACCTCCACTTGAATTCCTCTTGTATTTGCCACATGGTTACTTTTGTTGCAAATTTGTAATTATTCATAGTATATTTGTAATTTTTCCTTTCTTAGATTCCAAGCAAAAAAGTTGTTTATTTCAGAGACCACCTGGTTAAGGGGGGAAATGGTGAAGATCTGTGGCCTCTACAAGCCCACATTCATGCCAGTTGGTCAGGGCACAGAGGTTCAACTGCCTCACATTACCCTTTCACCCTTTTGGCCCTTGCACTTACAGAAGGCCAGAACACTTTAGAGGACACCTTAGCTCTGCCCACCGATCACAGATGGCTTGAATTTATCCTCCTCTAACTAAAGCCATGAATCTGATAAAGCGGAAGTTATGAAAGCTCTAGTAACAGATGCTAATTAAAAAAGTGGAATCAGCATGTCTTTGAGTGGTCTTCAAACTTTGTCAAAAGTTTTGAACTTGAATCAACAGAATGGACAAAATTTCTTTCTTTGTGTTAGGGCACTAACACTACATATCTATATATATATATATATATATATATATATATATATATATAATATATATATATAGATATATATATATATATATATATATATATATATATATATAGATATATATATATATATATATATATATATATATATATATATACTATATATATATATGATATATATATATTATATCTATCTATATATCTATCTCTCTATATATATCTATCTCTATATACTATATATATATATATATATATATCTATATATAGTGGAAGTTGTTTTCTGGAAGTAGTTTTGTAACCTGAAAATTCTGTAAGTAGAGACGCGTTTTCCATGTAAATGCCCTAATCCATTCCAAGCCCTGCAAAAGTCAGACATAATTATTTTCATTTACCTTTTAACGGCTATCATCGTCACCTTTTGCCTTCTTTGGTTCATGTTCTCTCTCAGCAGTGATCCAAGAACATTTGCTTTTGTCGGCTTCTAACAATCCTTCGAAAATGTGCGAGGCAAACATCAACATAGTTTGCGACAGCCCGACTAGTGAACACTTTTTCTGGGTGATTTTCTTTTTAGCGAATTCTGAAACTTTATGGAATTTTCCTAAAATGTCAATGGGATGCCAGGAAGATAGTGGGAGAGCAGCTACAAATATGTTTACGTTCGGTGAACTCTGGGAGCTCCGAGTAGCAGCGCGTACTGTATTTTTGCCTTTTTGTATCCTGAAAATTTCTTAACAACAAGATGCAATATTTTCCCTTTGAGACGTGTCATAACCTGAAATAATAATTTCATAAATTAAAATAAAATAAATAATTTTATGCAGAGACACCTGAAAGTAAATCAAAGAAAATGATCTGCGAATCAGTTAAACCCTACATGTTAGTGCTGAAACTTAGTTTTAGAATTTAGTTCAGCCTTCAACATAATTTAAAGTGGGACATATTTACCACTGGACTGCACCAGTTCTCTATTCGCAAGCATACTAAGTAGAATATTCCTAATAAAAGACAGCTAATCTGCTTGTATCAAAGTAATCCCTCTTATTTTTGTCTTCTGATCCAGACAAATGGCTCTGGGGTATGTTTTGTTGTAGACATTTTTTTTCTGCTTGTAATTAGCTTCTTACTTCTTCTTGTGCTATGTTTGGGCATCGGCTACAGTCTTGTTTGTACAGGGTGTGTTAACACTGCCCTTCTTGAGCAGTACACAGCTTTTCAAGGCTTTTAATTGTCCTTGCTCCACCCTTTTTAGAAATTTGTTGCTGACATCAAGTTGAGATGAGTGAGTTTTTTTTTTTTTTTGATTGGCATTATATGAATTTTGAATCTGGACTCTATTAAAATTAATTGAATTTAGTGAATTACAGTGAATTGGAGCAACTGGATTGGACTATATTGAACTTTCAATGTCCCTTGAGATTAGATGTGAATTGACACCGTACAAATAGAATGAACTGAAGTGAATTGAAATGGTCCCTGCAGTCAAAAGGCAGGGGAATTAGGGAAAGGACCTTGCATAAGTCCCTAGTCTTGGGTCAAGGTCCTGTGTGTGCTTAAGTCTCGAGAAATCTTGGCATCTTCCATTATATATCACTGTAAGTAGCACAAGTTGTTATCATCACAACTGTGGTTGCTTTGACTACTATGATGAAAAACAAAAAATATTCAGAACATTTGCATAATGACAAGACAGCTAAATTGCTTCATCTGCTGCTTTACCTTGTTGTCTCAATTTGTTCTTCAAAATGTTGCTGCAAAGCAGTCGTGGCCAAGCATGACTGAGTTTGCAATTTCACTGAATGGATCAGTAAGGTGCACAATTTCATCACCACCTCTTGCTTATAGAAAATTAAAAAAAAAAAGAAGAAAAAAAAAATCCAGTTAACCAGACTACAGCTTTTTCAACTTTCAATGACTTTCTCTGTCTTTTGGAAATCCTCAGCACTCCAATTTTCCTGGGGTACTCTCCTGTTCAAATTGGGAGACTGATGGTTTTTTTTCACCCCTGCAGGGAGATGGCTGGGTCCTCTCTCTCTCTTCCACATTACAGTCAAACATGAGAATCCAGTGTTCTGGCCCTCCGGATAAATGCTTTGCCACCATTAGGTGCAAGGGGCATTTATTTCAAATCACTGTGGATCTCATACAGATATTTCCCAGTGAGTAGCATTCAAATGCGAGAGGATAACTTTCACTATCCCAATTACACCTCCTGGATTCAAAGCTACTTTGAACATGTGAGCGCGCGGCGGCAGCTTACATCAGCGGACAGGGGCTTTTGGTTTGTGGACATCAGGGAAGTTGTGACCTCTTATGACCAGTCATGTGTGCGGGGTCTTCTCGCCAGCACAAGGCCTTGAACCTGGTGGATCTGTTTAACAAGCTGCCCCTCTGCCTACAGGGTTACCAGCCACACAGTTTGAGAGAATAAGTGGCAGGATAGCCGATGATCATGTTCAACAAAACTTCTTTTTGTTGTTTATGATGTTTAAAAAGATGCAATTAACTGAGATTAGACTGTAGTTTATTATTTTTTAGGAAGACTATTATGGTATGGCACTTTTAAAAAATGATACAAATAATTGTATTTGGTCTTGAAGATGAGCCAGGTCCTGCTCAAGGTTTCTTCCTCTTAAAGTGGAGTTTTTCCTTGCCACTGTTTGGTATAAAGGTTTTTTTTTCTCCCTACGTGGGAGTTTTTTACCTGCCATTATCATTGATTGGATTTAATTATATAATCTTAGTTGATGATATTTGCTCGGGGGTCATGCTCTGGGTCTCTGTAAAGCGCCTAGAGACAATTGTCATTGTAACAGACGCTATATAAATAAAATTGAATTGAATTGAATTGAATTGAATTGAAGATTATTTGCAGTGTTTTTTAATGACATTAAAAGAACTGCTTTTTCTTGTTGTCTTAATTAGTACATTCTGTGAATAAAATAAACATATTACTTTTCCTTTTAAACTGCTACATTTTAATTAAATGTGTGTTTGTGAGTGTGTATGCCAGCATGATATAGCCCTCACTAAGCCTTCGTAAGACAGGACAACAGATGGGTTTAAAAAAAAAATGAGATCCATTTTTCTCTTTTTAAGGTTCTGTACTCTTCTTTTATATTTCTGTGTATTAGTTTGATTGTCCGTCTGCTGCACTCATTAAGTCAACTGTTGCTGCACTCATTTCTCCTCTTGTACATTCTTTTGTTGAAACTTTGTTTCAATCTATTTCATCCAACCCACCTGTCAAACATTCTTTTATGTCATGAATAAATCTTTACAGCCCTTAGTCTGGCCTGTCCCCCGGGACCAATTTTCCTTGGGAGACTGCCAGGGGCAAATGCCCCGGACAACACAGCTCCTGGGATCAATCGTGCACACAAACCTCTCTACCACGTTAAGGGGGCAGTTCGATGTGATTTCTCCTCTCTTGAAGAAAGGCTAGATGTCCCTCATCCAGATTAGGGTGACTGGGGCCCCACCCCTGATCCAGGCCTGGTGGCTGAGCCTTCACACACGTGTTCTGGCTGGACTCAGCCTGAACAAGCTGCATAGTTTCAGTCTCTTGTGGACTCACCACCTGCAGGAGGGGCCATGCAGGTGTGCTTTGGGTAGAGGCCAAAACTGCAGGTTTTAGCAGTGCTGATGTGTCAGTTTAGGTGAAAATTATTTAAATATTTTCAAAGTGTTTCATAAACACATAAAAAAATACACAGGTTTTAAAAGGTTGATAGAAGAATTTTAATGAATATTTTTCAACAAGAGTTAAAAATATTCATATTTTATAATTATTATTTTGTTATGATTTTTTTTAAAAGTATGGGTAATACGGTACTAAAAGTATAAACACTATGTACACAATTTACAAATTCTTAAGAGTTCGATGGTTCGTAGATCGATTGTTTCTGACCAGCAGAGAACCGTGTTTTGCGCTTGAGTAGAAAAGTTTTGGTGTTCTTTTGAATAAAGTGAAATTGAGTTAAGATGCCGGCTGCATCTCCATTCTTCATTTAACTCAAAAGCAACCACGTACGCAAATTATCGGAGCAGAGAGCGCAATGCTGACCCTTGGCAATCGAAATTCGCTCGTGGGATGTTACCCTCTTTGGGGGAGAAAGAGCCTGAGCTTGTGACTGAGGTCGAGAGGTACCGACTAGATATAATTGGGCTTAGATCTCTGCACAGCATGGGTTCTGAAACTAATCTTCCAGAGAAAGGCTGGACCCTATGCTACTCTGGAGTTGCCCATGGTGACAGGTGATTGTGTGGAGTTAGCTTACTTACAACCTCCCGGCTTAGAGCTTGGGCTTTCCCCAGTAGATGAGAGGGTAGGCTTTCTTGCACTTTCTGGTCGAGGAACAGGCTCTGACTGTCATCAGCTTGACTGGATCATCAGCAGTGAGTGTTAAATGTGTTCAGTTATCCATACTGTTCATATTAATGTTGTTTGATCACAGGTCAACAGCAAACCTCAAGTTCTTTCATTGTTATATGCTGATAAATGCTAGCAAGTAATTTGGCCTCAGTCGTCTCATGTATGAAAGCCCTGGAATTAATTTTTATGTTTAATTTTTTTAATTTAATTATTATTATTATTATTATTTTAGTAGGGATGCAGGTCAGTAAAATAAAAACTATTTCACATTTCAGGTAAAATTACTGTGTATAAGTATTCAAACACATTCTTGTAGACCAAACAGGGACTTTGAAGGGACTTCCATGCACGTAACAGATTGTCTGCTCAGACCTTTGTCTTATAGGATCATGATACCCATTTGAGCCTCCTAACACTTGAACTTTGAGTCACCAAATGGGTATGCTAAAACTGCGGCGTGGTTGAAAACATCACCTGTGTTGCAAATTTTAATGTTTTAATGTTGACTGTATTCTCCAGCAAGTGGGAATGGTTCACCTCACAACCTTTCTTGTCTGAAACAATTTTTTCTTGCCAGCCGTGGGGTCTGAAGCACACTGTTCTCCCCCTTGACTACAGCAGAATGTCCAGGACAGATCAATAATAATTTTGCACTTAAAACACAGGGGTGGTACTGTTTTTCAATGCCCATTGTTGCTGTAAATGTGGACACTACAGAATGTGTACATATCTGCAGTGTCTTGTAGTTTCAAATAAAATGGAAAAAAGCAAAAAAGGTTTTGGTTGATACATATTATATTTAATCTTCAATGTTTTCAAAGGACAATATACTTGATTTATTTGTGAATTACAACAATAGAATAACTTGCTTCCACAATTTAGTATTAATGTAGATGACTTTCATTCAGTACTAAGGATGAACAGTAAGCAGTAAGGTGGGTCAATAAATAATAAAATGATGCCACAAGCAAAATAATAGAACTAATTATTTACAACATATAACAAATTGTGCCAACTCCTGGAATAATTAATTTTTTCACAAGATAAATTAATAAGAAAGTATGTACAAATGAAATGCCTCCTCACCGTGCACTGGGTACTTGTGCACACCAGACAATCCTACTCGTGGCATTGAACCAACTTATTCTGGTGCATTGCTAGTATGTCAAACAGGGCTCTTTTAAGCCATTCTGTCAGGCTGCTGGCTGACCTGAGATCTGCTGGTGGACAGAATATTAATCCATAGTTCTGCAGATGAATAACTGTTAATGACATCACAGAATGACGTAATTCTTCACAGCATCACATAATGAGAGTTTTATAGAACTAAACTAAATAAGAATTAAGTACATTCATGAGGCCATATTTAGCACAACCTTTGTTATGGAAATAACAATGTAAACTTTGCTAATAAGAATTCTCACTATCTACTTATGTTTTGACAACATTTACATGATTTTATATTACTGATTAGCGTAAAGTCAATGAAACAATGTTGTTGATGGTATGGCAATGAAGCCTAGAAGCATTTCAGAGAGTTATGTTTGGAAACAGCATTTGATAATCATGGGAAACGGCAGGAATCATAAACCCCTGTCACTGCAGCGTCTAACAGCAAACAGGTAATCTACACACCTGTGTTACTGCTGTCCTCTCTAATTGAAACCTCTTTAATCTTTCCTGAAGGTCAGGTTTTGCTATAGTGGCTTCAGCTGCTCTCCTTCATTCTCCCCCATTGTTTTAGTCTCGTTACACTGGAGACTTTTTACTGGGGAGAGGAGTTGTGCAATCCTCCATCTGTCAAGCTGCCTGTTCATTCACATTCACATAAACTTACTTGACTACCTACTAATTTTCCAACACAGCTTGATTTATCCATGACCAGGTTTCCAGCGAACCCCATTTAAAATACACCACAAACGAGCCTGATATGTATCTGAGTCAGAAAGCAATCAAACATGGCAACACGGGCTGTCGCTTCTGTCACGCTAACAATTGCGTCATCAAACGTTTAAAACAAGCATGGAGGAAGATGAGAAGCTGCAGTCACCCAGATGAGCACCCCGACTCCTGGGGAGGATTGAAATATTGAAATGGGGGGGTTTAAAAAAAAAACATTTGCACCTTAATGACCTGTTTTTGTCTTATTAATAAATACCAGCAAGTTTTTCCTCATATTTTTAATATACTGTAGAGAGAAGCTGACAGGGAAATGACAATTTTACATGGACTGTCCCTTCAGTGCTAATGTGAACCCTGGTTGGATAAAGATTCACAATTGGACACACAGTTTTCAACAGATAAAATGGATAAAGTAATTGCTGTTTGTGGTGGTGAAGTATATGGGCAGTGGCAATCATTTTGACAAATAATTGCTTGCAGCAACGTTAAAAAAGAATTTAAAGAAATAACTAAAGTTGAACTATTTAGTTCATTTTTTGAAATGGTGAACTGAACTAGTTCGTTTTAATTTCTGTGAAATATGAACTGAACTAGTTCGTGTCGAAAGTGAACTTGCCCAACACTGTCCATGACACATTTTTAGTGATGTCAAATGAAAGGCATAAATGTTGGTTAATTTCAATGTTAACACAAAATTGTTGTTGTTACTTTCATCATATAGTGGATTAAATAACTATTTGATATTTACAAGAGCCTTTGTTACAACTGAGTTATGAACGCAGAGGAGAAAATACTAATAACTTAGTCTATTAATAGGACACTGCTTGTCAAAAATCACTTTACAATACAATTAAAATGAGTGTATGACACTGCGGGGGAGGGGGTTGTTTACAGTGCACTTCTTTGTGGATCCAGGAGATCGGGGTACTGGGCCCATTGCTTTGGACTATCCAGTCCCTAAACTAACAGAGCGAGAGTTTGGTCCGTTTTGCTGGTTGTTAGTCTGAATCATTCCTGTGAGAGTTGGTCCCCACCAGGGCTGCCCTTTGTCACTCAGGGCCGTCGGACAGGGGGTAAAAGTTACACAGCCTTGGGGGGGCCCATGGCAGAGGGGGGCCCACGGGAAGCTAAGGGGGAAAAAATTATATATTGAATATATTAGTTAATACCAAAACTAAATTTCATGACAGATATTGATCGTAATGCAAACTTGGTGGGCCCTATATTAAATGGCATATTGTTGTAATCCAAAAACCTTAAGTCTGTTGTGACGGACTACTCTGTGTGAACACCCCTTGGAATATGCGCAAAATCGTTAAGTCCAAAAACAGCTGTTTCTCACCGTGAGGCGCAGCTTGATTACTATTAGCATATGTGAATGGAGAGATAATGTCGCAACCTCCCAAGAAATATAAATCTGGCTCTCAGAAACGTAAAGAGAGGAAAGAGAGAGAGAAGAAACAAAATGAGGGGAGTCAGCTGCTTACAGACTTCTTCTCAAAGAAAGGTGAGTACAATTGTAACAAACGTTAAACTTTAAACACACAAGATGAAATCCCATTGTCAACTGCCGTAAGCTCCGCTATCATTGCTAAAACGGACATAAACAGCCCTAAAGCAAGATCAGATAATAGACTACCCTTTCAAATGGTCTTGTTATTAAAATAAGGGAATATAAAGTTGGCTAATATTGCAGCAATATAACAGCAAGCAGGTGGTCAGGTGATCGGTTGGTGTTGGTGGTGGTGATGGGGGGGGGGGGGGGGGGGGGGGGTTAGGGGCCCACCAGGACCTCCTTTGTAGGGGCCCAGAATTTGGTGCTACGGCCCTGTTGTCACTGATTCTGTTCGTAATGTTTATGGACAGAATTTCTTGGCACAACCAAGAGTCTGAGGGATTCTGGTTTTGTGATGCCTCTTGTGGATGATGTGGAACTCTTTGAATCATCGGTTGGGGATATTCAGCTCTCACTGCAGGGATGAGAATCACCACCTCCAAAACTGAGACCATGGCTCTCAGGTGGAAAATGGGTGGAAGTGAAGCGAGCTGCTGCTCCAAGTTGAGGAGTTTAAGTATCTCTTAGTCTTGTTAATGAGTGAAGGAGGAAAGGAGCAGGAGATTGGTGGGTGGATTCCGTGGAGAATCTGCAGTAATGCAGACTCTGTACTGGTCTGTTGTGGTGAAGAGAGAGCTGAACCAAAAGGCATGGCTCTTTATTTACTGGCCAATTTATGTTCTGAACCTCACCTGTGATCATAAACTGTGGGTAGTGACCAAAATAATTTTGGAGAAAAGTTTCCTCCACGGTTTGTCCGTTAGAAATATGATGATTAATTCACCTGGGAGAGACTTGCAGTAGAGCTGCTGCTCCTCCACATTGAGAGGAGCCAACTCAAGGATTTAGTTAGGATGCCTACTGGATGCTTCTCTCAGGAGAAGACCACGAGGCAGACCCAGGACGGATTGGAGAGGTTATATCCCCCACCTTGGTGTCCTCCTGGAAGAGCTGAAGGTGGCTGAGGAGAGGGAGGTCTAGGCCTGTTTGCTTAAGCTGTTCAGCCCCCCTCCCCAAATCCAGGGGGAGGGGGGCTCCCGGAAGAGTTGAAGGTGGCTGAGGAGAGGGAGGTCTAGGCCTGTTTGCTTAAGCTGTTCAGTGCCCCCTCCCCAAATCCAGATAGTTAAAGTTAATGGATGGACAATGGATCTTTAGTCTGGAAAACTTAGATGCTGTAGGCTTTTTCATTTAAGTTTTGTTACGCAAAAAGTATTGCTGTCTGTCAAATACACCCACCCAAAAAAGTCAGAAGGTGACTTACATTTACTTTGACTTTTATTTCTCTGTAGACTTTTATGAACACAAATTATTCAGGATCTTTTGCCAGCTTCTTTTCATATGTCAAATATGGAGGAGTGTGATGCAAATGGTAATAAAAGGATTTTCATTATCACTTTTTAATCGGGAAATAAAAATATATATTACTAAATGGGATTGCAAATTTGTTGAAAAATACATAAATAAATAGTCTCAATTCTAAAGTTTTTTTCTTATTGGATCCTTGAATGAGCTTTAAAAAAGTGAATTTTGTAATTAAAAAATAAATGTTTTAAATAATGTAATTCAAAATCTTTTTGAAAATGCATTTTCAAAGAAAGAAACAAATTAATTGGAATTTCACATAGGAATACATTTTTTTTTTCTGTGTCCAATTTCCGTTTATTTAACCTCTGCATTTTTTAAATCCTTTTTGAAAATTGTATTTTCAAACTATTACTTTCTCAACTTAACCTCTCCTTTTTCATTTCCTGTGACACCTAAAGCCTTGAGCGATGAAAAGCAGGTTAAACAATGCAAATAAGGTCCTTGAATGCAACATAGCTCTCCGATTGGACGGAGAGCTACACTTGCGTCATATGGTGAATGAGTATTTGTTATTGGTTGTGTCACTCTGCAGGTGAAATGAATAGCTATGGAAGGAGATTTTAGTAAATATGAAAACTAAATGTGCGAAGGCTAGGGCAGGAGACTCCAACAAACAAAGTCTTTATTAGATTCCAAACAACCCAGAGCAAAACTTATTGCAAAAAACCCAAGGAACAAGGGATGGTAGGATAGGAAGGTAAGGAATCAATGAAGGCAGGAACAGGGGTGGAAAGACAACAGATGATACAGAAAGGACAGGGGAAAAGACGAGACTTGTATAACAGAGGGAACAAAGGAGGCTCAGGTGCAAACAATCAGAGAGATGAACGAAAGGAAGTGAACTGAAATAACAAGGAACAGACAGACCTTCAAAGTAAAGCAGGAAACAGAACACAAGGAACTCAAGAAAAGCAAACCAACTAAGAATACAAAGCAGAAAAAACAAGGAAACATAATAATGGAGGAATCCACTTCTAACAACACTTATAATACCGCGGTTGATGAGTTGATTATTTTGGCTACTGTCAACAGGACTGTTTCCAATGACCGTGGTTACGTTTTAAGGCGATGTGATGTGGCGAAGTTTGAAAGTATCCAGACAGCGTTTATAACAGTGGTCCGTGGGTCATTTGGTGCCGGGCTATAGAGAAAAAACAAATAACCTCCATTCTTACTGTTTGATTTATTTTCCGAGTCTAAATGATGTTTTATTTTGCAAATGACCGGATTCTCTCCATTAAATCCATCTATGACTTACTCTTGACACATGACAAGACTTCAAGACCAGTGATATGTAATACGTTCAAACCCCCAAGCTGGCAAAATGAGTAAAAAACAAAACAAAACTGACTTTACTAGAACCGTCTTTGTAACAACAGCAGCAACATCCTCTCTGTGCAAATACACTTTCTGAAAATATCACGTGAATACACAGTGGATTAATGTGTACTTTAATATATAGAAAATAGCACAGTTTTTATGCCGGTCGTACTATTTTATTTTGTTGTATTTATCTGCAACACATTTTACGGACCGGTCCTTGAAAATATTCCTCATCAACTTGAAATAGAATGAGAGCAATTAGAGCAATAACTTGCCAACAAGTCGTTTGGGTGTCTGAGAATTCTCCAGTGGGGACTGAGGCGGGAAATCAGTATTCGTCTTGCTAGCTAAAACTAGCTAAGTAACTAACATCTGACTGCCTCACTGTGGTGATTTTGTAAGGTTTTACATGTTTACGTTGTTTTGCTTGGAGTATGTTATATCTGGGACAACATGGGAACTCCTGAGAAATCACATTTTCTATATTCAATTTATGTGCTTTTGTATTTTCTAAAATAGCTTCAACATAAATGTAAATACATGACTTAGTTGAAAAAATGCATTTAATATCCTATAACTTTACGTGCACACAGATGAGATAATTTGACCATGAGCATCAGTGACTGATTGTATCTGACATACATAATCAATACCTCTGCGCTGGCAACAAGATGACACTGGCTCATCTGAGATCAAGGCAGCTCCTTGTCAAAAATACGATGACTTGATCCATCCATCCATTATCTATGCCCGCTAAATCCTATATAGGGTGACGGGAATCTGCTGGAGTCTATCCCAGCTCTCTTTGGGTGAAAGGCAGGGGTTCACCCTGGACCGGTCGCCAGTCCCACTGAGGTTTAAACCAGGAGCCTTCTTGCTGTGAGGCAACAGTGCTAACCACCAAGCCACCGTGCTGGCCCTGACTTGATTATTACTAAAAACAGAAATATCTGAATAGATACCTTTTTAAGAAACTCACTGAGGTTTTCTTATATGGAAAGCATAAAATAGTAATTTATGTAGATTTTATATGTCGATAAACCTAAAATGTGTATTTACCATAAACTGTTGAAACATTATATTGTTATTAACAAGTTATGTTACATCTATTAATGCAACTCTTCTTTTACAGAGTGCAATGTGCTGGCATCATTGAGACTTGTGGTTCCTGAAGGGATAGGCTGATGCGTAGGCTGCTATTACCAAAAAGTAGTATACTCAAGTATACCATAAGTATACGATAAGTATGTATACTTATCGTTACATGTACTGTTTTTTGTTTTTGTATTTTGTGAGTGTGGTGTTTTTGCCCATTCCACTGAAGCAACTGTCCCCAAACTTTAGAATACCAAGCCCCAATCTGAAATGTGAAAAATCCCTGCGGCTCACCAGAACCTTTAAACACCACTTTGATCAATATAAAAGACTAAAAGCTACATTGCAAAATTAATGTAAGGGGTCAACAGATAAGGTGACACTTGTCACTTGTCATGTCAAGTTAAGATGACAGTAGAATGAAACTCGATAGGTTTGTTTTATTATTTCTAAATGTTTTTTAAATTATGTAATAAATATTTTACAGTAATTAAAAACATATTTTAAAAATCGAGGATTTAAAACACTCTTTATTTAAATGACCTCTAATGGCCCACCTGCAGTACCACAACGGCCCACTAGGGGGTCACGGCACACACTTTGGGAATCTCTGCACTGAAGGATTTACTTGTAGGAACTTTACTTAAAGTATTTGTTCCAGTTGATTCCTTGTGTAATTCTGTAATCTGCATTGTATCAAACACCATAGGCAAAATCAAGACAACACTTTGACAATTATTAAAAAAAAATGAAAAAAATAAAAGAGCATTTGATTCTTGAAGCAAATAATAAATGCAGTGGGTGTATACAACATGTTTTTAGAAAAGGCCATGTGCTTGTGTCACATAGTTTCCCTTGTCCTGAGACTTTCTGAGTTCAGCTTCTATTGTGGAACTAAATGTAAATTAATTGGTTTTTGAGCATCCTTTTTTATCCAAAGATTTGCGTGGCATTTTCTACCTTGTCCTGCCATGGTACCTTTTAACGGGTCCTTTTTTCTTTATTTGTAAATCAGGAGTTGTTGTCCATGGTGTTATTGATGGATTTTCTTGACTAATTTTTTTTTACCTGACAGCAGTGAACAACAAAGCTCAAACTGTCTCGGGGAGCTTCCTGTCTGCAGTTTAGCAGCATGTGTCCAGAGTATCCAGAGCCCTCTTACAGAAAAGATGGGAAAATATCCTGGATGAATGCCAGAAATCCAAGGGTGTTGAGTCTTTCACAAACACTGGATCTAAACATTTAGTTGTCCATTTAGACAAGGTGTATGATAGGCCTCCAGTTGAGGCACTAGAGGAATTCTTAACTTAGCAAATTATTGAATGCACAGTAACTTGTGAATAGCAGATATTATAAATACTATCAGTGTCTATTATTGTGTACTAAAACACTTAAAGCTGCAAATAAATACACAACTGGTCCTCAACAAAGAAGTCAAAGGGAGATGGCACCGAGGCATCCCCCTGCTTCAGTGTTGTAATATTTCACCAAGCCTCAATAACAGCAAGATAATAATAATAATGCACAAAGCCCTTAAACTCCTTCAGAAAGTAGCCTATCCTAGCAGAATTTCTGTTGGGTTACGTGCTAGTAGAAGCAACTCCACTATTAATTGTGCACATTACCATCAACGGGGTGTCTTCTCAGGCTGGATGCTGAATCTGATAATCCACTCTGTTTCAATAGTGTGTTGCATTCAAGGAACTGATTTACATTGTTTAGCCTGCTTTTCTTCACTAAAGACCCAAAGTGTCATGGAAAAGGGAAAATAAGAGGCTAAATTGAGAAAGTAATAGATTTAGAAAATGCAATTTCAAAAAGGATTTGAAAAAACAGCGGGGAAAAGTAAAAAGAAATGGGAAGCAGAATTACTTTTTTAAATCCCCGAATAGAAAATGTGTTCTTAAATGCCTGTTCAAATCAAATCATGAATTTCATTATGTGAAAATGTATTAAAAAAAAGATTTTAAAAATGTAATTATTTAATAATTTAGTTATTTTTTTTTTTTAAATAGCTTATTAAAGTATCCAATAAGAAAAAAGTTGAGAAATTAGACTATTTATATATTTATTAACTAATTTTAATCCATTTTGTAATATATATTTTTATTTCCCAATCAATAACTAATGATGAAATTGCCTTATAACCAATGGCACCACACTCCTGGTATTCCATAGTCAAAAAAACATTAATCTTTGTTGTTCAAGACTGCAATACATTTCCAAAAAAATTGGGACCGAAGAGCTTTTACCAAAATGTTATGTTTCCATTCTCGCAACACTTAAAAGGTCTTCTGGCATTCAGGATGTATTTCAACTGTTCTTTTGTCCCATTCTTCTACCTGAAAACATGTCTTAATGTGCACAATAGCCAGTGTTGTGCCTTTTTTTTTCATTCTATTTTATTTTATTTTTTATTTTAAACCTTCCACACTTTTTCTGTGGAGGACTGGTAAGGACTGCAGGCAGGTCAGCCCAGTATCTCTACCCTTACTCACCCATGGCTTTGTTATGTGTTCAATTCAAAAATACTTTACTAATCCTCATGGGAAATTCATTGTTGCGGTAGATGTCATCATTTAAAGTTTCTTCAAAGATTCACTGTAGATGGTTATTGCTGTGGGCAGGAAGGATCTCCTGTAGCGGTCTGTGATGCAGCGGATCTGAAGAAGCCTCTGACTGAAGACACTGTGTTGTTTAGAGGATGCTCAGGGTTGTCCATGGTGATTTTCATTTTATGAAGTATCCTCCTTTGCACAATCAGTTCCAGAGGCTCCTGTTAGGACTTTGGATTAACTCAGAACTGTTTAAAGCTAAACTTTATTGCCTGTAGGAAGGCTGGCTGTTTTTTATGACTGTGAGTACTCAGTTTGCTGCTTTAGGTTTTATGACCTAAACGACTGGAACATCCTGGCTTTCATGACCCCCTGAAAGTTTGTGACAGCATAGATAAACACATTTTAGGGACATCTCATTTCCTAGACAAACAACACAACCGCATGTGCCTGGACCTGTGATTCAGAGCTGTTGGCCATCTGGATTCTGAGACAAAGAGCAATAAAACTCAGAAGAAAGCGAGACCCGCCTTTGGAGCTTTAAAAACGGATGGACTTTACTATTCTGGGTGCATTGTCCATGGCAGCATCTCGGTGGTGTTGTCGGCCGATAGAGATGCGCGGTTGAACTGCGCACCCGCGGGCGGAGCGGATAATCCGCATATCGGGCGGATGACTCGTCAAAAAATAATACTTTAATTAAATTCGGGCGGGTTGCGGTTGAAGCACTCAAATAATAATAATAAGAAAAAATATTTTACATATTATTAAAAAGGATGGCGGGTCGGTTCGGTTTTGAAAATTGGTGAAAAAACGTTCCTGCAAATGGATAGCGGGCGGATAGAGATTTTAAGAAGCGGTTGCGGGTTAAAATATATGTCATCCGCGCATCTCTATCGGCCGATTAAAATATTCTGCATGGCATATTGAATCTTTGTATTCATCAATGTATATTAAACTCTTTAATTGGTCTTTGCTTAGTCTCGTCAATGGCACCAGATAAAAGAACACGAAGAATGACTTTCACTCCAGAAGAGACAACCTTCTTTATTAGTGTGTTAAGTTTCTTTAAGTCACTGGTTCTGGTGATGCTCCCCCAACGAATGACTGCTCTGTCCCTTCTTATCAACAGCATCAGTGTTGTGTCTCCAGTCCAGTCTGTTGTCCAGGTGAACACTGAGATATTTTTACTCCTCCACCACCTCCGTTTCTCCTCTCATGATGGAAATACGACTTGACTTAATCCTGGGTCTTTTAAAATCCACATCATATTCTTTGTTTTGTTGACATTTAAGATGAGATTGACCAGGTGATCAGACACACAACAATTCAGTCTCACAAACTGTGGTCTGTTTGTCAGGTTGTCAGTAATCCAGGTGATTGTGGAGGCATCCACCTGTTTCTTAAGGAGTTTCTTACATGGTAAAGCAGGCGAGATGGTGTTAAATGCACTGGACAAATGATGATCCTCACAGTGCTGCCCCCTTTGTCTAGATGGCTGGGGATTCGTTGAAACAGGTTTCTGATCGCACCTTTAACTCCAAACCCACAGTGATAAGCAAACTGCAGTGGTTGCTGGAAGGCGTTTGTTTTCTTATTCAGGTGGGCCAATCAAAGTCTCTCCAGGACTTTCATGAGGGGATGTTATGGCTACAGGTCTATAGTCATTAAGAGAAGATGGATGAGATCTTTTTGATACAGGAACAAGGGAGGATGCCTTCCATGGCACTGGAACCTTCTGGCTCAGGCTGAAGTTAGAGAGATGCTGTCGAATCCCGCATAGCTGGACCGCACAGGCTTTCAGGACTGTAGGGCTGACACCATCTGCTGAATGTAGTTTCCTATTTTTTGTATGTAGCTTGTACAATATTCCCCAACCCAGATCCTAGAGGACTTCTGCCCTGTATCTTTCCCTGCAACAACACTCCTCATTCAAATTAATAGATTATCATCAGCTTGTCATAAAAGTCTCCACAAATTTGCTAATAATTAACTTCTATGAACTGTGACTTTATTTGTGATTGTATACTTTTTTTTTTTACATTAATGCTGCGATCACATTCCATACCACCAGAGACTGACTTTTGGACTTGTTGCTGACTGAACAGTTTGGATGGTCCCCTTCTTGTCTTTGGTCCAAAGCATATAACAGCAATTTCTTCTGAAAAAAGTTCTACAAAATAGATTTTTCTGACCACAAAAAATATTTTGATTGTGTGACAGTCCCTCCTTGACTTATTTATTTATTTATTTTTTTGCACAGACATGTTTTAAGTGGCAAGCTGCGTGGTGGCTTAGTGGTCAGCACTGTTGCCTCACAGCAAGAATATTCCTGGTTCGAACCTCAGCAGGAGCCTTTCTGTGTGGAGTTTGCATGTTCTCCCTGTGCTTGTGTGGGTTTCCTCCGGGTAGTCCGGCTTCCTCTCACAGTCCAAAGACATGCATGTTAGGTTAATTGGTGGTTCTAAATTGCTCGTAGGGGTGTAACCCTGCCTTTTGCCTGAAAAGATCTGGGATAGGCTCCAGCAGTTCCTCGTGACCCTGCATAGGATAAAACGGGCATAGATGATGGATGGATGGATGCAAGTATTACGAGCCTGAAATTCAAAAAGGGTTTTATATTATCAAATGAGATCAATTTGACATGAAAAACCATGAAATACCTTGACTTTATTCTGCTTGCAAATAAATAAAAGTAAAAATAAATGAAATGCCATTTCCCATGTTGTTACAACTTTTTTTTGTTTTTAATTTGTGTATAATTTTTGTTCAATCTCGGTACTATTCTTATGGACTTCAACAGTATAACGATATGTATGCTTCTTGCATTGAGATTTCAAAGGGAACTGGATGAAAACATAAATTTTCTCTAAACATGACTAGTGATTAGTCACAGATATTTATAGCATAATTTCTAGCAGTCTGTCATTACATTAAAACTACCAGTCTAATACTGTGTAGTCCTATTCTTTCTGTAAAAAGAGCAATGACATGTCAGATAGGGACAAGAGACCTCTAAAGGTGACGTGTTGTTTGGCACCAAGATGATGCCACTGGACCGTGTGGGTCCCATGTGTTTCTTGGAGTCATCACCATAGATCAGGCCTGTGTTGCTCTATGCTGCAGATGCTCAGTTGGATTGGTTTCTGGAGGCCTTATTGAAAAAAATGGTTTTCCATTACTCTTAAAATTGTGTGAATCAGAGTTGTAAATAGAAAATATACTAGGGATACAATGGTACTCGGTAAAATACGGTACGGTTCGGTACGACCTGCACGGGACAATACGCTCTTATGTCCCGCAGTATTTATGTTCGTGTGCCTTTTAGGAAACAGGCCCGCCACTGCATGTCAATGTCCACTCGCCTCCGCTCACTCACAGTGACCAGCCTATCACACTTTGGCCAGTTGGTCATGGATGCAGAAAAAAACAAAAAAAACAAGCAGGCATGGCCAGCAGTAGCGGAGAAATTGGGAAAAACTTTTTTTAATCACCGGTGTGGGAGCATTTTGGTTTTGCTGTTATATACACCAGCAAGGGAGTGAAAACAATTAACAGTTAACAGAACTCAATCTTCCACCTCCCTAAACCCTGATCTTTCCTGCGCAAGATCCAGTTGTTACCAGTTGTGCGTCTTGGCGCAGCTGATGTGCTTTTTAAAATACTGTAGAATGAATCGTTGGATGCACATTTAAAGATCACAAACAATGTTCCTGTCGCTCCTCGACCACCAACAGTTTCAGACATATCGGAAATAAATTCCCGCATCCAGCCTTTTCCAGCTTGACACCAGAGACAAAGATCTCCTTGGTTTCCTCCACAGCAGACATCTGAATGAGATCATGCCACAGCTGTACAGACTGACGTGTCTGGCCGTGACTATTCCCACATCCACCACAACTGCTGACCAGACATCCTCTGACCTCAAGAGAATAAAAACGTATGCAAGTAATACGGTGATGCGTAATCGAGAGGTAGAGCCGTTTGTGCACGTCCACATGTGACCAGGTGGACGCACATTTATTCCATTTGGACGCGCTCTTTTACACGCCGATATGCGAGTTGCGCTTTCCGCAAACTTGGTATCTTGCGTTCACGGGTTTAGGGTAGCGGGTACCGAATCTTAAACCGTGACACAAAACTGCAGTACGGACCGTACCGTGAGCCACCTGTACCTTTACACCCCTAAAATATACCTAACTGAATTATGACGATTTTGCTCACAAATAATTTCCATATTAAACATTTATTTTGTGATAGTTTTTCTGGTGAACAAGAGGAACAGGAATACTTTTTCAAACTGTAATGAAAATGTAACATGTCTACAGGTCACATGACATGTGACCTGTAGACATGTTGTAATCATGTTGTAATATAATATCTAACTCTCTTGGATAGCAGCGGAACATGTCACTGCCGGGCGGGGGGCGGGGTACATGAGCGGGCCCTTTAAACCCAATAAAACTTGTAATTACAGCGTTTTACAACATACACATGCACATGCACATGCTTTTTTGCTGTACTGGAATAAAGTGCAATTGCACATATACTACAGTAGGTGACAGTGGTGCTCTAATTGTCACGGTGTGTGCAGGGAGTAGTATTAGCAACAATGTGCGTTTTTTTTTTTTAACTTTTTGCACGGACATGCGTGCACACAGCACTGAGCAGGAGATATGAAGTGAACAAATCCTAAAGAGACAGCACGGAAAAATATTTAACAAGGATAAAAAAAAAAAAAAAGGCAGAGAGAAACGGAGATAATAAGACAAACGATAAGTCACCAGATAGTTAGACGAGGAAATATGAGAAGCTGATGTAGCACTTCACTGCTGGTGGGATTGATGCACTATAAATCTTTACAGACTAAAAAACAATTTCAATAATGTTTATTCTTTGTTATAAATTGATGTATATTCTTTCTTTCTTTCTTTCCTAAATGTTAATATACACAGCATATAGTGTTATACAGAGGTGTACTTATAACAATTTTATAGACAAATGATACTATTTATAGTCAAAGTGGAGGGTGTGTGTTTGTGTGTGTTGGGGGGGGCACAGCAGAAAATGATTGAGAAGCACTGGTCTACACTAATATTTGGGTGCTTTCTTGTAATTGTCCATCTACAGCAGTTGTTCCAAATGTAATATTTTGGACAGGCTGAAACAGATTACCTCCTCATTTAGCAGGCACACTGATTTAACATGCAGTACAGAATCATGAATAATTCCCCAGCACATTCACCTATACTTCATTTATGTGATAATTCATGAATTTCCATATTCTCTGGTACACCCTCATAATCTTAAATTATCAGATGTATGTCTGCCACAGGTGTCCAAGAGGAATCCTTTCAGATGCGAGTTACAGAATTATTAAAAGTGTGTGTCAGGTTGTGAGCAAATGTCTGCACACTTGCCATTTTGTTGTCATCTCCTGGCGTGCACGCATGGAACTGGTAGTTCAAGCTATAATATTCTATAATAAGAACACCAGCCCAAGATGTTCACAAGTGCCTGTGTGATTTTCCACAAATCCTAATATCCTCAATAATATGTGCACATTTTCTTATTATTGTGTTTAATCATCCAACACCTATGCCCGCTTAATCCTATACAGGGTCACAGGGATCTGCTGGAGTCTATCCCAACTCCTCTTCAGGCAGAAGGCAGGGCTACACCCTGGACAGGTCGCCAGTCCATCACAGGGCCACATGTAGACAAATAACCATGCACACTCACAATCACTTCTATGGACAATGTGGAACCAGCAAGTAGCCCACACAAGCACAGATATAGAGATATAGATAAGAGAGAACATGCAAACTCCACACAAAAAGGCCCCTGCCGAGGTTCAAACTAGGAACCTTCTTGCTATGAGGCAACAGTGCTAACCACCAAACCACTATACTTGTGTTTAACCAGTATGTCAGAAAAATCAAAGAGGCAAATAGCTCTTGCTTTGGAATGTTTGAGCGTGACTGACAATACAGCATGACATGACACTCATTGCTCATCAGCACACACAAGTCACATCATTATGTGCTAAAACATTGGACAGTGTGTGGTAAGTGCTGTCAGTCATTTACTGTAGAAAAAAAAAAAAAAATCTGCGAGGTCTACTGACAATTGTTTCCACCTAGGCACTAATGTCTCCGTGAAGCCATGTGGGGATTTGAGAGCACAGGGGCAGGGATTCTCCATTAAACAAATTTCTCGAAACAAATGTCGCCTCTGATGCAGGAAAGGTTGTGCCAAATACCAGTTAAATTTTGAGCTAAAAACACGTATTACTTTGGAAAGAATGAAAAAAAAAAACAATTGATGAAACTTTCTTCTAGCTAGGATGTCAGCTAATTTGAACTTTTTTAACAACAGTAGCAATTTTAGCAGTTTTGCTTTGTATTCCCCATTTTCTAAAATCCTCAATAAAGATTTTCACATGTTATAGTATCTTTTTAAATATCATAGTGCATTTGTAGACATTGGGACAAACATACTTGTTACAGTATGAAATTATTTGATCAATGAAGAGGATGTGTCGCTAATAGCTCATTTCTCAGTTGCTCGTTTCTCAGTTGCCTCAACTGCATTTCAAGTCTCTGAACTTGAAGAAATTAAAACCTGCGCAATAAGGTTTTAATGATACCAGTGACATGATGGTGAATGTCATACATGAGAAACAAACATGATTTTAGAAATGAAGAGAATTTATGAGATTTTATTAGATTTTAGAGATTTTATTTTCACTAAAAGAGAAAAAAGAGTTTTTTTTATGTCTTTCATATATATATATATATAGAATGTGTGTGTGTGTGTGTATATATGTCCTGGCAGTGGCAATAACCTTTTTCTTTTTTTATTTTACATTATTTAAGATTAAATTTACACTTAATGTGTTACTGACAAGTGCTAATGTTAAAATTGTTTGAACAACAAAAACTATTTTTGAATTCACTACTTTTGAATTCATAATTTGATTTTGCATATACAAAATCATGATTAATCAGGGAAATCATGTGATTATTCATGGTTAAAAAATGTTATTGCATGGACTTGTGGGGAGCTTCCTTGGTCTGATTGTGGGGTCATGGGTGCTTTTCTGTGTGCTCTGTTGTTGCTCCATGTAGTTATTGTTTAATGTAGTTCTGCTATAATTATTTCAGCACCATAAGTGAAATGGGAGGGATGGGTGATGACTCCCCTCTGTGTTATGTGCTGGTATGTTTTGCTGACTTGTAACAAAGTCAGAGTTCTGAGTTCTCTCCACCAGTCTCAGATGTCCAATTATTCTATAATTCAGAATTGAGAACTCAGATGTTCCTGGTATCTGCAGGAGCCACCAGTCCAGCTTGGGGGTTACAGCTCCCAGTGCCTCGATCACCATTGGCATCACTACTGCCTTCACACTTTACATTTTTCCCAGCTCTTCCTTCAGCCCTTGGTATTTCATGAGCTTCTCTCGTTCATTCTTTCTGATGATGCCACCGCTTGGGATGGCCACATCCACCCCCACTGCTGTCCTCTGATGTTTATCCACCACCACTATGACAGGCTGATTAACCAGTTTGTCAGTTTGGATCTGGAAGTCCCACAAGAGTCTTGACCTGCTTGTTCTCAGTCACCTTTGGAGGTGTCTCCCATCTTGACCCTGGGACCTTGAGTCCATACTCAGCACAGATGTTCCTGTGTACTATTCTACCTGGTTGTGGCGTGCCATGTATGCCTGCCAGCATCTTACACCCTGCTGTGATCTGCTGCCCTGTTTCAGGAGCGTCTTTGCACAGCCTGCATCTGGGGTCCTGGCTGGTCTGAACCACTCGGTGGTTTAGACTACTGATTTTGGTACAAGAGATCAAACCCTGGTCAGAACAACGTTGATAGGTCATTGAGGAAGGTCCTTTAAACTACATGTCTAGACCTAGGAATGAATGATATTAATACAAATAATCACACTGGTTTGGATGTTACCTGGTTTAACAAGGTCTGCTTTAGGTTGTGAGGAACCAGGAGCACCCTGGTGAGAAATTGGCTACTGGAAGAAGACACTTTTGGAACAAGAGATTAGGCATATACATGTATATTTGTTGTGGATATAAAGTGCTTGTTTAGTTATTAAGAGGTTATTGAATAAGTGCCAAAAGACAGTTAGCAATAACACAGGAAATTTATGAAGAAAATTCATAAATCAAATGGATCACCACCTGATAATCAGGACACAAATACTAAATCATTCTCAAAATGGCTGTTATTCTATGCGTGCCAGCCTGTGACCAGGTGTGGCGCTATAAATCAAGAGAGAAAAAATGAGTCAGACCACAGACCTTTTCAACCAGAAATGTGATAACGTGTGATTGGGAGCATTGTGATGTCCTTGGAGATCTGTGCTGATAATTCAAGCTGGGATGGACAGGGACGGATTCAAAACATACACTGCTGATGGCCAGGAGCAGCTCATCATCCCTCCCTCTCTCTCTCTCTCTCTCTCTCCCATCCATCCATCCATCCATGATCTATGCCCACTTAATCCTATGCAGGGTCACGGGGATCTGCTGGAGCCTATCCCATCTCTCTCTGGGCGAAAGGCAGGGCTACACTCTGGGCAGGTCACCAGTCCATCGCAGGGCCACATGTAGACGAACAACCATGCACACTCACAATCACTCCTACCGGCAATTAAGAACTACCAATTAACCTAACATGCATGTCTTTGGACTGTGGGAAGACGCCGGAGTACCCGGAGGAAACCCAGGCAAGCACGGGTAGAACATACAAATTCCACACAGAAAGGCCCCTGCTGAGGTTCGAACCAAGAATCTTCTTGCTGTGGGGCAACAGTGCTTATATATACTGTATATATATATATATATATATAATATATTTGTGTGTGTGAAGCAACTTTTTATTGTACAATTACTACAGAAAGAAATCACACAGAGATAACACTCTGCTGTATTGTTAAACATTTTAATGATTTCATCTTTTTTAGGATGTATGGTACCATCCTTAAGGTACCATACATAAATGGTACCACATTTTCATACGTGTCAGTTTTCCATGTTATTTAAGATCAAGGTATAGTAATATTTAATAAACTGTTCTCTTAAAATCTGAGACATGATTCAGTGAATAAGCGACAACCATGTAGTTTAATAACTGCATTAATGATGTCAATGACTGCACAACCACCTTGGCTACTTCAGTGTGTCTCCATCTAGTGGCACAGATGTGTAACGACAATAGAAAGGTCTAGTCCTCGATTAAAAGACAACATTTTTACCTCCACCAAGGAGGTATGTTTTTGCCGGCATTTATCTGTCTGTTTGTCTGTCTGTCTGTCTGTTTTCAAGATAAGTCAAAAAGTTGTGGATGGATTTTGATGAAATTTTCAGGAGTTGTCAGAAATGTGAAAAGGAAGAACTGATTTGATTTTCGGTGTGATCCTGGAAGAAATCCTGGATTCTGGATCACTTTCAAATTTTCGATAATTGTTGCACTTGGCGGAGGTCTGTGCTCTCCGAGTGCTTTTCTAGTTAAGAATATGATTTCTAGTTATAAAATATCGTCCTAAATTCGGGCCAATACGGTACATCCTCCTGACCCTAGAAGTTCATACTTGGCAAATATGACTTGGGAGAACTTACTTCGAAGTGCTCAAGTCTAGACTTTGCATATTTGGAATTTAGAAATAAGGCTTTAGGTAACCTCAGTCAGTTGGTCCCACAGATAAGTAACAAATACAATCCTCTTATAAATGCAAAAGTAAAACTGAAGCAGGTGTAATAGTTGAGTTGATTACGTTCTTGAGATAATTTAGCTGCCACAGTTCTTGATTTATCACAATCTTGCCTGTTTTACAGCAAAGAGAAAGTTTTCCAGAGAGCAAAGCAATTAGTTTGTACACAGGGGCCAGGAAAATCTAGGAAATGTGGCTATCTTTAATTTTAATAATTACACGTTTGATTTTCCTAATCTACAGAATATCTGACCTAAAAACTAACAACCCTCTTTTCAGTGGTTATGACTGCTGTGTGTATGCTGTCCATCAGCAAACCCCAACGATCCCAAGGGCCATTGCTTATTTTTTATTTTTTCTAACTGAAGCTAGAGGCACTAAGATAAAAGGTTTCACAGTCTAACAGTGTCAGTGTTTTCAGTAACACATTCACACCCTACCCTCAGGACAGAAAAGCTTGAGGCAGATTTTGTTAGAATCTCACACATTCTTTATTTAAATCTTTAATAAACGTATTGCTCTTGGCTAAATGAGCAACACGTCTTCTTAATTCTAAATGTCACCCCAGTGAACTAAAGTAATTAATAGAAACATTATTCAAATAATTTTTAAATGGGCAAGGAGTCACCTAAAGAACCTTTTAAAATGCCCTTCATCAGCAGCCCTACTGATGGATTTGTATATTTAAGGAACAACATGTGGGGATTCTCTACCGCTGGGGACAGCATTTAAGAAACTAAGTAGATGTGCACAAACAAGGACGTGTATGTAAATGAGCTTGGACAACACAAACAAGGGTCTTTCTTTTCAAAGCAATTTAACCTTTTAACTCTCAGTGTTTGTTGGGCTTGAGCTACTTTATATTGTCCTTGGTGTCCAGGGCATTTCTGGTTACGTTTGACCTGATTAATATTCAGTTGCAGTCCCAGAGCTAAACTGTGTTTACGTTCTTTACCAGTAACAATATCAGTCATAGACGAGATTTCAACTTTCCTCTTAAACAATCTGCAAATTTTCCTTTTTCATCAATGTGGACATGCAAAGGCTATATTGATAGATTTGGTTGTTTTGCATAAAGGGTAGTGATAACAACATTCAATTTCCTTTAGTTTTGCCCAAGACTAACTGAAGGACTTTTTCTACTTGATAGAAAATGACAATAATTCTTCATTCAAATGAAGATGTTTTACCACACCTCTCAAACCTCTATTTGCAAAGGAAAATAATACAAAATAAGGCACATTTTTAAATCTGGACACGTTCCACTGTGTCATATAGTATCTATGGTGGCGTGGCAGTCAGTGGCCTGGACACTACTGGAATTTGAGATCTAGCAGCTGTGGCCTGTTCAACTTCAATTTTTTTCCTGTTAGCAAGCTTAATATTAGGAGACTTTACTTCCTTTGGAAAACTGATGCTCAACCATTTATTCATGGTAATTTGTTGATGCAAGAAAAGAGAAGACCTGAATCCTGATGCCAGCAGGGGAAAATGACAAGTTTTAAAGGCATTTTACATCTAGGGATTTTCACGCTTTGGGGTTCAAAGGTTATAACAACTCAGTGTTGATTTTTGGCCTTCCTCATGTAAATGTTGAAACCCTCAAAAGTTAAACTAATACTACTGTGAAATTGTATTTTAAAAGTTACAGTTTAAAGATGATGGATGGAAACACATTATCAATTGTTAGAGATTGAGAATATTGGACAGTTTTTCTTTGTTTTAGTTTTCAATTTTTTTTGGACAGGTTGGAAATCTCCAGACTTCATTAAGCAGTGCAGTGGGTACTGAAGCTGACCCAGGCCCCGACAGTGTAATGTTATAAAAAGGCCTGTTACAGAACAATTTTGGCTGTCTGCTTGAAATGCTGATGAATTCAAAAAAATAATAATAGTGGTAAAAAATCAAAACATATATGAGGAGGTATTTTATTCATTTTTCAAGAAACAAAGTTAGAGAATCAAATTTATGTTTGATGATCCAAGGTAAAGCTCAGGTGATATGGCTGTTAGGACGCAGTATGAGGGCATACAGGAGTATGACACCATGGCTTTATCTGTGAGGAGCCGACATGACACTACAGGGGTAGAAGGTTATATACCTGCTAAGAAGGATGTGTTGCTGTTGTGGACTGATTTTGATCAGAGCCACACTTACAGAGAGTTGAAAATTACCACAAGCATTCACTTCATTTTTCATGTGGTAATTTTACAAACTTTAATCAGAGACAGCTGGGATGAAAGGATAATTGGCTGCAACTACTGACCATGGCCAGATTGACTCCCTCCATCCCTCTCCCTCTTGCTTCCTTATGTTGCAGAGAGCACTGCTCAGTTTCTTTTAACTTTGAAACCTAATTTTCTATACTAGGAAAATTCTTTAATCATTTACAGTCATGTACAAAGTACCTATTCTTTTAATCTTGTTTTTTATCTGAGAAAAACGTAATAAAATCTAAAATATGAAAAAATAAAATCAGATTCCGGTGGCTCTTTGTATAAGGGAAACACAACCTCAGATGAAACAAAAACACTTTTATTTTATTTATCACTGTGCCTATATTTATTTAACAAAAATTAAGCTCCATTTTTAGGAGCAATAACTAGAAGTTCCCCCACAGCATTTCAGTTGAGTTGACGTCTGGAGTTTGACTATGCTATTCCAAAATTCTTTTATTTTTTTTTTTTAAGCCATTTACACCTACATTTGCTGGTGTGCTTTTGTCCTGTTGGATAATGTCCCGGTTTTAACAAAGCTTCAGCTTTCAGACAGATGTTCTCATATTTGCCTCTGGAATTCTCTGATACACATAGGAGTTCATAATCAACTAAAGTGCAAGGTGCCCAGATCCAGTGCATCTAAAACAACCCCAATAATATTGCTTCTTTAGGACCACTGCTTGTGGCTTTGTGTTTTGGCATTGTGTCAACAGACCTGAATGCTCACGAGTAGAAATGTGCCAAAATGTCTGCTTTTATAAAGGTCTGCATACTTTCTGATTATCAGTTTGACAAGGGTTGATAAATCGCAGCACCTGGCTGAAACTTACTCTCTTAAATCACATGGAAGAAGTAAGAGAGTACATAGTGTTGCCCATATGAGTATTTTTTGTGCTTAATTATTTGACTAAATTGGCATGGTGAAAAAAGTTTAAAAAGTAGTTTTTCTAAGTTGTGTTTACCTTATACAAAGACACACTATGATCAGATTACTCATATTTTTTGTAGTTGTTGAAGGGATTCCAATATTGCACACGACTAAGTTTGGCTGGTTGATTAGCAGCACATTTTCTGTAATATTACTGCTTTACACTATTTTACAGTATTTTCCACTGCAGTGGAAAAAAAAATCCTCATTTAACCTCCCCATTTTTTTTTTTTTATTTAACCTCTCTGGAATTCCTTTCATAATTTGCAATCATGTTACTGACAGTTAACCTAATTAGTTGCCACCATTACACAACTTTTTAAGTTGAAGCTCTCTTCGCTGTCAAAGAAATGTGTTGCTAATGTCAGCTTCCAAATTAGGATATTTTTAAAAATTCCAATAACACTTTTCACTTTCATTAGACATTTATTTCTTTGCGCAACATTTACTTGAAAATGGAATTAAAAGTTATTCAAATCATTTCATCCAGTACTAGGGCTTAATACTGTATATTCTTATACAGAAAGTGAACTTATTTTAGTTTAGACATAGAGGACGGCTTTCTAAAGTGACTGTGAGTATCCGTGCTTGTTTTTCCCTGTGGTACACGTGTGATGGACCAGGGTGTATCTCGCCTCTTGTCCATTAATAGCTAGGCCTGATTCCAATTCCCTGTGACCTTGAAGAGGATAAAGAGAATGAATCAATGAGCCAATGTCTAGACTAGTTTAATATGTGCCACATTCCAATAATTGTGAACATGAAATCCTTGTCATGTCTCTCCTACAACTACATGTCCTGACTGTAGGCAGTACCAGCCTTGTGTTCACTCTCATGGGCAGGATGTGGCGTTGACGGTGTCCTTTAGTCGGTAGATATTTAACTCCATTCAGGCTGTTTTTTTGACATTTTTTTTTCTATTTAATTTGTACATTTTCCTTTTTGTAAAAGTCCTGCCTGCCTGAAAGATGAAACAACACTAAGAAGGAATTTGTGTGCATGTGTGTGAGAGAGAAAGAGAGAGAGAGAGAGAGAGAGAGAAGGAGCAAATTGTTGTGTGTGCGTGTTTTTGTGTGGCTGCCTTGCTGGGGGGCATGAAGCTGAGAGTAAGGCATTATTAAAAACCATCTGCTTTCCTGCAGAGTCAGAAGGCGATCTGGACACTCCTAACAGGCCTTGGGTTTCTAGATGCCCATGGGCAATGTGAGCAATTTGAATGCCCAAACTAAAAATTAGCAGTGGATTGTGCCTTGAAACAAAACTCTTAACACAAATCTTAGAGCAAAGCCATAGAAATACAAATAGAGGGCACCAGTCAGACATCAAACTTTCCCTTAAAGGTGTCAATTACCAAAACGTCTGATGCTTCTGGGACATTATATCTCATCTGAGTTGTTTAATGGCAATCAGAGAAGAGTGATATATTGTACTGACAACTCAACTGTCAAAGCTTGCACTCCTTAAGTGGCCCAAATGTTGGAAAGGTTTTAAGCATAGTTTTTCCTTCATCTAAAAAAAAACCAAAACAATATCTTGCTAGCTACATTTCCATAATTAACACATTTTCTGTTTTACAAAATGGGTACCATTTCACGTAACGGTCAGTTTTTTTCAGTGCAGATTTCTTTGCTATGATGAGGCAAAGCACTAGAGATGCAGCAACATCTCCAGAACACAGTACTGCTAGGCTGCAATCAGTTATGCCTTCAAGTGTGCTTTTCACAAAGATTTTTCATCAGGACTCTGTTGGTCCAGACAAATGAGAAGAAATGACCCTTCTTGAAAGTAAAACACCATAGAATGCTTTGTAAGAATGAATTAGTTTGGCTTTGTATCTCAAGTTGGAGACCTGTACAGGGACATTTATGCTTCTGATTAGATTTATATTATAGCCTTCTGAGCTTGGGCTTTCTTTGTTTGCATTACAGCGCAGCCCCCATCCCCCCAAGCACACACACACATGAACAATTCTTCTGGTATAAAGAGCTTGACAGCTCTTCAGTATTTGGGCTCAACTGGTGGAGCTGAAAGCCTTTTGTGGCATTGGGGTTTGGTCTGATAGAATGCACCTTTTACCTTTTACCCTAGGGCAATAAGAAAAAGGAATGATGTAAAGACGATGCTGATGGCAAAAACTAAATGAAACATGACCCAAGAAAAAGGAAAATAGAAATGAATAGTAAGTAACTTTCATAATTGAGGTACGGCTGTTCGCTTTTAAGATTTAAGAGATCATCCTGTGACCAAACCTGCCATCACTGACTTGAATTGCTATGTAGACATCACTGACATGCTTGCATGCACTAATCTCCACAGTAAACTCCTTGCAGTTAGGTAGACCACTTCCTCATTAGAAGTAGCACATTTAGCTGAGGCACAGTTTCTCAAAAGCAAAGCAATTATGCAATAAGACTGCAATAAATAAAGAAACATCAATAAAAGAAGGACTTTTCATGAGTTAATTTGTTACAAAGGTGTAATTTAATTTATTTATTTATTTATTTTTTTTACCAAAATGACATTTCTGGCAAAACTAACTGGCTACTAGTGTGGCTTTTTATATAAAGCACAGTCTAAAGAAAGTGTGTTATAAACAAAGAGCATGAGAAGTAAATTTAGTTCTACGAGATGATGTGAACTGGCTGACGTGGGGCACTTATAAATATAGGTATGAGGTGCACTTGTGATGGCAAATATTTGATGAATGCTAGCTGGTTGTCAAGAATTACACTGAAATTGTTGACAGGCAGCATGAGTCTCAGCGAAGTTGTTAGCGATGATGGAAAGATCTCACAGAGGACAGAAGCAGGCTTCAGAGAAGAGCAGTTCACTGACATGTCAATGTGGCGTCCACAAATGAATGGCTTGTGCTGCATACTGCCAGAGGGAAGGAAAAGGTCATGTTGAGTGTCATCAGCATGACATTGGTAAGAAAAATGACTAGACTACTACACAACCAGAACATTTCTTGTGTAAAAAAAAAAAAAAGAAAGAAAAAAAAAGGAAAAATGCAGTTGCGTCTATGTCCAGATGAATTCAACAGAAAAGGATATCAATCAGCAATTGCAACAAAAGTAATGATAGTCTAGCAAACTGATCAGAAATTATTAATTATTTACAGATGAACATTTCTGGTACAAGAACCATCACTATCACCACTAAGATGAGTGGGAAAGACAGAGGGCCAGTTTTAACAATGATCAGTGACACCTTGACAATGAGAAACGTCTGAAATTTGAATTTGTTCATGACACATGACTCATATATGACTGTGGCTCAGAAAGTTGAGCAGGTGAGCAGGAAATCAAACAGTGAAACACCTAAAACCACTGAATCAGTCTGAGCTTTGATTATTAAGGATATGATTATTAATACAGCCATAGTTTGGTGTGATGGAGCTTTTGGAAATGTAAAACTAGGGTAAGCATGATTTCTGCAGCTCTGGGAGCGTTTTTTTTTTCAGTAAACAGTCCAATCAGGTTTGAGCAATGACTCCTGAACATCTGATTTTAGGATGGCAGCTCTTAAACTGTTAATTAATATGCTGTACTTTCACATGTAAGTTGGAGCTAAAGTACCTTTTAAAAAATATTATTTACTCATTCATTATAATTGTGTATGTACTGCATCATGAAGGGTAAGCATGTTTGCTCTGAACATTGATATGATTATCATAGATGGCATGCTATATATGACGTAAAATCTCTTTTGTTTCTTCTTCTTCTTCTTCTTCTTCTTCTTAGCATTGTTTTCTTTACATTGCTGGAGAGAACAGTGTGGTTATCATGGGTTAAAAAAAGAAAAAAAAAGAGAGAGAGTGTAGACTGGAGAATTTAATCAGGAACTGCTACAAATAAAGCACATGTGTTTCCTGAATACTGATGATATTGCTTCAGGCAACTTTAAAGAAAATTCCAGACTTCTTGGATCAGAAAGAAACTAATCTATTAAGGCTAGGCCAGATATTAGTCCAACCTGCTTTCTCCAAAATCTGGTTGAAGAGCTCATCCCTGCCACCATAGAATTGTGCATTATGTCATGATGGCACGTATAGCATTGAAATTGGGTGCCAACACCCTTGTATCAGTGGGAATGGAAAGTCATCTTGCAGTTTTGTCATGATGGACTCAGTGGTTCAGTTGAGGTAGTGTAACAACATTATTGGTTATGTCTAATCAATACAACTTCTTAGTTAGATTTGGAAAAGATTATAGTCTTTGCAGTCCAGGCTCATCAGAAAAGCTACAAATATGACAATAGTTGATTTCTATACTGTGAATGTGGTATAAATTTCAATGATGTTGGTACTATAGCCTATGGTTGCACTTGTCACCCTGCTAGCCAAGATAATAGGTTGCCAAGACAGATGGTTGTTTGAATTCTTGCATTTTCACATAAACTCAGACATGGCCATGTTGTCTAATGCTGTGAAGTCCTGCTCTTTTACATAAGCAAAAATATCTTCAACAATTCTAATTTCTCATGATGTTGTTGGATCTTCATGCTCCAGTTAACTGGTTCCACTCATTAATACAGTATTTTGTCTTTAGTTCGTGCCTGAAGGTCAGGGTCAGTGTTGGAAAAGACAATCACTCAGGCTTTACTTCTCATGTAGTTCACCTTTGGCTACATGCAAGATTCAAATTCTGCTATCTATCTGGGGTCTCTACAGTGTTCTGGTTTTCATTTGATCATGACTATATCACCATCAGGAAAGAGCCTAAATTGGCTCCACTTAATGTGACGAGGAGGCAGTATTTCTATAGTGAGGTCTTCTAAAATCACTGAACCTCATACTCTGAGACAAGAGACATAATGAAGATATCAAACTGACCTTAATTTGGTTTAGTGAGCTCATTATACAATTCCATGATAGCAACAAATGTTGAGAGCGTAGAAAGAGAGATAGAAAGAGTGTGCAAGAAATGAAGACACCATATGGGCTCTGGAACATCTGTTGCCCTAAGGGGTGGGCGGGGACTGATGGAGCTCTGTTTCTCAAATGGATAATACATTATGATGATTGAATAAATAAATATTCCTCTGAGTCACTTATAATTAGCTTAAGCTCTGAAAGGTTTCTGAGGATTCATTGTTCACCTGACCTTATAATGGTAATATTTTGTGATGATTATCTTCTGTGATGCCAGAGTATTGTGGTACTTTTTCCACTTTACAGTATTTCTTTTGTATTGATTCAAAAGTGCATACAATTTAGAATTCAACAGACTAAAAAAAATAAAGAAAATGATATATTTTTTTCAGAAACTGTTCAAGCCTGATTTTCAACAACTGACAAGAAAAACATGAAAGAAGGACTTCATCCTGGCCTTATTAAACACATTGAACACTTATAATGCTTCTAAAGAGAATAAACAAGTCTTTGTCTGGAGGCAATGCAGCTGCAGTGAACACTGTCTCTATATTCTAAAGGAACCATATTAGCTACAATTCTTTGTTTAATTTGAAACTGTTGATATTTACCTTGCTTTTAAAAAGTACATTAACATCCAACCATGTCTACTGAAAGCAAATGACTGTTTTTCAAATTATCTTTAGGTGTGCTATAATTGCTGAATGATCAGTCAGCATGAGGTGGCCTCTCTCTTTGCACGTAGACGTCTGGCTGCAGTTAAAGAAACAAACCAAAACAAAACAAACTTTTATTGGTTTTCTGTATTAGATGATTAAATGATTGGTTACCAAACTTTGACATTCAACAAAATAAACTTATTTTTTCTATAAATACAAATGAATATGTACACCAGAGCCATCAGGAATCATGTTAGAAAATGCATTATCACATCTTATTTATATGTCCAATGTGAGTTTAGGACTTGGCCATGACATTATTCAGCATTTCCAGATAGCTAAGTAAAATGAATTTAAAATAAAATAAAAGTTTGGATGGTAACACTGTCACTGCACAGCAAAAAGATTTCAAATCTGGGCTCGGGCCCTTTTGGGTGGAGTGGTTCTCCTGTTTTTCTAGTACCTGGGTGGGTTTTCTGTTGTGATTTTGGCTTCTTTGCACATTCCCAAAAAGAGCATGTCAGAATGATTGGGGATTCTTCATTTACTTTAGGACTGAGTGTAAGTGTGTACAAGTGTTTAACTATTATGTCTCTACTTGACCCCTTTTCAAGGTGAATCCCACCTCTTGCTCAATGCCTGGAAAAGCCAGTATAGCCTTATATCTTCAGATGAGCATCTATAATCTTCTGAGTTTCAGGCTGATTTTTACTTTTTCATATGGTGACATGACTTCCTATCAAAAATTTAAGAAGAGTGTCTCTCAATCAAGTGTTGAAGTGGCACAAGTCCTGCTCATGAAGTGCTTTAAAGGCATAAATAACAGACTACCCTCATTTTTTTTAAGTAAAAAAAAAAAATCATATTCATTTTGCATTCAAAAGTGAACCACATTAGGGGTTTAAACATTGAAGAATGTTTTAAAATGCAAAGTTACATACATAATGTAGTCATTGGTCAGTAGTTACTTTGGGGCTAATAATTTTGATCTAGACTGTAGGAGATGGGTGTAACTATCATGACATTGTCCACTGTTTTGTGAACACATGTTTTGAAGGCTTGTGACTGGTATTCAATTGTTGGCCTTTGTGGTACCAGAGGGGATTTTTGAGATCTAAGCTTCTCTCATAAAGAAATGAAAGACTGAAGACACATTTTTTGAAAAGTGTCCACTTTATAAAATGACACCAGAATGGGAATGGGAATATGGACAGGTACTGAGAAAAGTATGATAGAACACATTTTTATATTTATTTTATTGCTATTTTTAGTGTTCCTGTTACTTGTTCCTGTTCACTCATTGTTTAGTTTCACTTTTAGTCCCTGGTTAGGTTCAAGCAAGTGGCCTACCTGGTTATATTGGGAAAAAAAAAAAATCATGGTTTTGAGTGTATATATGTAAGTGCTGCCTGATCACTCTCATCTGGACCAATCAAGCAGCACTTTGAGGGTCATGTTCTTTGATTTCTCAAGTGCTTTTAATACAATTCAGCCTGCGTTGTTATGTGAGAAGCTCCATAAGTTCCAGGTGGATTCCTCCACAACCTCCTGGATTTATGACTACCTCACAAACAGACCACAGTTTGTGAGACTGAAAGGTTGTGTGTCTGAGATGGAGGTCAGCAGCATTGGAGCACCACAAGGAACTGTTCTCTCACCATTTCTCTTCACGCTCTACACCTCTGACTTCCAGTGCAACTCTGAGTCCTGTCATCGGCAGAAATACTCTGATGACTCTGCAGTTGTTGGGTGTATCAGCAACGGACAAGAAGCAGAGCACAACAAACTGATCTGTCAGTTTGTGAAATGGTGCGGTAATAATCATCTAGTATTAAATACCAGCAAAACTAAGGAGATGATTGTCGACTTCAGGAGGAGCAAGAATCAACAAAGCAGTGTTTCCATCCTGGGAAAGGAGGTGGAGGTGGTGGAGGAATAATAAGGAATAAGGAATAAGGAATAAGAGGATTTATTGTCAACCAGCGTCCCAGTACAACGAAATTGCATTCCAGTACATCATCCAAGAAACATATAAAAAACAACAACAACATTTAGGACATGGATGTCGATGATGACTGGGGCTAAGCAACTAGTGTCGCTCCGCGCTAACTTAGATTGAAAAAGATAACATTGGGGAAGGAGGGGGTGGAGGTTAAAAAAAGAACATCTCCCACTACGTGTCAAAAGGACACGTCGTGAGAGGGGAAAAAAAACACCTCAGCACATTTAATTAAGCATGTACAGACTTAACACAGGACATTGATAGAAACATGATGACGGATAACCCAGTTTTGACAGTCTGTGCGCGCGCAGCCAACCTTGGGTGCATCGCGCAGTCAGTCCATCGCCACACGGGGGAGAAGGGGGAGGTGCGCAGGGCGGGAGGGGGGGCCAGCGAAGACGTTTGAAGTGGGGGAGGGAGTGCGTGTTGATCAGTGTAGTGGGAGTGCAGTCATGTCGCCTGAAGATCCGTCTCCAGGTGCAGAGGGGGGAATGGGGGGGTAGAAGCGTCCAAGCCACACAGCATCCAGGAGAATAGATAAGGGAGCGGCCTTGAAGGCTGCGCTTCCAGGGAGCCAAAACAGAAAAGGATTGTTTGGGGCAGGCTGAGACACACTCTCCGTCTAGCCTTGAAGTTCTGCTGGATTTCTCTGGTGGGAATACTTCAATATTCCGAATTATTGGCCATTCTCCCTGATCAACGCGTGAATCCTTCCAAGATTGTTGTCCATTCGCCCAAAGAAGTCCAGAATCATCCCTTGGGTTTGATTCAAGTTCTGAATCGCTCCCAATTTCCGATCCATGTCTTCCAGTCTTTTAATCACGTTGTCAACTTTCTCACACACGTCCGGCGGGGTGGAAGTTTTCCTCGAATCCGAATTTGTAGCCTCCGTGCGTTTAATTTTCCGATACACCAAGAATCCACCTGCGCCGATCAGTAGAAATCCTGTGATCATAAATCCAAAAATGAATGCGTCTTCGACATCCTCCACGTGCAGTGGGCCGAGACAATGAAGTTTCCATTTGCCCCAGGAGTCCATCACGTACCCCGCTGCGTGCGTACCCCCCGGGCACGAAGGCTCTCCTTTGCCTTGTCTTGTTGTTGAAAAAATTTGATCAATTGCATTCAGAGACCAGCTTACTAAATCCATGGTTGATTCGGATATTCTGCAGAAAAAACGCTTCAGAAGCACAGACGAGACAGAAGCAGCTGCAGGAACAGATAGATAAGGGAGCTCAGAGAAATGCGTCCGCCTTCGCCGAGAGCAGGAAGTGAATACAAGTATCTTGGAGTTCAGCTTGACAACAGACTAGAGTGGAAATGCAACACAGAATACATCTACAAGAAAGGTCAGAGCAGACTCTACTTTTTAAGAAAGCTGAGATCTTTTAATGTCTGCACCAAGATGTTGCACATCTTCTATAGGCCTGTTGTTGAAAGTGCAATCAGCTTTGCAGCCATCTGCTGGGGCAGCAGCATCAGAACCAGAGACCTGAAGAGAATCAACAAACTGATCAGGGAAAGCTGGATCTGTGCTGGGTGTAACTCTGGAGCCGCTGGAGCTGATTGTACAAAAAAGAATGCTGCACAAGCTGATGAAGATGATGGAGGACTCTTCACACCCTCTCCATGACACAGTGATCAAACAACAGAGTGTGTTCAGTGAGAGGCTTCTTCAGGTCCGTTGCAAGACGGAAAGATACAGAAGATCATTCCTGCCAGCAGCCATCAGCCTCCACAACAAGACATCCTAATTGATTATTATTGCTGTTGAATATTATTATTATTATTATTATTATTATCATTTATTTATTGTTGGAAAAAAAATTTACTACAATGTTGAATTTCCCTTCTGGGATTAATAAAGTATTTTTCATTTCATTTTATTTCATTTCATTACATTTAATTTCATTTCATATATCTTTTCACAAGATCCACCTTACTAAAAATTAATCATTTTAAATCCTTCTTGCTTGGGAGCTGAGTTCTACAGCAACAACATTTAAGATTCTAACAGTTGTACAGCCTTCAAGGTACTTTTTGCACTGGTGATGCACAAAATCTAATAAATATTTCATAGAAACCCAGCAAAGCAGTGAATGAGACAGCTGCAAATACCACAAAAATGTCATTAAGAATTGAAATTCTCGTCGGCCAGTAACTACAATGCAAAAAATTGCAAAATCTCTCATTTTGTGTTTGTGTGATCAGATGAACAGTCTGCTATTAGTATTATCACTTTGTCGTCTTCTGCTCCCTGAGGAATTAACATTAGACAAGGTATTGAAATAGCTTCTGTTCCTCCCACCCTCAGTGACTCCACATTTATCAGTGGTGGAAATTAAACTTAGGCCCTGACAACTTGATACTAAAGATTTGGTTGGTCAATAAAGAACATTTTTGGGTTGTAATGAGCTTCAATTATTAATAATGCAAAATATAGAATAATTTCACTACCCTAAACCCGCAATCACAAGATACCGAGTTTGCAGAAAGCACAACTCTCATGTCGGTGCGTAAAAGAGCGCGTCCAAATGGAATAAATGTGCGTCCACCTGGATCCATCCCTACTACAAACTGCTTCCTGGGGCCGGTTCTTGTTGTGCAGGTGATCTATTCAGGGAGGCTACAGTCCTCGCCCAATTTGGTTCTTTGTTGTGTGCTCATGGACTGTAAAGGAAGAACTGCACAAATCCCCTATGATGTCACCCACAGGTTTCATGAAAGAGTGCTTTTCAGGTGTCTTTTTCAGCTCTCTGCATGGTGCCATATCAGCAGTAACTGATGCTACCCGACCTTGGTTAATCCAAAACTGGGCAAATGAACAGCCCTGGAAGTTGTCTGGAACACACCCACCTTAACTCTGCTACCACAACTTAGCTATTTTTACTTAACTGTTAAAAAATCCTTTATGTCTATCCTTTTTGAAGTCATTGTTACAATTTGATACTGCTCACTTCTAAGTAAGAGAAAATGCAGCAAAAGCTGGTTGAAGGTAGAGATAAACATGAGGAAACTGGATGATTCTCAGCAATCGTGGTCAAATATTTGAAAAAAAAAAAAAAGAAAATTCAAACGAAACATGCAAGGCTGAAGTGAAACACATCACATCAAGAACGGGTCTCAGGAAGCAACAAGAGCCTACAAGGGATGCCCCAGGAACAAAAATCGAGGCCTGTAATAAATCGAGGCCTGTGATTAGCTGCTACGATGGGCATTACTGTGCCGTCGGTTCTCTGTATGCTGATTGGCTGACATGCGTCCCCGCATCTTCTATCTAGGCATTTGCCGATTGTGCTAGTAAGTGTAAGTGTAGTAATTGGCATATTATGCTAGTGGCAGTGTTCGTTTTTTGCCCAAATTATGCTCAAATTATGCTCGCTTTTTAAAATTATGCTACTTTTTAAAAAAATTATTCTGTGCTCAAACTTCACAACTCACAAGTCAAGTTTGAAAATGTATTTTATTAACCCTGGCCCGACGTTCTGGGCCCAGTTGTTCAAAACCTGGGTAACTTTATCCGGTGGTTAGGCCTATACGGCAGATAAATCTGCTATCTAGCGGATAGTTATCCAGCGAACAAAAATAGGTTGCACAAAGCCTGGATAGTGTGGTGGATAACTATCCGCGGATAGCTTGCTAACCATCACGTGTAGCAGAGCGTGACACAGTTTGCACAAGGTTTTGCACTCAAATGGTCTCCAGTTACCATGGTAAAGTATGCAAATTTCTAGTAAACACTGGGAGAAAGACTAAGGAGTCTGGGACCGAGACACAGACTTCGGGTTCCGCATCGAATTCCCGCGGTATCTCAACACAACTAAAAAGCAATCGCAAAATAGGAATGGAACCAACTGTTAATAGTAACCTATCGTTTTTAGTAGCTGAGATCTTCGTTTTCTTGAATTATTTTAAAATTGTGCTATTAAGACAAGAAAATATACAGATTATGCTAGCAGTGCTACTTTTGGAAAAAGGGCAAAAATTATGCTCAATTCCTCAGATTATGCCAAAAATGATGCTAGCACAATCGGCAAGAGCCTACTCCCATCGCTTGCTCTTGTGATACAAAGCAGAGTTTAACGCTGTTATACTTGGTGTTTTCCGTTGTCAGTTCCGAATATCGCTTTCTTATTTCAGTGATTAAGTGCCGTTTTAAAGTTAACTCATTCACTGCCATTGATGTATATATACGTCAGTTGGGTCTCATATAAGTCACTGGGGTTGCTAGGCAGAGCGTCAAAATAAATATCAGCGTTTTGAACATTGTAGTTAGTGTTCCGATCCTCCAGATGGCAGCCGTCGCCCCCCCGGGTGCGAGTGAGAGAATAGATGGCACAGCGTATTTTACTGCTGATTACGGGGGGGAACACATTGAGTTAATTCGTGGTAGAACAAGGTAGAATCAACTTTTTTTTTTTTCAAAAAAGTGGAACTTCTCGATAAGCTGAGGGGGTTTCACCACCTTTGCAGATTGAACATTCGTGGGGTCACAGGGGGGTCACACTCACGAAGTTTGAAGGTTTACAGTATGTATGTTTTATATTGATTAATATTTATAGATAACGTGCCCCCCTCCCCACCTAGACACAGACACAGACATTACAGACTCCCAAACATCATTACACACCTATTGCACACACACCATGTGCAAGTTCACACACACAATCCCTTTTTGTCTTGACAATTTCTTCACTAATGGATTTCTTTGGTCCTTTGTTTGTTCTTATAGGGTTTTCAGTTCCAATTTCTCCTATGGATTGTGTTATTATCAGACTGTTCATGTGTTAATACTTGAGAGAATTCAGTTCCCTTGACTCAGACATTCAGGGTTTCAGTTTCAGAGGAAAATACAATATGTAGATCAGACAAGATCATGTCATGAGGACTGATATGGAATGGAGGGCTATTCATTTGCACTCAAAAACCTACATTACATCACCATTTGGGAACAACAAGAAAACAAACAGCTGCTGCAAGATCAAAATGCATATATATATGCATATATATTAATGGTTAGGGCTATTATTTGGCAAAAACCTATTAAAGTGAGACATTTGGGAAAAAAAAAGATTCTGTGACTCCAGTTTCTTTATCTTTAGGTACTTATCTTTGACAGATGTATTCTTTTCTTGTGACAACCCTGTTATTCTAACACAAAAATAATTTATCAAGCATTTTTTCTAAAAACATTGTCCTCTTCTTTTCAGTGAAAGAAAATTGTGAATTACATTTGTGAAATTTTCAAAGATTTCAACATGTGTTTACTTGTTTCTATTCCCCAGATATTGAACAAATCCATCTCATTGAAGGAACGACATGCATATGCATGGTTTGATGTTGTTTGAATTTCTTAATATGTTTACTTAAAAATCTTTTTTTAGCTCAACTCATAATTTTGCGATATTCCAAAGTAGATTGTCTTGATGTTGGAAATTATAATGAGATTTATGTTTCTAGGACACCATTGGAAATGAGGCAGCTTTATTCTCAGTAGGATATTTCAAGCACTCAGCTGTTGTTTTTCCACCCCCTTTTTTCCTGTTTTTTGAAAAAAAAAAGAATCAAATAATAAAGCAGCAGATGATAGACAGCAAGAAAAGAAAAAAAATGCAATTACAGGCTTCATTGGAGTGCCAAGTAACCGAACTTCAAGTGTGTATTTTAGCAACAGGAGAAAATGTGAACAGTGTTAACAGCATGTTTCTTTGCATTTAATTAAAGATTAATGAATGCACGAAGAATTACTTTTAATATTGACAACTGTCATACTGTGGATTAATTGATTTTATAAGAATCATATTTGCTGCACCCTTATACATGTCTTACTCTGCAGATTTGCCGCTTATTGGTCAGTTTACAATGTCTAAGCGCAGGAGTGAAGAAATTATATGAGCTAGTGGGTAGGGGTGAGATAATACTACACAAGAAAAAAAAGCATCTTTGATGCTCCGTTTTCTAGTTACGGGAGGAGGAGTACTTTGCACCTCTCTGATGTAATGAATAGTGTGATTTGTGTCACTAATGTCTTACTCTGTTAAGCAAGACATCTTCAATATGGCCCACACACTGCCTAATTCACTGTATAAAATGTTTGCTTCACTGGTTTTTGCAAATAAAAGATAATGATCCTTTCTCAATCAAAACAGTTTTGTATCACTCCAGTTAAACACATTAAAACAAAAATGAAAACAAACAAGTAAGACAAAATATGTTTGTCTGCACATAAGCAAAAGAAAACAGTTTGTAGAGACTTCACTACAGCAAAGAAACTGAATCCCATTACTCCACTGCTTTAAATAGAGCACAGGATGCCTAGGTTATAGATTGTTAAGTTCTGATGCGTGTTTGTACAAGTTTAAATAGTCCTGCTCCTTCCTGCGTTTCAGCCAGATCATCAAGAAACTCCACTGCATTACCTTTAAATGTCCCTCATGTGTCCCATAAAAGTAGCCTGCCTGTGAGGTAACCCACTGTTTAATGCTTCATTACAACAGGGACTGTCCACATTTTCAAAAGGAAGTTAAATACTTGTTTTCATTTAATGCATTTTTTTAATTGGAGTAATTTTTTTTCATTTAATAGTATTCACTTAATTTATATGTTTTCATATTAAAGTGTCAAGAAGGAATCTTTCCAACAGTTAACCCAGATGGTCTCTGTAGGTGTGGAGTTTCTGTATGTCACTGTCCACGATTTTTTCTTTTTACTGTAAATCATGCATGATCATGATTTAATAATAACAATAATAATACATTTTATTTAAAAGTGCCTTTCAGGACACCCAAGATCACTGTACAGGAATTAAAAACAGAACAATAAAAAACAAACAGAATTTTTTTTTTTTTTTTAATTAACATTCAGTTTCTTGTTGGGACACTCTCATTTTCTCTTCGGTCATTACTTTCCTAAGTGGCTTTGGCTTTGCCCATGCTGCCAATCCAAATCTGATTTTAAGCATATTCAGTCAGAATGAAATTCTTCTGACTGGCCGCTTATATTGTATCTTAGACACAGATACAGATCCAGTCTATGTTTCTTGCTGACGTTCCCTAGTCCGCATAATTGTTTATTTTTCTGTGGTAACACATAAAGATAGAACAGCTTTGCAACTATCACAAATACTTATGTGGAACCGAGTTGAACATTTTCTACAGGTTACTACAGGTTATTCTGTGTACTACTTTCTTTACACACTCACTGACACATATGCACAACAAAACTAACATCAGCAATATATAACATTGGTTAATAAAAGAAAAAGAAAAGAAAGGAAAGGCTTTGCCAAACTGTGGCACTAACCATTAATACACAAGTCTGGAAAATATTAAGAGATCACTGCAAAATGATCAGTTTTGATCACGTATGATCTGATACGTGTGTGTGTGTGTGTGTTTATTTGCAGAAAATGACAACTGACCCAACAAACTCAAAATAATGCAAATTCATGCAAATTCTTAACCTTGAATAATGCAAAGGAAACAAGATCAATCAATATTTGGTGGTATATCTCTGATTTTCAGCTTTCATGCATCTTGGTATCCTCTCCATCCGTCTTTCACATTACTGTTGGGAGACTTCATGCCAACTAATCAGACCCTCATTAAGTAGAATGAAGTGTGCTTGTGTTGGAATTTAACAGACACAAGAATGGAATGGTTGTCATAGTTGTAGAGATGCTAATAAAAAAAAAAAAAAAAAAATTGGCTGTAGTCTCCCCAAAACACTGACAAGTGTTTGATAATTTATATAACTTAACATATAAAACATTTCTTCAATGTCAAAAATAAAAGGGACAAACCAAATTTCATGTCGTTTTTGGTTATTCAGACTTACAAAGGAATTATCTAAGTACAGTATGGATATGTTGAAGAATCAGATTTGGGCTGACAGTGTGAACATAGACTCATTATTATTGATGTGTGATGTTGTGCCATAAAGGAGCAAAGAATTGTAGCATGAAACATCCAGGAGTCCAAAATTACTTTGCCTAATTTTAGTTGATAAACAGGGACAGGAGACTGTGAGAGATCGACGGCGCATGAAACTGATATATTGTAACATGAAAACAGCAACACACACATACACACACAAACTCTCTTTTGCTTTAAATTGTTGTCACTCTGGATGCTTTTATTTCTCTGAGATTTATATCCACTTTAAACAATGCTTTGTTTCTTCTTTATCTGATGCCGTTTGAAATTTTCTATATAAAATATTTTGGGCTGGATGTCTAAATGAAAAGTCCAGTGTTCAACAATTCAATTCAATTCATCCATCCATTATCTATGCCTGCTTAATCCTATGCAGGGTCACGGGGATCTGCTGGAGCCTATTGAAAGGCAGGGGTACACCCTGGACAGGTCATCCGGTCCATCGCAGGGCCACACGTAGACAAACAAGCCTCACACACTCACAATCACTCCTACGGGCAATTTAGAACCACCTATTGACCTGACATGCTTTGAACTGTGGAGGAACCCGGAGTACCCGGAGGAAACCCACACAAGCACAGGGAGAACATGCAAACTCCACACAGAAAGGCCCCTCTGAGCAGACAGGCTTTAGATGGTGTAAAACAATTTTTATTCCTGGCAACAATACTGCAGTGTTTTGCTGGATTGGCATCACCACACCCTCAGCCAAGCCTCTCCTCCCACAGTGGAGTCCCCATAAAGCCAAACAGACACAGTTGAGGAAATAACTTCAGTCGTTTCACACAGTGCCAGCATGAAAATCGGTCCAGAGGATTAAGTGGGACTTTTCACTCCAGTCACCAGTCACCACAGTAATGTGTGAGGTGGGGCAGCAACTGACTGTGGTTATTATTGCTCCACTCAAGTTTCCTGAAGCATCTTGGCTCTAAGAAAAGGGACTGATATTTTCAACACAAAAAAGTGATAGAAATACAGCCTGTGATGTTTAGAAGATTTCTGCACAGATTCATCACCAAGATAAGACAACATTTTCACCATAAAGTAATTGCTGTTATGCTATGCCAATGGAATTTAGGAAGTAGCTTTGTAAGCATTTGCTCAAAAATCCCCCCCCCCCCCCATCCTTTTTAATCAGCAGCAGCAGTAGACTCAGACATCAAAGGAGCTTCTTCTCCTTGAAGTTGAGAACGCTTGACTAGTTACTGACGTGAATGACAACCAGGCAGGTCAACAACAGAAGCAAAAACAGAAAATCGACCAACTTTAGCTGCTTTGAAAACAGCTCCTTTGGTTACAGTCTACTGGAGCGCAAGAATGTGTGTTTGTGGGAGTCTGGTTTTCTTTAACATGAAATTTGTGAGTATACCTCAATCGGCGCTGCAGTGGACAGGCATGTTTCCAAAAACATCCTCTTGAGCGTGACTGGTCAGCCAATAAAAATGTGAAAAAATGAACTTTTATCATATCCTGATATCATACTTACTGAGAGTGATGTGAAAAGATTATTTTATGTATGAAGGCCAAATAAACAAAACCACCAAACAAACAAAAAAACAACAACCCAATTGCTGCCATCAGGTAAGGTAAATACAACCTCAAATGAGCAACAGCACATGACAAACTAAAACATGCTTATTTGTTTAACAAAAAAACAAAGCTGAAATACAGAAGGGTTACAGAAGAAACAACAACAGAAAACTACACCTTTACCACGTACATAGCAGTTGATAGGGTAACTAGAGTTGAGATGCTACGAAATCAAATGCACTTAATTAATGACTGATCAGCAGCAAGTGTGACTTGTATAAAAGCATACAATTTTGGCAGATTGCCAGTCTGGAGCATTGTGGTGTATGTTAATGTAATGTCAAGGAGTAAAGACATCCAATGGCTACACACCTTATAGCTATAATTGAAAATTCTCTTAAAGCCATGCTGATGCAATGGCATCTAATGAACTTGGCTTTAACATCTGGTTTGATGCATGTGAACAGTACGATGATGATACCTACTAAATCTTAGAGGGCGTCTAAAAAAGTGTCATATTCTTGCAGAAGTATTGGCAAGTGTTGGACTAGTATAGATAAGGCTTCTTAATCACAACTAAAGACAGATTTGCTGTGATGTTTTGTTTGTTTGACTTCGATCTACACTGTTCTGTTAAGATTTATTGTGGTTTTAATGCTGCCAGTGTTGAGTTAAAAAACATATAACTAGGTTAGTAGATGTAAGTTGTTGCAAAGTTCTGTCTCATAAAATTATCCTTGAATCTCTTTGCAAGACTGTACTGCAAGTGGTTTTTGAACTTATGTCACTGGATCAATTAATTATATAATCAAGTACTTTATTGTTCATCTTCTTTCGTCTGGGCCAAAAACAGTGTGTTGTTGGCTTTAAGGAAGCAATTGTTGCTGCCCATCACTCTGGGAAAGGTTAGACAGCCATTACCAACCAATTTCTTGTAAAATTATCTTTCTCACTGAAGAATAATGGACAAGTGGAAAACATTCAAGACAGTTGCTTAATTTCACAGGAGTGGACAATCTAGCGAGTTAGGCTAGAGGTCAGAATGTCAGAATCTACAGGCCCCAGTAAGCATTTGAAATGTTATAGTAAGTAAGTAAGTAAGTAAGTAAGTAAAGTTTATTTGTATAGCACTTTTCACAGAAAGAATTCACAAAGTGCTTCACAGTAAAAAAATAAAAGCATACATAAAATACAATTTCATAATCAGCATAAAAACATATAGAAAACAAATAAACATAAAAACATGAAACCATGAAACCCCACACCTAACTAAAACCCTGCCTGAATAACAGGGTTGTCAGCTGCTTTTTAAAAGCCTCAACAGACCTTGAAGTGCGAAGGGATAGTGGCAACGAGTTCCATAGTCTGGGGGCCTCTGCTTGAAAAGCTCGATCCCCCCTGGTCTTCAAGCGAGTGTGGGGGATGACCAGCAGGAATTGGTTGTCGGATCTGAGGGAACGAGTAGGACAGTACCGTTTTAGCAGCTCGGTGATGTATGTATGTAGGGGCTTGGCCATTTAGAGCTCTGAAGGTAAGAAGAACTAAAATTTTAAAATTAATTCTAAAATGAACTGGGAGCCAGTGTAGTTCTGCTAAAACCGGTGTGTGATGTGAGTGAGCCCTTTTAGTGGTGCGGGTTAAAAGTCTTGCAGCAGAATTTTGGACTGACTGGAGGCGGTGAATTTCTTTCTGGCTGAGACATGTAAAAAGGCTGTTACAATAATCCAATATAATATATATAAGTATATATCTATTTATACCATGTACTTAAATTATCCACTTTGCATTCAGTTTTGAGAATCAGTGAGGATTTCTGATGGACAAGGGATTCCTACACTTCTTCAGTTTTTTCTTGTGCCATTATTTACTTCACTCTTCTTGGAACCTCCAACTATATATTCACCAGTTCATGTCAATACAATTACAGTTTACAATTCATTCCCATTAACCAACAGATTGCATTTTATCTTCACTTCTTTTCAATCCCTTGCTCTGTGTATGCCAGGGCTGGCAGGCAACGGCAGAAAAGATAATATCCCTTTTAACAGGGACAAACCTTCCAGCAGAGCCATGATCATAAAATATAGCCATCAACTTCAACTGGTTGGGAGGTGAGAACAGGACAGAGATGTCAACAAACACAAGGAGATTAATCCAAGGATTTGAAGAAAATTCAATTCCAAGAGAAAGTAAAAGACAAACACAGAGTTAATGGCACATACATACATGGTAAGTGATTAAATCAGAATGAGTCAAGAGCCTGGTGCAGTATCGGAGGTCTTCCAGCAGTATAAGGTTGAAGGTTAAAGCAGTATTACTAAATGAATACAGGGTCACCTGAGCCATCCCTAAATATAAGTGTGGACAGAATGGAAAGTTTTAGCCTAAAACATTTAGGCTAAATGTTAAAGGTAAAGAAGGTGTGTGCTCCTTAAAACCAAAGTGAGAGCTGGTTCCACTGGAGAGGAACCTGACAACTGAAGGCGCTGTCACCCACTCTACTTTTGGAAAATCTAGGAACCACAAATAAGCCTGCGGTTGTAGAGTAAAATGCTCTGTTGTGTTGATATAGAACAATAAGATCATTAAGATAAACAAACAAAAAAACAAAAAAAGTAGGAACCTAAGGGCTTAAATTATGTTTGGGCTTTAACAGGAAGCCAATGAAGAGAAGCTAAAATCAACTCTCATCAAAACAGCAAGAGAGTTTTTTGGACAGCTGAATAATAAGCTATTACAGTAGTCCACTCTTAAAGTTACAGATTTTTGGACCAGTTGTTCATCATTTTAATATTGGAAAATTGATTGCAGAAATTAGAAACCTTCTGTCACACCATGATACAGAAAGGGGATAATATTTGAAATGTATTTTATGTGATAATTTATGAATCCTGTTAAAAAATTAAAATAAAAAATAAAAAAACACCAAGGTTCCTCACAGGCATCAAAATGATGCCTCTCAGAGTAAATAAATAGCTAGACCTGCGATGGACTGGTGACCTGTCCAGGGTGTACCCCTGCCTTTTGCCCTAAGAGAGCTGGGATAGACTCCAGCAGATCCCTGTGACCCTGCAGAGGATTATAGATGATGGATGGATGGATGGATAAAAAGCTAGACAGTTTATTCCTGAGGGATACAAGTTCAAAAAACAATGAGCTCAGTATATTCAAGTTTTGTAGCAGGAAGTTAGAAGTCATCCAGGTCTTCATGTTTTGCAGTCATGTTTGTCATCCATCCTAAACCAACTGGCTTCATCTGGTGTCTAGTACTAAGGTATAGTTGAATATCATTTGTATATCAGCAAATATTTAACCCCATTAATCTGGTTATTAACTTATGTAATAGAATGCCATGATCCTCTTCTGACTGTTTACCAACTATGAGACAGTAAAAATGCAAAAAAAAAAAAAAAAAAAAAAAAAAAAAAAATAGGGAGCATTGCATAAAACTCTGATTATGCAGTGACATGTAGCAACACAGTTGTTGAGAAAACAGTAACAAAGTGCTGTTTATAACTTCCACACTGAAAAGTTTGAAAAAGATTAAAAAACCTCTTTTTGTTTCAAGCTGCCTAGGTGTGAAAATATGACATTCAATGAAATGCACAGGTTTGCAAAGGATTGATACATCATCAAACCAGCTCTGGGAGGAATTATCTAGCCTCTCCAACTTTATATCCACCTATAAACTTATTGACTTTTTGACTTTGCACTTTGGCAGTCTGATACTAAAACTTGTGTTTCTTGCGCTTTTTGCTTAGCTATTTACAACAATTTCTCCTTAGACCTTTTATAAATTTATTATTGAAATTGAAGAAAGAAATCACCAATCCTCTACCTGTAATTTGTTTTATATCCTAACTAGGAAATGTTCTTGAGGTTTTTTTAATCCCTTCATTTCATAAATTCATATTTCAAATTCAAATTTCCCATTTCTCTGTGATACTGCATTTAGTGGCAACAGCATTTCTGCACAAAAAACTTAAATACTAAATAAATACCCTTATGAGCATACACATCACTTGGTGTATAGTTTGGTGTATGATGGTGTGAACTCGAGGTAATGTATGTTGTTTAATGCAGTTATAAAGGGTTACAAGTGTTCAATGTCTGTACAAGTTTATGTTTGGATGGTAGTTGTAAAAATGAATGGACACAAAACTCTCCATAGCAACTTGAAAATGTTAGCATCATATTGAAAATGATTGATTCAAGTTATTGTTGCTAAAGGAGGTTGGACAAGTGAGTGGATCAAATTGTATTTTAGTTTAGTTTCTGTTCAGTAAATATCTCATGTGTTGCTGTTCACAAAGGAATGTAATGGAAAGAAAGTGTACTTTCTTTTTCAAGTGCTTGCATATACTCACTCATTTACACATCTCTCCACACAATCATTCTCACACCTTTCACTTACTCTCACACGCACTTCTCTCCCTGTCGGCAGCTAAAAGTTTAAATAGGTTCTATGGCAACTGCTGTAACTGCTAATATCCAACTGATTTTACAGCTGCAGAGTCTGCAACATCTGATCAACACAGTTCAGGCATACAAGCATCAAAGCACTTGCTTTTAATATCACCATGTCTTTGATGTAAAGATTATTAGTACTGCATACATTATAATCTGGAAAAGCACTACTTTTCTCAAAATATTATTCATTGTTTCAAATATCTTCATACCCTACCCTTTTTTTTGTTCAGAAATGTAACAAGTTCAAAATATTCTCTCATACTTTTTTTTTCATAAAGAAAAAAACTTGAACATGGAAAAAGATACATCAAATATGAAATATTCAGCTCACTCTTACTGTCGGCTTCTTATTTTTGAAGTGTAAAATAAGTGACTTGAAAAGCAAACTGGTAAAACTGAAATTTATACACAGATTTAATAACAAGCATGGTGCGCCCACTGATTATTTCTCATAGTCACTTCAGTTTTCTCACTCTAAGAATAATTCCATCATCAGTTTCTACAATACCGTACCAATTTAATAGTTTTTATTTTGCTATCCTTCCTGAGCCAATTAGCCCATCTTCTCTGTTTTTTAAATAGTGTATTATTTCTCACAAGCTGGGTTTTTTTTTTTTTTTTTTTTTTGGGGGGGGGGGGGGGGGGGGGGGGGGGGGGGCACTAACTCTTCTCCATCACGGTGGCATCTGGACACTTGACACTTTGTTGTATAGATAATCTTGCTTGTCATCTGAGTGAAAATGCCAAAAAGCTCTGCATTTGTTACTCATTACATTTAGCTATTTTCAACATTTTGTCTGAATCAAAGGTGTTTTTACACATTATTATGTGAAACAAAAAGTTTTACAAAAACAAACCTGTAGAATAAGTAACTCAGACTTAAGGCTGAATAGAAATGTCAGCATCGCTCATAAAAACCCAAGTGTCAAGGGACTTAAGGGGATGTAAACAATAAGTAGTAATCATAAGCACAGCACTGTGACAGCTTTCTGCATTGTTGACATGGCTTGATAGAATAGTATATCAAAAGTATGAAGTAAATTATTCTAGTCATATTCAGCATTCAGAAATTGTGAAAATGAAAAGCTTCACTCTGTATTTATGCTTTTGTTAGGATACGTCAGGATAATAAGCCCAAAGTTTTGGACCCATCTAGCAGATGTTAATGAAATATATGTTCAAGAATGAATTTCTGTAGTTAAAGCAACATTGTGGAAAATTTTCACCTTGAAGTTAAAGCTAAAAAAATATTTTGTTCCCTTATATTAGAGTGATTGTGATAGCCCCAATCACCAATCGCACCTGACTGGCCTGGAATTGTGCAACGTAACACTGAGGTCAAGCAAAGAAGATTCTGGGAAAAATACACAATAGCAACATCTCAAACGCCAATATCAACACCTCTGCTGAGAATGCTTCTGCATGACTATAAGAAGCTAAACTTACTATTCTCCTTACTTTCATCAATGCACAGGAGCCAAAGAAACAAAAGAGGACAAGGTCAAAGAAAGTGGAGAGGGGAAAGAAAGATTGAGGAGCATGGGAATGAATGAGGATCAATCTTGGACTGGCTTTTACTCACTGGTGAAAGATACATGATGAAGAAACGTGATGTAGAAGCGATCATGAACTCACCATCTTTGTGTAGAAATTATAAGTCGTCATATTATTGGTAGCTGGCTTTCTGTGTGTTCTCACTGTGGTTTCTTGGTTTGATGTGACAATAAAGGCATCCAGTCTGCAATTTTGTCTTTGCCCATTTCACTGATCATCAGACATTTTACTTGGACATACTTGGACTAATGTCTAGGACTGATGTTGCAGTATAATGGATACTGAAACTGGTGTTTTCTGCTGAACTATAGATTCCTCTAATTCCCAGTAGTGATGACTTCATGAGCTTTTTCACAAAAAAGACTGTTTCCATTTGAAAGTACATTTGTAGCACCCTGCAAACTCCTTCCTCTGGGATGTTGTCAAGTGGAGTGGTTTTAGAGGAAAAGCTTGAGCCTGATTTTTTCTGGACTGTCTGGACCATTCAGCTCTCTTTACTGAGGAACAGAAAAATGCACATGAAACTACATGCTCTTCCCATCTCAGACAACATAAAAGCACCCATACAAGTGGAAGAGACCACTGAATAATACTGTAATAAACATTAAACCAAACCACAAGAATTTATAGTACATTTTAAACATTTTAATTTTTCCTCACACATTTTTTCTTCCTTGTTTCCAATGTTTTTCTTTCTTTACATTTTTGAGGTGCTACAACCGCACCAACAGGGGGGGCTGTAGCACCCCTACTTCCCACGGTACTGGTTATACGATGGAAATACGAAAAAAAAAAAAAAGAAAATGAAAATGCTGATTTTAAATATCATTGTTACTTTATTTGATGTCAACTTACATTTGGGTTTGGAGAAAAAAACCTGGTGGAAAACTTAAGTTAGTTGATATTTGTTGTCACAGAAATGCTGTTTCCTCTTTTTTTTTTAAGTTCATTTAGTCATTCTGCAGAGGTGAATCCTTTCATATCCTGTTAAATGGATGAGTTAGAATAGAATAGAATAGAAAAACTTTATTGTCTGCCCCAAATGGTGGCAGAAATTTTTCTTTGACAAGGCTCCAACAATAAAAATACACACATATCATACACACTTACTTCAGTCTGTTCAGGGTGGTTATTGCAGTGGGAATAAAGGATTTTTTGCAGATATTTTTTCGGGCCAGTGGGACTTTGTAATGTCTACCTGATGGAAGTAACTGGAAGGAGTGATGGAGGGGATGAGAGGGGTCCTCTTACAACAGATGGCGCTAGAAAACTGCATGCAACAAGTGAGTTGTGACTGCGAGAGAAGAAGAATAAAAAGCTGGAAGTGAAGCATCGAGAAGTCTCCCACGAGTTATTTGATTATTCTTACCACATAAACTGAGTTGACTAGCTGCTCTTCGTCTGTTAGCATTAAAGCTGACAAATTCTGAAATGTTGGAAGTTACAGTCTCAGTGTGGTTAACCTGTTAGCTAAGTGTTTACTTGTTTTTCAAGTTACTTTTTGTTTTTGTTGGATGCTGCTATGAACTTATGTGGAGTCACAGCAGCCTACTGCATCATCGCAAAGAGTTTTTTACACGGCGCATGTATGTTTGTTTCTTCAGTAGTTTCTGTTGCTTCTTTTTTTATAGGTTAATGAACTCCAGTTTAATTTTTCGACTTGTTTCTTCAAGAGCGCTGAACCACATCAGAATTACGTGAAAAAAAGAAAATCTTGTGTTGCTTCAAAAGCTGTGAATCAGTGATGTCACTGATGACTTATAAGTGACTTCATCTTGCAAAAGCAGGCACATTTCACTCATTTCAAAGAATTTTATTTAAGCTACTAAGAGATGGATGGTATGTGCTATAAACTGTAATTTCAGACCCCCCCCCCACCCCTTGTTCAAGCAATCTAAGCTTATTTTCACAGCAGGATAAGAACCACAGCAGAGCACAGAAAAACGATCTGCACCAAGATTTGTCTTGAGCCAAACATCTTGAGTAGCAAATGGGGAAGGTCCAAATCCATCCCCTTTTGGGGTAGATGTGGAGTTTCAGGAGTCAGTCATTTTCCTTTTCTTACATTAATCCTGTCCATTTAGCTCTTTGAGTGATCACAGCTTTAACGAACTGTATGGGTAACTGTAAGCACTGGTGCCACAGAGTAGCTCTGCAAATCATTTACTGCTTTTCTCCTATGAGCTAATCAGTCAGTGTCGCCACATTTTAACATTTACATAGCTGAAAATGTCAAATAATTGTATTCATTCAAAGTCTTTGACTACTGAAGGCTTTGCATAATGAAGCAGAGCATTAAGAAATCTTTTTGCTCTTATTGTAATTAGGACAAATATTCTTGTCATTGTAAAGGGCCGTTTATTGCAAGGAATACATTTTAGGTTCTTCAGCTCAATGTCTTTGTGGGGGTTGCTCCATATTTATGAGATACAGGGCTTCAAAAATGAACTCTCAACATTAAATTTTCCACAGAAAGCTTCTAATTATTATGCTGGTCAATAAGGAGTGACCTGTTATGCTTCTGAATGCGAAGGGCGAGATGGAGTTGCCAATAAAAAAAAAAAAAGCTTTGATTCAAAAGTTCCTAAAGAAGCCAATTCTGTCGATCCACTGCCCCTAAAAGCAAATGTTACTGCTCTGTCTGAGGAATTATTAATCGCTACCAGCTCAAATATTTTCTCATTCTCTCTCCTGCCCGGAACACTGTTTAATTTCTATGGCAAGCACGAGCTGCCATTTGCAGACTATGAGAGCAAATGTTAATTTGCCCTGTGCGTATTTTCGAGCCACAGGACCAGAAGCTGGTGGTAAAGAGAGGATTGGCTGACTTGGGTATTTACACAAGATAATGTGATTGAGTTGTTCTCATAGATTTATCCTTTCCTTCAAAAACCCTTGGGTGAGGGAAGGGGTAGCTGTATGTGTTTGTGTGCATGCGGAAGAAGGTGAAGCAACACACCTTTGTTCAATCATCACAACTGTGGTCTTGGTTTCTTTTATACCTCCAGCTGAAATAAGTCAGGCATTATCTATCTCCAGATGATGCAATGATCCGTGAAAAACATCCTCCTCTGGTCTACAGATGTTGTGCTTCAACTATAAAGAGGTATCCATACAAATAAATACACTATCTGTGATTCTTTTATATGTCCTTCTGTGAAAACACTTCAGAAATCAACTACAATGCGAACTTTGCTCTAAAAGTCTAAATTGTCCCCACATTTAAATAGCCAGGCACCATCTTCAATCTATTCTAGGGTGGGACTGTAATGCATTAAATTCATTTAATTAATTACAGTGAAAAATCATGTGTTTAAAAAACAACAACAAACAAAAAAAAAAACATTTAATCTCACCTTTCTCAGTTTCCCACCCATAACACTGATAAGCATACTCCCACCCGGTAGGTGACAGTAATGAAACCTAAAGTTAATTTGCCTGCTGCGAAGAAGCAGCATTTCCAACTTAGTGACTTTGTCACTATATTTAGCAAATATTCAGACACATCTAGCAATAATTTTTTTTTCCAATAAAAGCAGCTTGAGACACATGTAGTGACTTTTTCTGTGGTTATCGGAGACTCTGGCAGACTTTGACAATGGAAGCACGTATTCTTAGTCTCAACAAGCAACGGGCGTTTGAGGTGGACAGATGAAAAATGTACAGATAAGTATGGGTGAAAAATAAACATTTCTGTTGTTCATATGTATGTCTATTCAGCCTTTATATATATATTTTTTTTTTTTTTTTAACCAACAATCACAGCTAAACATGATCATATATCTGCAGAACTGCACACAGCTCAGCTCCTGAGTAGCAATGCAGCACCCGCTGTTGCCAAAAATATCTTTTTCATATGTTGATGCATTTCGGATTCAAATTTGACAACACGTTTCAGTCAGAAATGTGAAATGTTCTAAAAAAAAAAAAAGAAGAAATTCATAGATTAATCTATAGATTCAACAGGAGGTTATAAAAACTGACTAGAAAGCAAAACATAAAAAAATTCAGACCTGCCTTCAGGACCCCAGATGTAAAGATACACAACAATCAAACACTGCGGATTCAAACTTAATTTTAGTCTGCTGAAGCTAAAGTGAGTTAATAGAGTCTACTGCTGAATGTGTGAATATATCAGTTGAAATAGGAATAAATGTCCTTTCTTTTTCAGGTACTGATGAGCAGCAGAGAATTTTACTTTACAGACTCACCACACTAGTACATTAGAAATGGACATTTCCAAAGGTCGAGGTGATTTATTTGAAACTTGGGCAGCAATCTTTTTTCCACAAACTGAATGGTTGTCTTATCCAAAGCTAAATGGTTTTGCACAGGAGAGGAGGAAAAGGGAAAGAAGGAGAGAGGAAAAGCAGGTCAGTTGTTGACATGGACAAATGTGGATACAGCAGAACAGCAAACACTATAGTGACCCAGATAGCACCTCAGGCTGGAAATATAATATAATATAGTATAATATAATGAAGTTAAGGGATTTTACAAAATACTACAATATGGGGAAGGGGGTGCAGTTTTCTATAAAACTGTAGGAATTTTATTTTGCACTTGCTTGAAACCTTTTGCCCTGTGTGTTTATATTTAGTAACTCTAAAACATGAGAAGGGGGGGTGACAAATTGCTCATTGCTGAACTGATGACATTTTTTGGAAGATTTTCAAAGCATTTGATCCCCTCTTGACGAAGTTTGTTTCTGATCTTTCAGCCACGTGGGGGTGCTGGTGGACTTTTGACTGTGGGCCATCAGCAGATTATCTGCGGCGCACACTGCCTCCTTTCAGAACCACAGCATCTCATTCTCACTCCCTCCTGCTCTGACTTATCACATCCCCTGCACTCTCACGCCTGCTCTTCTTCCCTGACATAATGTGAGATGAGGTGAAGTGTTATGGCAAATTAAGTAAAATTAAGACAAGGGAACAGCTCCACGCACCAATATCGCACATGACTTTTATTGCGCAGTCGCTGACGGAGCCCTGTCTGTGCCGTCCTTGGAGATGGGTGTTGATGACAGACTGCAGACCATGATAGGAGTGGGAGTGTTGCATCCAGTGGAGGTGGAGGTGCCTGCACAACACATTATCATTCACCCTCTACGGTTTGTTTTGTTCTCGTTCCCTTTTCACACTTTGTCTGCTATTTTTTCCTCACCCTCCCTTTTTTTTTTCATATCCTTTCTTTGTCTCCGTGCCCTCCCATCCCCCCTTTTTTTGCTTTTGTCCTTCCAGGTCCCCCATCTCTTCCAAGTCCCCCTCTATATCTTGTCATTGGCTGAAATCTTGAAGTCTTCTGTCTCTCCTTTTTCCACAATTCAGCTGTTATCTCCACTGCCACCTTCTTACCAATGTCTAGCCTATCCTTATTCTGCCAACCACTCCGCATGGCACCTGTCTAATTCTCCTTGTACCCACTCAGTGGTGCCACTCGTAGCTTGCTCCTTCACCCTCCCTTTCTTCCTTCTCTGGCTCTCTCTGCCCTGGCAGTCTGACAATTGTTGGAGCATACACTGCTAAGCAGTTATCACCAGCTCACAGAGGTGTGTATTTGTGTGTATGTATGACTGTGTGTGCGTATGTTTGGTAATAACAGAAACAGAAAGTGGTTATGCGAGCATGTGTCTTAGTTTGTGCAATTTTCATCTGTTTATATTGAGGTGTACAGCTGTTGTGTTCACTAAAACAATACAATGTTTCAGACACATTCGATTATGATGGAGCTTTGTAAGGCTCTTCTACTGTAGTGTAAATTTTATTTTGTAACAATGAGAGGTAAAATGATACTGAAAGGCTGTAACTCCTCTCTTACCTCTGCCAAACATACCTGGTGGCAGGCTGTTCTGGATTCATATAAAAAGCACTAATTTTGTTTGTCTTCAAGGATATTTTTGTTTTCTAGTTTTCATCCCATCTGTCCCTGGGGGAAGGTTGAAAGAACTGATGAGAAGAAAAATAAAACAGCCAGAATAATTTGACCATGAAGGTAGAGCACATTGTAGTAGGATGAGGACCGATGCTTCTGTGGCCTTACAGCCACAGTGAGACACAAGGGACACTTGCGTTAAATCCTTTTCAGTCATTTTCCTTAAACATGGTATTCTATGTTTGGCTTCTGAGGTCTAATTTGTTCTAAATGAGTCGCTTTTTGAATTTTTCAAGAAAATGTATTTAACTGCGCAGACTTTATAGTTATAATGAAGGCATTCTCTATATGTTTTTCAATGAGCCCCTCTAACCCCTCACCATCACCTTACCTTTCCTTATTAGTGAATATGGCAAACATAAAAAGGACTTTTCATAAACCACCTTCCTTGCTTAGCTCTATGGGGGAGAACAAATCCTTTAAGACTACAATGTAAATGTAAAAAGATTTATCTGACTCAAAATGTGTTTTCTCATGCTCTGTGCTATGGGACATACATGAATGGTTTACCTTTATCACATGTTGCTAACGGTTATGTATGATAATGTGCATGATAATGTACATAACCCCAAATATTAAAAGTATTGCTCCCCTGTTGCAGTTAAAAAGCTGAGGCAGTTATGAAGGTATTTGCTTCATCTTTTTTTATTCCCAACACAGTAAAAATGAGTAATTAGTAATTAGTAAAAACAAAACAAAATATGCACACACACAAACACACACACACATATATATATAAATAAATATATACAGTGTGTGTGGGTGGGTGGGGGGGGGGTGATTTTCTCTCGTAATTTTGTGATAAGAACTTTGTCTTTAAGATCAGATTCAGAGCATTTTTGTTTATGAGTTACGGTGGCAGTTCCTGGATTTTGGTCAGATACCTATTGCAAGTACTTGGTAAAAGTCCCCTGGAGCAAGTACTTTACAAATAGTAATATGCAATATAAAACTCATTAAAATTTCATTTCCAGTGGAGGATTGCACATTGAGGACTAACCAGAAAACTATATGCATACAAAAAATGAATGTGAAATTCTTCCCCTGCTCCCCAGTGCTTTGATACAACTGGTAGGAAGTCAAGGCAAATTGATGTTACTTTTTTTTTGGATACTATATCATATAAGTTATATTTCATTAATATTGACACTTTACAAACATTTAATTATAATACAGTAAATAGATAAGCAAAAAGTAAGTTTGAATCATAACATTTCCCTCATGCCACTGTCTTCTAACCTCTGCTTGCTTCCTCTTCTTTTTATGACATTCTTTTGAACAAGCTACTAAATGCAGTCGTTGGAATTAAAATGATCTTTTTTTCTTGACATATATAGCGAGCTAAATTTAGTTTGACATTTCTTTTGTGTGGCAAAGAGAATTTATCTACAGTGCTATGTTATGTTGTGATAAGTAAAACCAGCATCCAAGTGCCTGTGAAATGATATAGAGGGGAGGCTAAAGCTAAAGAATAAGTGCATAAGTGCCTGTGACTCTGGAAGGAAGGATGCACTGGAAAAATGAAGTGAAATGGGCTTGGAAATGGAAAAAGAGGAACAATAGGGAGATCGGCCAAAGTCTTAATCCCCTCTCCATGCATAACTTACAAATTATCAATGTTTTTATTTTCTTCTTGCCACATATTGGATGGGGGGCCCAGGAGACCTATTAAGGAACTGAGGGAAGAAAAACACCAGATTTCATCTTTCATTTCCCTGGAGTGTGAAGTCTTACAATGTTAAGAACACTTAGTCGAAAAAATCTGTAGCTGTATAAAAGTTTCAGAGTAAGTTTTCTTTTTTGTGCATTTTTTTCCAGTGGTATTGATCCTTTTCAGTTTACCATCTGTTTTTTTTCTATAGCAGTAATAGAAATTAGAATGGACTTTGACAATTGTTACACCAATATGATTCAAAGTGCAACAATGACCAAAAAGAAAGTCAAAAGTTTATAGTCTAGTACAAACCACAAAGATATTTTGAACTCTTGGAAAATTTTTAATGTTTCAGTTGTTTTACTAAGAAGCAATGAACCTGAGTTTTTGGCTGTTACATACCTTTCACAATTTTTCGCACACCATTGAGCAGTATTGAAATCAAAACATATTTTGTACAGTTAACAATGCATATGTTCAGGAACACTTCTAAAAGGCCATGGACATGATCATTCATTGCATCAATAACTATAAGATAAAACTCTACAAAATAATAATAGAAAAAAGAAAAAACAACATACCATAAACAAGGCCCTGCAATGTCATGACCTTCTCTGAGCACAATCTCATTTAAGAGGGACCGAGGGAAAATAAAGGTATGAAAATCTGTATGGAAATAATGGCCCTTATCTAAAAATATCAATAATGCCGAATAACCTGTACAGGCAAGCTACCACCTATGGCACCCTTTTTTTGTTAATGAGAGGCCTGAATTATTTCATTCAAGTGGTGCACTACTGCCACCAGGGAGTATGGACTGATAGTTAATGTGCAACCAGCTTGTCACTGTAAGTGGAGGTTGTTTTACCCCAGACCCCTGCTGATGGAAACACGCCTACAGAGTTATCAAAGGTCTACTGCCACAACAAAACGTGAAACTGCCTCTGTCACAACTTTAATGTTGATGGAATGAAAAATTAATCAGCATTAATTTCAAAATTTGTTTGCTTTTTATTTTTAAAAATTGTATCTACTATTTGTATTTTTGCTCTTACAGTGTTTTAGATATTTAAAATATAGAATATCTAAATACATATTTGAATAAACAAACCCAATTCCAAAACAAGTTAGGCTGATGTGTGAAACATAAATGAAACAGAATGCAATGATCTGCAAAATTTCTTAAGCCCACATTTTATTCCCAGTAGAACACAAAGAACATATCAGATGTTGAAACTGACATTTTACCATTTCATGGCAGATATTAGCTCATTTTGACTGATGGCAGCAACACTTCTGAAAAAAGTTGGAACAGAGGGGAAAAAAAAGGCTGGAAAGGTTACTGGACTAAACCAAAAACAACTGGAGAAATGGTTGAATAATTTTAGAAAAATGGTTCCTCAATGTAAGATTGAAAGGACTTTGAAGATCCCACCATCTACAGTATATATCAAAAGATTCAGCGAATCAGGAGGAGTGTCTGTGCAGAAAGGACAAGGCCAAAGGTCAAAACTAGAAGCGTGTGATCTTTGAGCAGTATAAAATAAAAAGTAACTTTTTATTTTTTTCCATTTTTTAATCTAACACACCCCCCCCCCCCCCCCCCCCCCCCCCCCAAAAAAAAAAAAAAAAAAAAAAGCCTATTTTTTTAATATTTCAGTTTTAGCAAACAGGCTACGGGACTGAATTTGTTTTTAATATTTTATTGTCTGGTTTACGTGACCCAGAAATGGCTTTGTTTTATAATCAAGGAACAGACTTTCTGTTGTAATTACACATCTGTGCCACTAGATGGAGCTGCACTGAAGTAACCAGCTAGAGAACAGCAGGACAGTGAACACATGGAGTAGATCTGATGATAAATGGAGGAATGATGCGATCGTCTTCAACAAAGGGGTTTGAAAGTTTTCTTTTCAGACAGAATTGTTAATATTGCTACCTGAGTTGCTACCCGAACTGTAAAGTACACTGAGTTTTACCACTCTCCATGTCTGTTTTAGTTTACCTGCCAATTATCTTCCGGTTCGGCAGCAGCCAGTAACAGACTTTTCAAAACAAAAGCATGTGAGCAACATTAGCTAACGCGCGATAAAATAAATGTCGGCGTTAATAAATTAATGCATAACGTGATAATAACGCGTTACTTTGCCCAGCCCTAATATATATATATATATATATATGTATATAAATATATATATTAGAGGTGCAACGGTACAGGTGGCTCACGGTACGGTCCGTACCTCGGTTTTTGTCACGGTTTCGGTACGGATTCGGTACAGTTTCAGACCACCCACTACCCGATATCGCAAAGATACAGAGTTTGCGGAAAGCGCAACTCACATGTCGGTGCGTAAAAGAGCGCGTCCAAATGGAATAAATGTGCGTCCACCTGGTCACATGTGGACGTGCACAAACGGCTCTCTCACTCTCTCTCTCTCTCTCTTTCATATATATATATATATATATATATATATATATATATATATATATATATATATATATATATATATATATATATATAATCTGTCTTTTTTTGTAGATTTCATGTCTGACATCCTTGGGAAGACTGTTTAAAATAAACAAATAAATAAATGAATACATCAAATACATTTCATTTTTAGCCATCTAATTCTAATCACTGGTACTTTATACATAGCCTTGCTGCCATCATAAGTTTCAAAGCTTGTAATTATTTCTGAATGAACAAGAAAAAAAACAAACAAACAAGGGAAAAAAAAACAAAAATCACACTGAAACAGACTTCCTCTGCTGCTGGCCCATAAAAGCAAACTGCACTGGCTGAGCCATGGTTGACCAACTTTCCTCCACAAAAAAGTACATTTTTTTGGAGACATCTTGTGAACTAAAGAAAATGCTCAGTAAGAAGTACTATGAGATTTAACAGGAAGGACTGTGAAATCATAAACATCTGCTTTACCAATTACAAAACCCAGATGCAGGACTGCAAAATTATGTAGTTATCCAACTTATGACCTCTTTGCTACCTGGAAATGTGCTTCTGACTACAATAAATAACCAGATATTAATTTTCTTGGGCCTTTCTGTCTGGAGTTTGCATGTTTTCCCCATGTTTTCATTGATTTTCTCTGGCCTTTCTGCTTTCCTTCCATAGATCAAAAACATTACTGTTAGGCTGATTGGTGATTGATTAAATTGACCATGAGTGTGCATGGCTGTTTGTTTGTCTCTGTGTTAGTCCTTTTGTTTGTCCTGTGATGGATTGCCATCATGTCCATGGTGTACCCTGCCTCTCGCTCGTTGACAATTGGAACAGGCTCCACAGACCCTTAGTGGCCCTGAATAGGAAGAAGCAGGTATAAAGACTGATGAAAGACATGCAGGTGATAATATTTGGCATATTTTTTAGAACTACTTTTCGTCTGAATATTAATTAATATAAATAATGAATACTGAAATGGGAACTGATGGAAACTGTGCTGTTTTGGTTGCTGTAGAAGGGGTTTGGTAAATAATTCAACATTGATTTTTTGAAATTGTGGAGAATTTTCTTTTAATTTAATTAACCAATCACCTACCGTGAGTTGAGAATCAGCATATTATGCATGTTTTTGGAATATTCTTGAGTAAACTAGAGTATCGTGACAATCCAAATGGGATTTGAACCACGACACATATTTTTTGAAAAGTGACAGTGGTAACCACATCATCTTACAGCCCTGCTTAGATTTGCATGATCAGAGAAATATATTTACATACTACCCAAAATTAAAGGCTACAGACCAGACTTGGTTATCCAGAATTATACTTCAGGAAAATATAGATGTGAAAACACAGCACAATAGGGATGTGATGTGAAAGTGTATATTTTGTCTGTCAATGCCAGAGGTTGAAAGCGGATGACTGAATTTGTTGCAAGAGAGCATTTTGCCCATAGGATTAAGATTGGATGGTAGACTTTAAACCTGTCAAAAAGACAGTCTTGAATCCTTCACTCACAAACACTTTATGGTTCTTCCTTGTGGTGCTTGTGAGCAGCGGAAGGAGATATTTCTCTTTCATGCCACCTACTTCAGAAGTGATTCTGCACATCAACTGGTTTGTGAAGGATTTGTAGCACACTAAGGAAAGAGTTGAGACTGGGAAAGTGGGAAAGTTAGTTATCATATTGCCCCCCCCCCACACACACACACACACACATACATACACACATTTGTTATTGTCCTTTTACAATTTGCTCTGAAAAACAGTAAAAAAAATTGTTTCCCAACTCCCTCAATGTAAAGCCCTTATTCATTAGAGGAGTTACAAAAAATAGCATGTTTTATTCTCATTACAATCCTCTTCTCTTTTTAAAGGGCAGGTCAATATGCTGTCAAAAGTGTTGTGAGAGTTCTGTCTGCTCATATTAAAAACAATCTCACATAGCATTATGGCATGTGCAAAAATACTTCATAATTAAAACATTTTATTATAACCTTTCCACTTAAAGGTTCATTGAGCTCAAAAATAATTCTTAGTCAAATATAAAAAATAATTAACTTGAGGTTTTTTCGATGTGTCTTTGGTGTTGTGGTGAGCGACCAAGAGGGAAATTGAAGAGGGAAAACAACAAAAACAAATCATTTCTCAGGAAAAGTTATCTGAGTGGAATTACAATGTGTGCGTGTGTGTGTATGTGTGTTTGTGTTTCCTTTTTAAATTATACTCTGCTTGCTAAAAGAGCACAACACTTGGGAATTACATTGTTAAATGCTACCTTGTATTGTCATTTCACCAATTTCTGGTTACAGAAAGATGAATATTGACTCATACAATACATAAAATAATGGTGAATATTGATTTATCATCAAAGAAATTGTATGTTTTCTTGACTGTCGTAACCTGCTTGAAATATCATATAAAATAAGAACTCACAGTAAATCTTTTAATATATATAATTAGTTGATGTTTCAGATTTGTCACAGAATCTTCAGTCTCTCTCTCTCTATAGACTAAAAATTCAGTGGCACAAATCTGAAACATAAACTAATTTCCATAGTGTCGTATCAAGTAATACAACACAACAAATATTACTTCAGTTTTTTATTTTTTAGTTTTGCTTTTTTGCACTTATCAAAAGATGAAATCTTTCACACTGGTGTCTAGTTTGAATGTGGGAAATTTCCAAACTTCATAAACCCACACACAGCTAGTCTATAAAAACATAGTCTTAGGATGTGGAATAAATGTTATTTCTCACAATCACCTTCAGCTCTCCACAACATTGTTTAAAGCTCATCTCTTTAAAAGCTGTTAATCAGGACTGATAGGATTTGTTGCTGTAAAGCATCTTGATCTGTCTGCATCTGGAGAGCTGTCAGTGGTTTAATAAAGACTAACCAGCTAAACCCAGAAGGGATGTTGCGTGGTGTCACTGTGACATGAAGGCTTGATTCACAACTCCTGCAACCTGGTAGATGGTGACTGTTTTGCCATGATTCGATCTCATCCACCCATAGAGAGCGCGGCCGTACTGGGCTTTGAATGCAGGGGTCGGACTGGTAATCTGTGTACTCTGGAAAAGTCCAGAACAGCCGTCTGGTCTACGGCCGGCGGCCCTGCTCAAATACTAAAATTTTAAGTCTCTCAACTAACAGCAGGGTCGCTAAGATGGTCATTTATCAGATATATGCCTGAAAACCAGCAAAACAGACTAACGTTAGTGTCTGTCAACAGAAAGATGGCAAGCAGAAAATGCAAGGAGAAAGGTGGATGGGAAAAATGAAATCTAAAGAAAGAAAGTTTGAGGGGGAGAATGTTTTCCATTTGGTACTATCTTTGTTTTCTCTATCGTGGTGCGTGGTGGTGCAATGTCTGTGGAATAGGCTACAAATGTTGTTTGAAGGATGATTCGTTGAATGGTACCCTAACTAATGACAGCAGCACTGCATGGGGCAGTTTAATTTTAAAAATCAGTAAAATGTCAGGGTCTTACAATGGTATTTGATAGGTAGTCTAGTAGTTATGTAGGTGGACTCTCATATAGTGGTTTGTGGGTTAAATTTCCAGTGTTTTAATATCTTGTTGTGTCCCTTTTTGCCTTTGCTTTCTCTCTATCCAATAAAGGCCACTAGAAAATCTCTTAAAAAGATGCTGATATGAAATATAAAACATAACCTGCTAACTACTGCTGACCAGATGGTGAATAATCTACTCTGTCGGCTTCATAAATGTGTAAATCTGATTCTGATGGAGTCAGTGTCTCACCGGCCATGAATCTCACCACATTTCACTGGTTATGAGGCATTACAGATCAGAATATTTTCATTTCAAACAGAAAAGGGATGTTTTAGATAAATGTAGGGTTTATAAAGCTACTTTGTCATCTTTGACTATCTTTGAGTATTTTTGCAGTATCAACAAGAGGCTGGTAGGGTGTCATCTGTTTGGATTTTTGGGTCACTCCAGCATAATATTAAAACTATAAAATGTGTCAAGCAGGCTAATTCTTACACAGAATAGACCTGAAAGGCTAAAATGTAATGGGATGTAGGAAAACCAAATCTGTTTTCTTCTTGTGTGTAGTCTCGGTATCAAATAATATGTTTATCCAAAGTGTTAGAATTTTGGAGGTATATGTACAGGTTTAATGGCTGTCATTCCTAGTAATGCTAATTAACAATAACAATATAAAAATATAGATTTTTTTCTGTTTAAAAATGCAAGCATCTAAGTAACTGTAAAATAGCAACATAAAAGGCTATGTTTATGTCCATTTTTGTTTTGGAGATGGCAGTGATGTTTAGTTGTTCTTTAATATGAGTGTTCGTATGTGTGTGTGTTGTTATGACAATGACAATATATCACTATAGCAACCCCCCTTCCCCCCCGGTTATTGGTGGGCCTACCTGGGGGGAGGAAGGAAGTCTAGGGCAGTCCGTCCCTGTTTGAATGGATCGTACACGGCCATGTCAAAAGGCTGCATGGGATGGGATGTGTAAGGTATGAGCGTGAGCAGAACAATATTGCTCTTGGCTATTTCTACTGCCTTGAGTGAGATGTGAGCTTTAAGATTATCCATGATTAGCAGCATGGAGAGGTCAGGGGCCCAGTAAGTGTGCTTTATCAGGTGATTGAGGAACTCGGCCCAGGTATCTTAATTCATCCACCCTGTTCTGGTGGAGGTACCCGTTGCTCCTGGAGATGCATTGATCATGAAGCAGTCTTTAAACTTTATTCTGGGAAGGACAAACATGGGAGGTGCAGCATCCCCAGCAGCATTCACCGCACACACCAGAGTTACCAGTTCCCCTCTCTAGCCGATGTGATGGAACCAACTTGCCTTTTTCCTCTTTGTATCACAACCTGAATCCAACAGAAAGTTCAGAATAAATTGCATGTTCAATCTGTAGGCTAGGCTGCTGCTGCAGCCTGCAGATGCTCTCAATAACTAGCTGGTTATTAGATTATTACAAGCTACATGTGAAAGTACTACCTCCAGGGTGAGAACCCCGGGTCCCTGAGTGAGCCTATCCAATTTCGGCGCGCTGTTCTTGACCTCGTTTGCTCAGAGGTCCCGCTGAGCTCTGGGCGCGTGGTACCAAGGGTGCAAAAGTCAAAAAAATGACAAAGTCCACCTCCATAGTGGCACCCCTGGGTCCCAGAGCGAGCCTATCTGATTTCAGAGCCACACGCCATTATCAGCCTTGCTGATAATGGCGTGTATCTTACCTACTGAGGCCTTTGTACTGTGTAGACACCTGTTTCATCCACATTGAAAATCATGGTTGGGGGGAATTTATGTCTGTTAAAGATAAGGAGATAAGGAGAAACTCTTAGAGATAAAGCCTGAATAAAACATTTGCAGTGGAAGAATTAATTCTGTTACCTGTCTGTGACTACTGCCAGATTATCAAAGAAATCCCCAACAGTTGTTTTATTGAAGGCAGGGGCCTTTCCAAGGGATGTTGCTTCTGGAGTTCGGACAGAAAGATGGTGACGTGCTACAAAGCTGCAGAACCATTCTTGACCTATAGACAATCCATTATTATAAGATTTAGCCTTGTGGGAAGATCAGCCTTAGTTACCATAGGAAATCATGATGTCTTTCCCACCCTGGCTTACTTGCACACTGAGTCTCTTTCCAAAAGGCAGGCATGAGGACATGTTTTTTTCTGCATATTCAAATGCCAGTGTGTGGCACTTAGCTGGAGAGAGGCCATGGGACTGTTGAGCAAGTTCTTTCAAGTGTTTGAAAAGTTCTTCCTCCATCTCATCAGTGAAAATTGTCTTTGCTTTAGCCACTGCACCCCAGGCTACTGTTTTAACTCCCCCCTTCTCCTTTTTCCTGATAAATCTTAGGAGGCTTGACTTGTCAATATTTCAGTCCCTTGAAACACCTCTTAAAGACCCCTTTTGCTCCTTGACCTAAGTGCCTGCACTTTCCATCTCTTCAAGAGAGGTTTTGCCCCAGGTTGTCTTCCTGTTGTATTTCCTTGGCATGATGGATCTTTCAAACTGTTAATGACATGAAAAACAAAACAACAACAAAAAAACCCCCATCTGTCTTACTTTGCCTCTGGGGGAAAAGTGAGACAGTGTCTTACTTTGCCCCATGGCATTTGTCTCAATTTAACCCACCACCACTTTTTTTTATAAAAAAACAACCTCTCTGTGCAATTCAGGCTAATCTTTACAACATTTTACAACATTTTAAAAGTCGATAATTCAACAATATATGGGATATGAGTTTGCCTGCTTGAATCAAATACCTTTAGCACCAGAGTTGATTTTGTTGAAAACCAAAAAAATGAACTTTTACATCCCCAAAATATATTTTTGTACCTAACATATGCTTACAACAGCACAATGGAGTCATGTTCTTCATGGTCAAGGTGAAATGGAATGGCAGTGAAATTTAATTGCTCAAATGACCGCAGGTGTGTCCTATTACTTAGATACAGGGGGTGTCTCACATTACCCAATGTCTTACAATACCCCACTCTCCCCTATGCTGTTCTACATTTTACATAATGTAATGCCTTTCAGTTTTCCAGATTAAAAAGTTTCCTGTGACAAATCAGTGTAGGGTGTTTTTTTGCTAAAGAGGGTGGGTTTTCGAATATGACTGGGCGGAAATCACTCAACGCAATCTGGCAACTTTGTTAACCTCACCAAAAATCTAGCCACAAGGAGGACACATTAAGACAATAAACCTCCTCACGAAGCTTAAAGGGTTTCATCCTAAGTGATGACTCCTTGCAGATAACAATGCTAGCCAATGCTGCTGCTATACTGCTAGTAGGACTGCTAACAGTGCTAGTATTGTTAGAGCATTGTTTTAAAGGATTGCAAAAGGTTGCTATTATTAAAAACATTGTTAGAAATACTGCTTCATATTTTTCCCAATAATGACTAAGCACATACACTCAGCTAGTATTTTTCTTTCATTGGTATAGCATTGTTAGAAATATTAGCATTATTAGTATTGTTAGCAATATTAGCTATACTACTTCAAAGTACTGCTGACAGTGGTGTACTTTCAAATAAGAACAGCATGTCTACTGATAAAAAGTAGCATGTCAGTACTATGTGTATGTCTGACTTTTATAAACAGTTAGTTACTGTTTACTTTGTTGATGCAAACAGTTGCCATGTTGGATTCTAAAGTGGGGAAACCTTCAAATTCTGAGACATTTTTGTCCAGTTTTCTGAGTACATTTGAAACACACACTAGTATCTTTTTGATGACCACAAGACCTATAAGATGCACTGCCAATGTCCTGATGTCAGATATCACAGGACAATGAATTCTGGACTCAGATCTGCAAAAATATATATTTTATGACAAAAAACGCCAGCTTACAAACCATCCAATACAAAACTCTACAAAGAACACATTACACAAGACAAAAACATTTTCAAAATGGGATTTACATCAGTGACCTGTCCATACTGCACACAAAACACACCCAATACTTATATTCATGCCACCTGGAATTGCACTCCTGTTAAACTCTTTTGGATAGAAGTTACCAAAACAACATCTAATCATCATTTTGGGCTGCCATATTCCATTATCCCCCTCACTTTGTCCTCTAGGAGATTTATCAGAACTCAGTCTGGATGCAACTCAGAATAAACTCCTCCTCATAGCCCTAACTATTACCAAGAAAACTATCTTCATGAACTGGAAATCAAGGAACAACATACAGTTATCTGTTTGGAGAAACTTGTTATCAGACTACATCTCTTTAGCTAACTTATCATCAACTTTCACTGATATGCTGAACCACAATCTATCTGGTCAGCTTTTATCATCTTTTTAACATAATATCTCTGACTTCTGAGTAGTAATAGCTACAATTACATGGTAAAGTTATTTAGATTTCCTTAATTATCTTTTCTTGTCTGTGCGCCAATTATCCACATTGACATTAATATTCACATTGGTACGCAGACAAATACATGTCTGTGTTTTAAAAAAACATTGATATTCTTTGTATTATTGCTAACCCTATATTAACTAATTCTCATTTTTTTTAACTGTTCAGTATATTTACTCCCCAAGCTAGCTACCACAAGGAAACCCCAGGCACTAGTGGAACCCTAGAACCTCCTTTCTACAGCATGCTACTTCTATGCGTACTCACTGTCTTTTAACTTAGCTGTGACCCTTCTGATCTGTCGGGGGCTCTGTGGCTGTCTGCCCTCTCAATAGCTGGGGTCTGTCAGGGTGGGGGCCCCCCGTTTGTGTTCTGGGGACAATGGATCTTTGGGGGCCTATTTTCTGGGGGTGGTGCTGGTGGGTGCTCCCGTGCATGCTTACTGGCCTGGTGGCTGCAAGCGTGGGTTGGGCCTGGGTCCTCCACTGTTCCCCTTCCAGGTCGCCGCCTCGCTGGGGGGCAAGCCCCCCCCCCCCCCAAGCCCTGTGGGGAAGGGGGGATTGGGGCTTGCCCTGCCTGTGGAGTGGCCCTGCAACCGTGCCGTATGGGCCTTCTGGTGGTGGTGGTTCCCACGCTCTCATCTTTTTTGGAGGTGGCCCTATCTCTTTGGAGACACTCCATCTCTTTGGAGGTGGGGCTGCTTCTATGGGAGTCAGCTCTGTCCAGTGCTAGGTGCGGCTGGTGCTGGGCAGTGTTGGACTGTAAGGGTGATCCTCCATGGTGGTGTGGGTGGAGTTTCACCGGCTGTCCGTGGTTGGGTCCTGCTGCAGCTTTCCACTCTCTTATGGGGCACCCCTCCCTGCCCGGGCTGCTTTAGGGGTTTGCCTCTGTGTGCATCCAGGACAGACTGGGAGGCTGTGGGGTTGAGGGACCAGGTCACTGCCGTGTCCCACCCTCTCCAGCATGTGTTTATACCATGCCTATTTTAATGCACATCACTAGATCAGGGCACAAGACACAGGGGTCAAACACTAGGTTACATGGTAGGGTTGGAAGTGCTCCTTGTGGTGGGGATCCAAGTGGCGGGTGGGTTGCAGCTCGGTAGTGGGTCATTGTCCTCCTTGCCACCCCCCAACCACTCCTGCACTCCAATTTTAATGCAATCACCTACCCTTATTCACTTAGTTGGGGGTCACACAGCACTGTTGGTAGTACTACTGTTTTCTGATCGGGGCAATTAGAAAACAGCCTAAACTTCACTTCACTAGGGTTTTGGTCAGAGTCTCGAGGCACCACGGGGTGGACCTGCTGAGGGAGGATATGGTGGCGGGTGCAGTGCCCCTGGTTTTGTTCCATTTCCCCGTTCTCCCTCACGGCCTCCCCCCCATGGTCTGGCTTGCGGCACGTGGGTGGCTGGCTCTTGGGTGGGCTGTGGTGGTGTCAGGAATGCCCCCTCTGGTTCCGGTGGCAGGCTGTATGGGGGTTGGCTTGCTGTGGCAGGGGCATGGCCACGGGCACACACTGGGGCACTCCACCCCTACGGTTACTTCAACATCTGGCCCACCATGGTATTTCTTTCCATCTCTTATGGATCCTCATAAGAGGTGGTGAATCCCATGGCTGCAGGATCTGTGGAGGTGGCTCCACAGATCTACAGATTATTACTGCCAGAGAGGAGTGGTGAAGGGCATGTTCACTTTTCACATAAGCACAAAAAAAAAGGCTACAAGGCTACAAGAAGGCTACAAGATTAAAATACAATAATTAGTTTTGCCAGATAATGGCACTAACCATGAATGTAAGTGCAGACAAAAAAGAAAAAAAAAAGATATCACAGGACACACACACACACAAAGGCTTTGAACATTTTAGATATGAATACACAGTTTTTTCAGAAATATGGTTGTGAATATCACAGAGTGATATTTTGCTAGATTTTTCTTATATATTTTTTGTTTTTCGGAGAAATAAATTGTAATCATCAGATGCATGGTGATTTCAGTACTTTTATCATCTAAATGTGTTAGAAATTGAAGCTGATTGTTCTTTAGCACAGGTGATTCTCTCCAAAAGACTGTACAGGACAGGGGCAGGTGTCATGGCATTAAACTGACACATTCCCAAGAGTTTTATAAATGTCACCAAAATAAGAGGAACTTTAGTTGTAGTGAAACTGACATATTGTTAAAAAAGTGTAAGTGAAGCAAACAAGATTTTTCAGGGCACTGATATAGTCAGTACATGAAAATCAAAAGCCAAGCAAAGGCAAAACATTTGTGAGGATGCAAGAGCTGTGTCAGCAGAGGCAGAGAACTGAGAGCTTTCCTGAGCTACAGCCCTAGGGTTTTTCACAAATCTAAAAACAGTAATCTTGGGAATGAGAAACAACTCAAACTGTTCATCCATCCTATAAAAATTGTCAATATAAAATGTATTCCGTGTTAACTTGGTATTGATGAAGCAAATAAGAAACAAATAACTCTTGTATTTCAGCTGATTGACACAAATGAAGGTTTTTTTTTTGTCATGTCATTTAGAGCAGTTAATATCAGCTGGATGTTTCTTTCATGCCTGCACTATGTTTTTGTAATTTGTAGATGGGCAGAGCTTGCCATCAAGTAAGGCAGGAAAAAAGAAGTTAAAAAAAAGTGTAATAATAAAAGGAAACCATAATGCATTTTTGTCCAAACTTAACCAATGAGGTTTAAATTAAACTGAAAATAAATGTAGAAAGTTTTGATTTGAATTACAGACAAACCTGTGTCCCCTGGAAAACTACTGTTATGACAATTTCATGATATAGCATTAGGCTATATTCCTACAAATAGCACTAGAAGGTTTAGACACACATGCCCAAAATGAGTAGGTGCATCCAAACGTTTTGATTGGTACTCTCTATATAGCTATTTTTGCGCACATACATTAAAAAAAAAAAAAAAAAAACAGGCAAGAAAGAAAAAGTCATGTCGTAAGCCATGACTGAAGGCATATACATTTTATAGCAGATGGGAGTTTTTCCAACTGCCACGATACTGTCCTGAAACTCTGCAAAAGCCTTGATGGCTACAGCGTTTGAGAGCAAAATGTAATCCATTCAAAATTTGAATGCAGGCTGTATCAGAAGGGTTTTTAATTGGGATCAGTGAACCAAAACCATTTCTTTAGTCCATAAATGTATTAACCCCTATAATTACTCTAACTTTTTCTCATGCATTTTTTAAAAAGTTCTCCAAAATGAAAATGCCCTGTGTTGGGATGGCAGTTCGTGAACTCTCCTATCTAAGCTGAAACCATGAACACAATTTTATTTTCTTAATTTCTGAAAAGTTGGGAATGGTGTAAAATAAAAGCAGAATGCAACAAGTTGCAAAACTATTGCTCCAACTATTGTTGCTCTTATTCTGAGAGTATGTTTTCTTTGTGTTTTTCTTTTTGCTATTACCATGTTTTGACCCACCACAGCTAATGCCGACATCGGTATGCCATGAATACACAACCTTGAGTCAATTAATATGGAATTGACTGAACTAATTTATAACCGGTGACTTGGAACTGACAACCTGGGTTTAGTTGATGCAGGTTCAGAAAACCTCAAGTTCAGGGTTTATCCAAGAGTTTCCAAAACCTCCTTTCAGAAATACCCCCTGGACAACATGGGGGCTTTGCCCTGCTCCAATTAAATCGCAGCTTGGCCACAGATAGCCCAACTGCTGGAGAAAGTGAAAAAACTGCATGCACCAATTTGTGGTGTCAAGGATTTTTTTTCTCCTATTTTTTGTCACTGCAAGGGTAATTCAATTTCATTTATGTTCTCGTTGCCGAAAGTGAACACTTGTTTTTCCAATTAGCTAACAATGAAAGTAAATACACTTCCAATAAGGTAGAATGCATTTAGCAGCAGCTACAGAGTATGTATTTATTAATCAAACTGCTTTAGTTTAGCAAAGCTATGCATAGCTAGCTATGCCTCTTGTCCCCAAACTTTCCCACCACATTCGGCACTGTTGTACATTTGCCGCATGTACACCTGTTAATATTGAATGTAAATACATATTTTCCAGATCAGATTTAGCCTTTGAAACATACAGAACATCTTTTAGAGATTTGCCCAACAAATGACATCATTTTTTTTATTGAGAATTTGAGGGGAAGTGTGCTGAACTATGTATGTCAAGCGGTCCTTCCCCATTCTACTGTTGAACTGGTTCAGAATATTGACCAAAAACACCAGAGTGGGGATGTCTAGGGTGTGGGTGGGGATTGAGAAAGCCATTTAAAGAAGCACAGTGGACTGAGAGTAAAGAGACTGCACAATCTCAGAAACAAGGCATTCTTTTGAGTCACTGTGTATGTTAAACTAATTAATCACAGTGCTTTATCAAGATAAACAGAGACTTTAGAACAGAAAAAATATGGTACTTCTAAAATTAAGTAAGCGTAACCTTGCATGGATATCAACTGACATATTACACGATTCTGAACATTGAGCTAAAATGGAGAAGCAGTGAAAACTATTTAGACATTTACATCTTCCATAGGAATTAAGGGGGGAAGTAGCAGTCACGTTCTGTTAATCAAATGCATGTGGTTAATTAATCTTCTTGTTGGATGTGGTTTTGGTGGGGGGTCTACACACAGTCATTACCAGAGCCTGAGAGATGGTAACACTGATGATGAAACTATGAGAAACTTTTGAAAATACTGGCAATAAAGTCCTAGAAGAGGACACTGCTTCAGGGTGAAAGGGAGGTTAACGCATGAGTTCCAAGGAAAAAAGGAATCTTGCTATGTCATACACACACACACACACACTACACTGGATTTGGTTCATCATTTTATGATTAACCTTCATGTGAATATTCAGCCTGGCTGAAACTGAAAGGGTGAAACTGGACCTTTAGCGATAGTTGAGGTTGTGCAAAGTCTTCAAGTATTTCAGCATTTCTACTATTGGTATAGATTGTGTGATCCCTTGGCAATAAAAATACAATAAAGGGGCCGCTACCTTAACTCAGTTAATTGGTATAACGGGAATCACCTCCTCATGAACTTGGCCTGGATCAATTTTAGTTATCGTTATGATCATGTTCAGGTGGGCATTGTCATAACAAGGAGGTCAGATGTATATATCGTGCCTTTCCATTTATTCGGAGTTGTAACTCTGGAGCTCAGCTGTCGAAATAGCTATTGATTAGAAAGTGCTGTTGGTAGCTTGGTTTGATTATTCATGTGAGGACTTACCTGGGCAGGATCGATTAAGCCACAAGGATGGGATCTACACTCCTGCTTTTTTGTGTCAATAGAGGCATACGCACACAGGAAGGCACAGAAAGAAAACAGAACTCCGGTAATAAATCACATTTTATTACATTTTTTTCCCACATTCTTTGTAATTTAATAGTTTTACATTTTTTCTGATTAGATTTTACAATTGGTAAATGATAGCTTATCTGTATTTTATATTGTACTACATATGCATCATTTTGTTTTCTAATTCTACAGTGCGTTGCTTTCCTGTCAGTGGAAACAAGGTATGTCATAACAGCAGCGGGAAGCTTGCAACCCAGAAGCACTATATAATTTTGTAAGTCAGAAATCCTCCAAGTTGATGAAATCCAGCCTATATATATATATATATATATAATATATATATAATATATATATAAAAAAAAAACCTGACAATTTAAGTAAACAACAGCACAATTGGAACACAATCAGGAACCCATTATCTGTGCAGGAAACTATGCCTGTGTCTGTGTTCTTTGATCCAGTGAAACTGTAATGAATGGACAATGACGGCAGTGGATGCCATCTTCTCATTGTAAGTGGATGTACATCTGCGGAATTGTTTCACCCGAAGAAATCAAGATTAAGAGCCCCATCAATTAGCAGGCACACACACAGGCAGTGTGTGATGTGAATGATGACAATAATCAAGGTCTCCTCTTTCTCCCCAGCAACCGACATCAAACACCTCGTGGGTAGAGCAGTCTGAAAATGAGTGCCCATCAACAATACATACCTCTCAGAAGCAAATAAATACATAATAGTACGAGTGCCAATAAATTTTGGTTTAGGATGTCTGTTTGACAGATTGTTTGAATACAGGATATTTGTCCACAATTACGCCTGTATCAATGGGAAGAAACACTGATATGTTTGCTGCGGCATTTTGTAACAGCAAATATGCCTGGAGGTCAGTGTATGGAAATATGGCACCACGTTGTGAGTGTGCGTTTCTCTCCGAGTATGTGTGTTTTTTGTGTATCCAGATGATAAAAATGGGCACACAGAGCAGCAGGTGAATCTACTCCCACCTGAGAACCCTGCAGTGAGGTTCCAGATTCGGCAGACGAAGAGCAGAAGGCCTTATCAAAAGTCCAGGGAGCAGGGAGAAAAAAAAAAAACTCAGCTGCACAATGGACTCCTTAGAGAGAGGAGAAGCTCTCATCTAAAGAAAACCCTGCTGCATCTGTTTTTGTCTGTTTGTTCTAATTCTGAGGCTTTAACTGCGTTTTCTACACTGTAAAAAAGAAAGTAAACCAAAAATGAAAAGAGATTTCCCTAATTCAATGTTGGTCTGGTTTCATGATGTGACAAAACACATCATATAGATGAAGTACAATAAAGATCTTATGAAAAATAAATATGTATATGTACTGCACTTATGCTAATCTCTTGTGTGGCTTCAAGGTGATGGATCTGACATAGCTGCTGTATTCTTTGTGGTGCTTAAATCCTTATTTTCACATGGGGAAATGTTTTGCCCTTTGCTTATATGCTTAAAAATATTTTCTCAATGGGATGCAAAGCTCAAATTTGTCAAATGAACTCCTTTCAAAATTATCTTTGAGGAAGTAAAACCTAACTCAGAAGTCCAGGGCATGTTTTGCTGCTTTGAATTCCTTTCTGTTGTTGCACTGCAAGGGCTTTGGAAATATTTAATCCAATCCGCCGATATACATAGGTTTATGAAATGTGTTTGAATGTGGCAAGTACGATGAGAGCGCATTGCATTCTACTCTGCCATCCTTTTAATCTTGAGAGCATTATTCACCCCATGCTGAAAAAGAGAAGCTGCAGCATCCCAAACAGATTAGAACTGGGGAGGGGGAATAAAGTGTCTTAGAAGGCCATGTTTTTCAGCCTTTCAAACTGTTTTCCTTTAATCGTGGCGTTAAAAGGGCTCCTCCATGAGACAAATTGTACAACAGTAATCAAGATGACAAACTTTGCTGAATCTTTTTTACCCTTTTTTCTCTTTTCTGGGAATAGTTAAATAATTTCATCCTCATTTTTTTTTTTATTTCACAAATGCCCATCCTCTTCTTTGAATTGCTGCATATTTTGTCCTTTTCCTTGCTGGAACACATACTCAGAATCTTCTTGGCAGCTCTTGACACAAAGCGTAACCAAGGTCAGTTTTGTCTCCTTGGCAACTGCAATGATATTTGGCGCATTGTCAGGCTATTTAATCAAAACCGGCTCTGTGTGTCAGATGGACGTGGACATTCCTTTTATCTCTAAAACTGCTGAGTGAGGTGGACACCTCTCCTGAAAAGAGCAAGGGATGAAGGGGACAAGATGTGTCTTGAGAGGGTGAGAGGGAGAAAGCGAGTGCCGATTGAACAACCACACTAAAGTGACGCTGCGCACAAAGTCCTTGGCGATGCCTTTGTATTGATCAGACTTTGCCACGGTCACCCACAGTAAATCTATTCACAAATAAGGCAACAAAATGAATATAAAGAAACATTCCGTTGACTGATTTCCAATTCACTTAACCTCCCCACTCCTCATTCCAACAATAACAGGCCAGGAGAAGGGGACAGAGATGCGATGGATGGGAGCGGAGTAATTTAGCATCTCGTCTGTTGACAGTCAAGCATGTTGTTATCATTGTGTGCTGCCCTCTAGTTTATCTCGCTCTGAAAGATAGTGGCTTGCTTCTCGTGACTATAGGGCCAGACAACCAATTATCTATGTGCCCTCTATCAGATGTGATTTATATCACTAGTCTGTCCCAACTCTGCTGTCCCCTCTCCGCCTGTGATCAATCACTGCACAAACAAAAAACAGGCCTTTAACAAAGCAAACAGTTAATGTTCTGGATTGACTTCTAAGGAGACTGAAGATATTCATCAACTTGGCTCTTTACAGAAACAAACAAAAACCTGAAGTCAAGTTTAATTAATAATTAGAAAAAAATGTATTCATAGTTCCCAAGTGAATGTGTGTGGAGACAATCTGAATGTTGGGATTAGACCACTGGGTTCAAAACGTATGTAACGTAAAAACTAGTGAATTCTGAATGTGCATTATATTTAATGGTAATTTCATCAAATCCCTGCTTATCTTTAAAAAAAATGAGTAAAAAGAATAAATCTGTACATTAGTGTAATTCGGTGTTGTAAAGAGTAATTGCAAAGTTCAAGGTCATTTTATCGCTTGACAATGTCTGGAAAATTAAGTCTAAATATTGCCTGAAGTTTCTCTTTAATATATTTGCAAATTGCATGTTCATTCACATAGCTGGTTTAGCTTGTAATTGAGCCATAAATTCCTTGGTGATTACTTGACATTTACTCTTCCCAACACAAGATCCAAAACCTTGTTGTTTCTCCATTAGGACATTTTTATTCCAGTCATCGCATTAAAAGATCATTTGACTTCTTATAGCTTGATTCTTTCAGTAACTTTCTGTTTTGCATACCACAGTGGAGAGTTTCTTAAAATGGGTTTTCTTGTATATACATGGAATTTACCTGCACATTGGCTAGTCTGACTGGACACCAGGGAGTTATCCCACATCCAATCAATGCAATGTACTAAAAAAATGACATTTTAAGGATTTAAAAAAAGCCTTCTTTTTTATCTTTATTTTCTTTTTTTCTTTTTTTTTTTGCAGAAGAATATTTACATCGATGATTCTATTTCATTTTGGCAACTGATGGAGGTTGTTGTTAATTCGTGAAAAGAACTGATTAAGTTCAAAAGAGCAGACATATCAATAACTTAAACAAAAATGTGAATATGAAAATAGATAAATAGAACTTTTCATAACGTAATAGGTAAAATATGTGTCAGTACTGAACCAATGACGCATTTCTGCCACAGAAGGTAAGTGCTACTGCATCCTAACACTTGCTGTACACCTCCTCACAAATGAAACTAATGTGTTTGTTTGTAAATACTTCTTCTACTTCTTTATAATTTTAATTTTAAGAAAAAAAATAAAAACTTTTGGATTGTTTTTGAATAATTTTTGCATTAAAGGTTTAAAAACATCATCAGGACAGAGCGATGGCTTCCATCCTCTATGACCACTTAATCCTCTGCAGGATCACGGGGATCTGCTGGAGTCTATCCCAGCTCTCTTCAGGTGAAAGGCAGGGGTCCACCCTGGACAGGTGACCTGGCAGGGCTACATGTAGAGGTACAACCACATACACTCACTCCTACGGGCAATTTAGAACCAATAATTAACCAAACATGCATGTCTTTGGACTGTGGGAGGAAGCCGGAGTACCCGGAGGAAACCCAAGCAAGCACGGGGAGGACATGCAAACTCCACACAGAAAGGACCCTGCTGAGGATCGAACCAGGAACCTTCTTACTGTGAGGCAACAGTGCTAACCACCATGAACAATATATAATATATAATATATAATATATGAACAAAAAAGATTGAATATTTCCCCCTTTTTAGATTTCCAGAACTTTTTGGTGTCCAACTGCTGAGGGAAATATTTGGCTTTTTGTCGACTAAGTGCCCCATTATTTTAACTATCTAGTTATCCGCACGATTTTAAATACTTTTTTTTTCTCCTCCCATGAGTGTTCGGTTGTTTCTGAAATATTTTTTTCCCTCTAAAAGGCTGCCTGCTGTGTCTGGAATTATGCAGCAGTGGGATTAAAACAAAACCACAAAGCTGTGGGCCACAAAAAAACAAAGAAAACAAACAAACTCACATTTTGAGTTATTGCTAAACAGGATGATGCTGGAAATTTAAACCAAGGGCAAGGATTGTTATATGTGACTACTAAAACGAATATTGAAATGTAGTCTGGAAACATCAAGGGGTATAATTCAGGATTTTTGTATGATCAGCCTAAAATATTAATCAATGGTCTTTAGATACATTTAAAGTCACAGAATTTGCTCCATATAGGATTATTCTCTTTATGCCTAAAAACAGTAAAATTGTACATACCAGTGCAATAAGGAGAAGGATTTAGAAGCAAAATTTGAAGAAACAAAAACAACCCTGATCCAGAGTTAGTTCTTTTAACACTGTTAAGATCTACATTTGCTAATTATCTTTGTCAGCGTGAATGACTCTGGGTTTCCACCTCTACACACTCTGTAAGCCATCTCTATAAAGCCCCTTGCAGCAGTCAAGTTATTGAGAAAACAACTCCCCAATGTATTTTTGTTATTGTGAAAATGTAGAGAATATTTCAGGATCAGGACGTGATCAATAGCAGAAGGCTGCCTGGTTAATGATGTAGAACCTGAGCGTCGTCTGAGAGAGGAGTGATGAGCAGAGTCGGGTTTGTGAACTCTCCTCTTTCATTAAAGACGTGATCAGTAAACACAATGTGTCTCTCACTCAAGGGCATCGTTTTAAGCTGCTACATACCAAAGAAACTTTTCTGACTTGTGGATGTAGCTGTTTTAGGATGGAGTAAAAGGAGCCAAGAGGAGCAGACTGAAAATGAAAGTGAATTTGTTTTTTTTGTGAATGTGCTTTTTTCATTCTGTTTGTTTCATGTAAGTAGGTCACAGGACATGGTTCGCCAGACATGAACACACAAATCTGTTACTATAGCAATCAAAGGCCATTGTATTAAACAGAAAACAAAATGCGCCAATTTCCTGACCTCTGATTACATACTGCCTTTTATTCTTGCCAAAACAAGAAAAAGGTGCTGTATTGCTGACATGGTTCTAAATTAATCTCATAAAAATGCAAACACACACACAGTGCACTCAACCACAAGGCGAAACATGGCACAAGTTGCTGCGTAAGACTTTCATTAGCTTTGTTTGGAGGCAAATTTTTCATTTTCTCTCCGCTCTTCCAGGGATGGCTTTCTGCTACACGTTTTCCCTCTTTTTGCTCCCTCCTTCCACTTTTGCCATTAAACACAACTGACATGACTGACAGCACCATGCTCTCTTAAACAAAGTTTGTGCTGATAAAAACAGTCACGCTCACCCACACCACACCAATACAACGGTCAGATCCTTAGTTCTTCTCCGTTTGAAGTGACAGTGAAAATCTGGATAATTGTATGGTTGATGCTCTTGTGTTCTCCCTCCACTCCACCGAGCAGGCTTTATTTAGGAACTGAAGAGGGAGATAAATCTTGAGATACAAGATGCTTGAGCCTGCGGAGGCTTACTTGTGAGCACACTTAGAAATGCACGCACTCACACATAAACTAGCTGATTATTCTTGGAGTGTGGTTGCGCATTGTGTGTGTGTGTGTGTATGTGTGCATGCATGAGTCAACTGACTCTTTCTCTGCCCTTTGTCTCCCTGCCATTTCCACCTCAGAAAACCAAGGAAGATCACATTAAGTGGGGCTGCTGTTGCGTAGCTGCATTTGGCTGAGTGCTGAGGGAGATATGGGGCAAGGCATTACTCTAAGTCAGTCCCTACAGGCTTCAGCCGATCCAGAAACAACAAGGCCAGTGTAATTCACGGAGCCAGACATCCTCACTTCACTGGTTCAGGGCCCCGCTATAAGCTCATGTTCTCTTTTGGGAGAGGACTTTGTCATGTATTAAACAATGTGTATGACCATACATCAGCTAAAGTTGACACTTAAGTTTAAATTATGGTTTTGGTCATATTGTATCTAAATCAAATGTTTGATTTACAAAAAAAAATGTAATGAGGTATAAATGGCACATACTAATATAAACTGTTGAAAGACATATCTTCCTTTAACATTAACTTGAATCAAAGGAATGGTAAAATAAAGATCCAGGAGAACTGGCACGCTGCAGGGAAGTGGAAAACTCCTGTTGTGGACTGTGATGCCAACTGAAAACAACCTCCATCCCGAAAGTAATTTGATTTAGTTTCTGCCAGCAAGATTTGGTGTTAATTAATTCCCAGGAAGGTTAAAAAAAAAAGAAACAAACAAACAAAAAAACAAAGGTTCTCCACTACTGCTGTACCTTTGTTGTGACATGTTTCCATATTTCAAGGAGAACTGCAAATAACCATTATTATTATTATTTAATTTTGGGCACTACTGGCCTTTATTTATGGTGATGAGGAAATTGGGGCAGACAGTGTGGGGGGGACATGCAGCAACGGGCCAGGAGTTGAATCTGCAGCTGCTGCAGGAGGACTGCAGCCTTTCTCCACATTTCTTTTCTGGTGTCTTTTCATGTCTTTCTTTATTCCTTCTATGTTTAACTAAAACAATAGATGTTCAGAAAAGCATCCTGGAGTCCCAGTTGATCATGAATTTTCTGTCAGAGGCCATCACAGCTGATGGACCGAGCACCTACATTAGTCTGACATTAGTTTTTTAATGTTCAAGAGAACTGTAGGATACTTGTTTGAAGTGTCTAAATTTAACACTATGACGCTGTTCTGTTAAAGCAACTCAACACAAGCTGGATATAATCTCTTTATCTCAATGAGGACATTGCTGCAAATGCAAAATATATTTTTATTAATTATACCTTAATCGGTCTTAAGATGTTGTATGTATGTGCCTCATGGTGTAAAGAATGATAGAACAGGATGCAGAAATGAATATCAGTTTATTTCTGTGGTTGATGACCTAAGAATTGAAAAAAATAAAATCTTCTTCCAGACAAATTAGAAGCGTACTTATGCCCATATATAAAGATTTTTTTTCTGAGGCCTGATTTTGATGTACAACCAAATGTACACAGGCAAACACAAACTCACAAGTTAATGTTAATATTAGAATCAGACAACTGCTCCTGTCAGCTTTTGCTGCTTTGAAAGTTCAAAGCCGCTTTGACATTTTTCATGTGATATGCAAATGTTTATAAGTAGATGTCTTAGATGTGTGAAAGGCTTGACTGTCATGATACAGAGTAATTTAGTTCTGGCTCACTTATCATAAAATAAAAGTAACATAAAAGACATGTTTTCACAGATTACATTTAAAACAGCCTTCTTAACAGATTTTGAAAGCTTTGGTTTGGAGCCATTTCTGGTTCAAACGAGTAAAGGTTGATTGATCAAAAACAAACAAGTCTATTACAGTTTATTAATATATAACCCCAATTCCAAAAAAGTTGCGATGGCATGCAAAATGTAAATAAAAACTGAATGCAATGACTTTCAAATCTCATAAACCCGTATTTTATTCCCAACTGAGCTTAAAGAACATATCAGATGTTGAAAGTGAGACATTTTATCATTTAATGGAAAATATTAGCTCATTCAGCAACTCAGCAATGCTTCTAAAATAAGTTGGAACAGGGTTATGTTTACCATTTACCTTTTCTTTTAACAACTGTCTGTAAATGTCTGGAAAGGAAAGAGACAAATTGCTGGAGTTTTAGATGAGGAATATTATCTCATTCTTGTCTGATGCAGGATTCTAGCTGCTCAACAGTCCTGGGTCCTTTGTTGCAGGATTTTTCGTGTTATGATGATGTTAAGTGTTTTCTACTGGTGAAATGTCTGAACTGCAGATAGGCTAGTTCAATACCTAGACTCTTCTCCTGTGAGAACACCTTTTAATTACCTTGGTCAAAGGTACTTTGTTTCCGATAGGTTGTACTGACAATGAAAATTAACAAAAAGACAAAACAAACAAAAAATGTATGTCTTACAAAGACAGAAAACATTCTTCTTATAGTATTCACTAATTCCTTAAATCTGGTAGGTTATCAAAAGTATTGACTGAAATATATGTAAGAAATCAAATTAGCAGTATGCTGATGAACTATGTGGTGTGTAGTTGTTACAACTCACAATTTATATCTTGTAGAGGATTATGTCATTAGCTGGACTGAACAACTGCAGTTCAATTTGTTACACTAATTCACAACAAAAGTCAACTTAAAGAAAGCAAACAAGTTTGATGAAGTCGAATTAAGGACAAACAAATCCAGTCTTATTATGTTGTAACTGAGTCAAATTCATTGAAATTCAGTTAATCCAATGTGCTACAACAGAATCCAGATTTAAAATTCATGCTATTTCATAAATACAGGGTATTTAGTGAATGCAACAGATTGCATGAAGTTAGTCAAGCAGCTAAAGGCAATATTAGATTTCAGGGGTCATAAAAGTATCAACAAGAATTAAAAGAAAGGTGTACAGGACAGTGGTGAGACCCTCAATGTTGTATAGTTTAGAGCAGCCATTCCCAAACTTTAGAATACCAAGGCCCAATTTGAAATGTGAAAAATCTCTGCGGCCCACCCAAACTTTAATCACAACTGTGATCAACATACAGGACTAGAAGCTATGTTCCTATTTTAATGTAAGGGGTCGACAAATAAGGTTTAACTGGTTTGTTTTATTACTTCTTAATGTTTTTTTAACCATGTCATGAAAATTTTACTCTCGCGGCCCATCTGCAGTACCATGACGGCCCACCAGGGGGCCGCGGCCCACACTTTGGGGATCACTGGTTTAGAGACTGTAGCACTGGTGGTAGCGGAGATTAAATTGTTGAGGTTCTCTTTGGGAGTGATGAGGATGGATCAGGAGTGAGTACATCAGAGGGACAGTGCATATTAGATGTTTTAGTGAGAAAGTCAGAGAGGCCATACTGAGATGATTTGAACATATACAGAGGAGGGATAGTGCATATATCAGTAGAAGGATGATGAGGCCGGAACTGCCAGGAAGGAGGCCTAGAGGAAGACCAAAGAGGAGATTTAACACTAGAACCGCCAACATTCCAAACTTCCTAGAACCGCCGAGGGGGGTCATTTTGACCCCCTTGCTACAACAGCGTCAGTGGTGCTAAGATTTCATTTCTAGAAGTTGTGAAGTGGCTAATTCCTAAATATTTCTGAAATAATAATGGAAACTTGTCAAAACAAGTGTTTAAAATGTAAATTTTTGCCAGCTTTTTTCTCCGTAGCTGAACGCTGCGCCCTCTCTCTCTCTCTCTCAGCGACACAAATAAATACATCGGTACGTTCATCAACAAACTGTAGGAGCTGTATGTTAACACAAACATGAAAACGACAGCAATCGAATGACAGACTATTTACAATACAAAACAACAGATTTCAGATGTGAATCACAGATATTTTAATAATTTTGGAAAAACGGATTAACGCTGCGTGCTCCCCCTCACGCACACATGACTCCATTCCCAGCCCTCCTCTCCACCGGCGCGGCTCCGCCTCCGTACAGGTACAGGTGTGCTGTATCACCCGGTCCATCAAGTACATGAACGCATTCACAGGGTCGTCAATGTTGCGGCGCACGTATGCAGTTGGACCACCTCTCTCCACCGGGACATTTGTGGACTGGGCTCTCCCAGTCCGCAGTCCCAGCTTTATGGGTCTCCAAACGGTTCCGTCCTCGGCCGTCTCATGTAGCTGACATACAGGTTGAGCTCTGATCAATGTAAATATTTATGATTAGATCAGTCAGAGTTGTAGCTTCGCTAAAATGCCAAATGATTAGAACCAGAGGAAACTAAAACGCTTGACTTCTGAATTTACCTGTCAGAGTATTTCCACGAGCCCCCACTGTGTCTGAGGACTGAATGTATGTGGCGGTGACCCCTCACTTATAGAAGCCGGGGTCTTTTTCATAAATTCACCTCCTCATCTTCAGTTGATGTCGTATCACCTGGTAAAAATGACGAGTCGTCGGTCTCTCTCTCCACCGATTCCTCTTCACTCACATCTACGGTGATCTCTGCTCTTTCTGACTCTCCTTCACTCAGATCTCTGGTACAACAGCCAGCTGTTATTTTTGTTGGGTTCAATTCTTAAATTTTGCTGTTTGTTTGAAAGATTTAGTGATGAAAATAGTTGTCAAAGTCCGATGACGGCACAAAGTTTGAGCGTTGCTAAGCAACAGGGAGAAGCGGGAGGGGCGTTGCGCAAAAGGGGGCAGCTGTATACAGCGTTTATGTGAGGGGGTAAAAATGACCCCCCTCGGCGGTTCTAGGTATAAATGGTCATATTATTTTTTCTTCTCATCACACACTCACCAAAATTCACTGAATGATTAATAATTCCATTTTAGGAAAAGTCATGAACTAACAGATGTAGGGGTTTTATTTTAACAGAAATACAAACGTTTCAAAATGCTAGGGGGTAAAAATTACCCCCTTGGCGGTTCTAGTGTTAAGGATGTAGTGTAAGAGAAGATGAAGTTAGTTAGTGAGAGAAGAGGATGCAGAGGATAGAGTTAGATGGAGGCAGATGATTCACTGTGGAGAGCCTGAAAAGGGAACAGCTGAAAGGAAAAGAAAGGATGGAGAGTCAATGAAAATTAAAACTCAAGAATCATTTTGTCAGGCACTGACAAAGCTTTAAGATTATCCAACTTAAATACACCATGGATTTACAAGTGCTTGGTTTATTATTAACTGCCATAACTGTTTCTACAACTGGAATTGAAAATGTATTAAAATGGATCAATATTCCCATTTTTTAATGCACTTAGCAGACACACACAAACACAACACACATGTCGGGGGGAGGATGGGGGGCTGGGCCAGCCGTGTTACCTCTTTTCTTTTCATCCTTCCCTGCCCTGCGGGGATTTGGGGTGTGGTCGTGGGTCTTGGCCACTGGGGTGTGTCCCTGTTTTTGGGGGGCCCTCCGGCGGTGGGGGCCACCCCTGCTGGTGGGCTGGGTGCTCGGTGTGGCCCCTGCGGGGTCAGTCTTGCATTGCTGCGGGCTGGCACGTGGTGCCCGCGCTGAGTTCGAGATACAGAGCGAGCACGGGCTGCAGGGTCACCAGATGTGTAATCAGTCTCGATCACGGTTTCAAAGCCTCAGCTAGTTTTGATCTACAAACCACCACAAAAATAGTCCAACACCTAAAGTAAACCCTCGAAACAAACACACTAAAGTCAGGAAAACAAAACAAGACCATTAAAAGATAAAACACTGGCATTTTATAATAAAATGCATCTCCACCTAGTTCACCCACAATGTACTGTGGCTGCCCGACAAGCGATTTTTTAATTTTATTTATTTATTTGATTTTTTTTCAAAAAAGTGACCAGCGACAAATCTGTCAAGTTTTATTCTATAGAGCAGGAGATTGTTAGGTGATCCTCAAGCTCCAGCTTTGAGCATAACCTGTGTTCAATGTAGAAGTGGGACGTTTTGTAGTGTTAACCATAGTTGTTGAACAGCAAAAATCAGGCAAGAACGTCTCTTTATACTGCAACTGGTCCGGTCTAAGCAGCTGAATAAATGTATGTCGGGTTTTCACTGTCAACCAAGTGAAAGCGGTATGAAGAAAGCATTTGTTCGACGGTTAACAGTCCAACAGTCCCTAAAGGCAACGTGTTTGAGAAAGGCTCTCCGCCTTGTCAATCATGATGACCCACGAGAGATCAGGGTCAAAAGTCTGAACCTGAAAAAAAAAGATTTGAAAGTGAAAAAAAGATTTCAACCTGGAAAAAAATATCTGAATGTGAAAAAAAGATTTGAACCTGAAAAAAAAAATTTAAAGTGAAAAAAAAATTTGAACTTAAAAAAAAAGATCTCATATCTGAAAACAAGAAATTTGTAAGTGGAAAAAAATAAGAGCCCAAAGTTCAATATCAAAACTTCAACTTTCAGTTTAAGATTTTTGTTTTTGAGTTACAAAACTTTTGACCCTGATTTAGCTCCATATAAAATAGGAGTTAAATGCTTCTGTGCTATTTAAAGGCCCAAGCTATAATTTACAGAAACTATTTATACCTTCAAATCACTTGACAATGGCCTTGTGAAGTTTAAATGAAGCAGCTGTTAATAGAAAAACATGTTCTTTCAAATTTATGCACTTAATCCCCCCCCCCCAAAAAAAAAAACAAACAAAAAAAACCACCTGAACTGACTGTAAAACAGCTTGGGTTAGACTCAGCATGCCTCAGTCAGCGCTGCCTCTCCCTATACGCACAACACGCGCTGTGCGTAGGGCCCCGCGGCCCATGAGGGGCCCCCAATTCACGGAAGGAGACGCACTTTCTGCAGGTTGGCAAATGATGCTCACGGAGCGCACGGCGTGCAAGACTGCTGAGAGGCGCGTGCCCGAGGCCTGAGAGAAAAAAGTGAAGTGTTATTTGTCACGGCACCGCACACATCACCACAAAGATGATTGACAGCACAGCATCTGACCAATCAGCGGTCAGATGCACCAACGGGTTGTTGATGACGAAGAGATGGCGTCCAAATGACAATATGAGTCGGGAGCGAGTAAAAGAAAAAAGAAATCAAAACAAGAAGGGGCTCGTTCTGCACTTGAAGGTGAGTATGTTGTTGAATTAAAAAAAATTAAAGCGTTGTGGCATGAACACCCAGCAACTGACCTAATTATGGGACAGAAGTGAGGATGATTCTGTCTAGATGTGGACTCAAAGTAAAGTCTTCCAGCATTAGCATTTATTAGCATTTAATCAGAGTCTTGTGTTAATTCCTCGCACTCTCAGACAACAAAAAAGACATAAGAATGGTATTTGACCAGTTAGTGGCCATATGTGGGCTCAGGTTTATTTTACCATCAATAAAGATTTTTGGCTATTGGAGGTGAAATTTCGCCACCTCTTATTGAATTTAATTCATAAAATAAAATAGAACCTGTAAGTGCAAAAGGAAAAAAAAACAATAAGCAGGCAACTAGACTATAAAAAAATAATCAAATAATGAAATGTTATTATTAGTTGTAGTTGCATTTGCATTAATTGCATTTTTATCTCTGAAGTTACTTTTTATGTTCATTGCATTGTGTTATTTACCAAAACAAATCTTAATAATCTGCTTATATAATTGATTTCTTGTCTTACTAGGGTTGATGTTGAAGTTTGTGAAGAAGGGTGACACAGATCCAACGCCCTGTACCTCACAAGGGACGCCTGCCATATTAACTGATGCAGTCCCACCCAGCACATCACCTGGGTCATCAGGTAGCTCACCAACAGTTGTTAAACGATGGTCACTTATGTTCCAAAAAGTTCCAAATAAATGTTGTAAACCTACATGTCGCTTTGTGGTTGTCATCTAATTTCGGTGATGGGGGGCAGCCCTGGCCTCAGTTAATGAAGATCTATATATATGGTTAGTTGTAATGTTGCGGTAGTTCAGCCGTATATGTCTGAAAGAATCTCAAGATGAAGAAGGGGAAGCTTAACTCCACAATGTGACAGTGGATGTAATAGAATGGTAATGTATTCATTTTCCATCCATTCCAACACTATTAGAAACACATCACTTGCCTGTAATGAAATAAATAAATAATAATTTTGAGCAAATGCTCCTCCTCCATGGTTTTACCTAACATCATCATTATCAACAACAGCATGTCATTTTTTTTCCCACTGTGTCAGAGCCAAATGTTCCTGAAAATGTAACTTGTCAGGGGCCAAACCTATTCAGGTGAGATTTGAACTAGAAATCTTCTTGCTTTGTGGGTACAGCAATAAGCACCACCTTATTCACCATTCACCTTGTTTTATTTAGTTTTAGCCTGCACTTGGCTCATATATTCCGAACTTGGAACTACTGAAACGTCTCACAAAACAAATCCCATTTTACTTCCAGTTTCTCCAGTTCCTCTGTATCTCATAGGGAACATGACCACCAGCCGATCTTGCTCACACTATCACAAATTGGTCACAAGGCCTCATGCTGTTGCTCAGAGTACTGTAAAATGATCTGAGATGCAACCAGTAGGAGTGGAGGGTGCTTGGCGTACTTTCAGGGTGTCCTTCAAGCCCTGAACCTCATATAACGTTGCGGTTTCACTCTAAAGAGGGAGGGCACATGCTCAGGGAAATGTGGGTGGGTATCCTGCTTTGCCACAGCTGTAGATTTTCCTTGACCATCAAATAGTTTTATCCAACTCTCCCTCACTGTTTGCAGTCAGGCAGCTCAATCAGAGTTCACCACTAGTTTATTCCTTAGGGTGTTATACAGCACATCAGCAGTAAAGAAAGTAGATTTACATTACATTTACTATCTATGTACATGCCTGTACATAGATAGATTCAGTGCTGTAGTTCAGTGCTGTAGGCGTACTCCCATAGAGAGACAGTTTACAACTTTGAAGAAAATACAACTGGAAAACAAAGTATTATTTAAAGATGACAAGATAAATGGGGAAGGAGAAATCCCTTTACCTCTGTGGGTGGTATAGAAGAGTTTGGATAAGATGCAAGAGTGAGTGGATTTTCTTCTCAACTATATCTATTAATGAATGGTATATAAAACAAATTACCTTATTATTTTTAATATGACCATTAGGAATGTTATTTCACGGAGAGCATTACAATCACAAATACTGACTAGTTTGTGAAAATTTCAGTCATACAAAACAACACATACAGCATAGCGTTATATGTAGAAAACAGAATGTTATGATCTTTTCTGTGTGCTTGGAGCGAGGGCAGTAGTCACGCTGCATGAGCTGTCTAACGAGGCTTGTGATTGGAGACAAAAAGCAGTATGAGACAAACATGCACAGCAAGGGAAACTGTGTTGAGTCCACAGTGATAAGATATGTGCTTCAATGGTGTAAAGAATTTTAATACAGTGACCCAGCGTTCATATACTGGGGAGTTGGGGAGAAAGAATGTTTCCCATTAATGCTGTTCTTATCTTCCAGCCCAACTGTGTTTTCCCTTTTTAAAGTTTTGTACAAGAGAATTGCCTCCTATCAACAACCTCTTGGGAGGTTGGTGGCTCAAGACTGTAACTTTATTTCTGCTTTTGGGATTTACAAACCTCTTGAATGTCTGGGACAAAAAGGAGATAGAGTTTTGCATATAAGACTGGTGGTGTGAAAGGTGTTTTATTGTGCTGTGTGTTACTTGTAATTTAAATGCCCCTGGATTTTTATTTGTCTGATACAAACAAACAGTAAATCAAGAAAAACTCATGTGACAGTAAAATATTGTTCTCTTGTCAACACTGTCTCAGGCTTTTCCTGCATGAGGCAGTGAACTTGAGATTGCAACATCTCTGTGACACAAATTTAGTTTTTTCCCCACAAGTGGAATATAACTGCATGAAGGGAATTCTGGGAACAACAGCTTGGCATCAGATGGCCACTTCCAGCCATTCTTGTCTGAACGAGGGTACTTCTACATTAGCTTCACACACATCATATCATTCAAACATTTTTAATTACTTTATTTTAATAAATAAAATGAGTTTTGTCTTTATTTTTTTTTCTGATTAGTCAGTGAGGGGCAGGGGTGCCTCATTAACATGCATTACATGCATGGCTCCAAACCAATGACCAATAACAAATAAAACTTTGAGAGATAACTTTTGTTTTCAGCTGTTACAAATCCAGGAATGCAGAAATACATGTTTGACCGAGAATTAGATCTGGAGTATGAAAGCAATCAACTACAGGAATCGAGAAAAATAAGATTGCGCACTGAGATCTCTATTTATGATCGCTGATAAAGCAATCCCACTAAAGTTGGATTGCAAATTTGGAAAATCTTTGTTGCACCCCTCAACCAGACACATTTCTTCAAAGACATAATGGAAAAAAAAAATAACACAATTTGTATGAAGCAGAAGCCTACCATTCCTTGGTGCTGATTTTTTTTTGAAAACATTTGAAATAAACATGGTCATATACATGCACCTTAACACTAATCAGTCATATCACTGCTTGATGTGACCAGGCCAACCAATGGGGAAACAATCATCACTTCCAGGTTGAAGCCTACAAGGAAGTAGATTTTGTTGCAGTTCCTTTACTAACCACCAGGTTCTTGCTCCAAAACAGAGCAAATTTCCACTGACTCCCATGTTAAAAAGCCCAACTATGCAATGGAAATAAACATATTCACAGCCTGGTACAGAAAACAGGTTTTGGTCTCTATAGATTTGACAACCTCAATAACTGTACAGGGGAGTGTATTTTTTTGCAACACATTAGGTAAAATTATACAAAGCAATAAAGCTGACCAATCAGATGACTGAACATTATTTGGCTGGACAGTTAGCCGTTGGCTCTGCCTTTGGCTGTGACAGCTAGTCACTGCTGTCCTCATTTTAGCTACTCATTACTTAGCATTATATTCACTTCTGAGTTGTGAATAAAAACCTAACAGAGCATAGTCATATATTTAAAGACAATTTGTTTTCCTTTGCTACAGTGTTGTATTAATTATACTAACAGAATACCATGAGTGGCCGTGGCTGGTCTGGAAGGATCAGAGCTTAGCTTAGCTCAATTGAGCTATTGTCAGCTAAAGTTTAGCATTAGCATGTTGCCATCAAAACAACAATTAAGCTGGTGAACACCTCTGCGAGGCCCATTGCATAACTCCGTTGTGGAACTGCCTGTCATGCCGAACACTGCATTGTATTTGGAAAAATCTCAGGATATAAATTAAATAAATCAAAGTCATCAATAATGTTCCTAAAACAATTAGAAAGTAAAAATCCCCCTAAAATAGCCACCCAATATAAGATTGTGGATTGCTTCATGTACCTGGTTATTCAAATTGTCCCACAATTTAAATATATTATAGCCAGTAACTATGAACCATTAATGCAAAAATGTTTTAAATCACTAGATAGGTGATAACAGATACCAATATCACTAATAGGTAAAATAAATGTCCTTAAAATGAATATAATGCCTAAACTAATGTATCTATTTCTCCCACTTCCTTCTCCAAGTAACCTGTTCACTCCAACTAAAAAGGTCATTTGTTAGATTTTTGTGGAATAATACACTTCCCTGGACTCGACTAATCCTAACCCCCACCAAAGGAGGGACTTAAATGTCCCAACTCCCTCTGGTATTATTGGGCAACACAATTGAGAACATTGCTGTTCTACTTCACAGGAAGAGATGCTCCTCTGTGGAAAGAAATGGAGGAAGTCTGCCTCTCCCCACATACCTGTATTCAGCAAGCACTAAAATCCTTAAAAAGAATACAAAAAATTCCTATTGCGAAAAACATGATTGTACTGTGGCATCAAGTTCAAAAGTATCTCGAAGAAACGTCCTCTCTGTCTTTAGCCTAATATGGAGGAATGACTCCTTCCCACCAGGAAAAGCAGAAAGGGAATTTAAATCTTGGGCTATGAAGGGGCTGGGAAAAATAGGAGATCTGTACAATTTGCAAGGGGTGCTGATGACATTTGAAGAAATAGTAAATCTGTGAAAAGGGCCGTGTGGGTGCAGGTTTATGTTCCAACCATGCAGCAGCACAGCTGACTTGTTTTAGTCAATCAACTAGTTGTCTTCACTGAAAGGTCTGAACCAGTTCAGTTGATTGAATGAAACAAGTCAGCTGTGTTCTCTGCATGGCTGTATCAAAAACCTGCAGCCACACAGCTATTTCACAGGATCAGTTTGACACGCCTGCCTTATGGACAAAAGTCTCAGATCCAGGTTTTGTGTGTGTGTATAACATTTACATCAGTTATGAACTGCAACAGCATGATGGTGTCAGGTGGTGTCTTTCTGTGTCAAATTATAATGTTTTCTACATGCCACTGCACCCCCCCCCCCCCCCCCCCCCCGCAACACTGGCATTAGGCTCGGATAAAGCAGATAAATGCTGTCTCCGCTCTTTGATCTGCTTTTACTCCATAATATACTCAACAACTGCCACACTGTAAAATATGAGCTCCGCTCCTTTCTTTGCATCACATCATTAATTCTCTCAAGTTCCCCTTGTCAGTCAATTGAAACATTCTGATTGCGTATTTTTTTAATAATAAATCCATTTTGAAGACAGGTCTTCTATGCTTGCCTCCTTTGGACAACATATACATTATATTCATATGTGTCTGTGTATATATATATATATAGATATATATATATATATATATACATACATATATATAACACATATACATATATATATAACATACATATACATATATATATATACATACATATACATATACATATATATATATATATATATATATATATATATATATATATATATATGCATGTGTGTGTGTATATATGTGTGTGTGAGAGAGAGAGAGAGTGAATGAATAAAATTTTACACACATACGGATGTATGTGTGTATGTGAAATAGCATGTAATTCATATATAATTATTATGTCATTAACACATGTATGTAAAAGTTCCATAACTAATTCATGTTATGCCAATTATGAGTATCTTAATATAACTATATTACTAACTAACTCTTTAATATAGCTTTTTTAAGCTTGTTTTTTATTTGAAGCTGCATGGATGGCCCAGGTTGTGGAGAGGAAAATACCAGTATTTAAAAAATATGTGTTATCTTAATTATACATGCAAATGATTTGAGAAGATGATTTAATGAGATCATCTTCTTGTGTATTACATAAACAGATGCACAAGTTATCCAGCAGGATTCTTTATTCGTGTGTTTGCCTGCGTGTTACATTGATCAGTTCATGGCCTGAACTCAAGTGTTCTACATTGTTTAGCCAGAGGACAGGACTTCTAATGAATAACACATATCCTGAAACTGGAGGAGGTCTATAGTACTGTGATCCAACAGGAAGCACACCAATGACTAGACATGCAAGGCAGCTCAAAAACAGCAAAAAGCTGCAGGGCACTTTTGATCAAAGCCGCAGCTTATATCTATCGTCTAAACCTGCTAAGCTATAATGTCTTTAAGTAGTTCAGTTAAATCAGTTTAATGTTTTTAAAGCAACATTTTTCAGATTTTTTTTCTGATCAAGTTTACATGTGCTGTTTTCCATAGCAGACTTCCATTTGCCATTAAAAAAAATGTTATTCCTGTCATCCATCCATTCATTATCCATACCCGATTTAATCCTTTACAGGGTCACAGGGTCCAGTCATGTTTGTGAAAATTATAGACATGAAAATGCTTAAATTTAACAAAAAGAATTCAGAAGAACATTAACAGCCCTCCGGCTTGAAATATGATTTAAGTGGGTAATTACCACTGGGAAATATCACAGTCCATTAAATATAGTCAGCGTTCCCTATATATGTAACATTTACTTTGGACAGTAAGACAGTTAACCATACTGTTACAATTTTTTAGTGTCTCATTTTCATGGAGGTTGCCTCTTCTACTTAATATTGAGTTAAATGCTGCCAAGTAAACACAGAATTTTTTGTGTTTGTACACAGAATTTGCCCAGTTAGAGGTCGTTTGTGGAAGAAATCTCATAAATATAGGAAAAAGGAAACAGGAGCAGGAAAGATGCCATGGCAGTTGAAGAAAAAATGTATACCCAGCATCTGTCTGTCTACTTTGCCTCAGCTCACACAGACTGCTAAACTTGAAATCTTTGACTGAGTTTTACCACATCTTGCAGTCTCCTTCCTCAGAAGCACTGGGGAACTTATGGCATGTGGTAAATCTGAAACGTAAAGAAAGCATTTCACAGTAACTTGACATTTCTAGCATAAATATAAAAGAGTTATCCCTAACTTAAAAGCCCTGCAATTGATTAGACCATAAAAGTTAACGGGCTGAACAGAAAATAGGCTGGTCATGCTATTATATTTAACTTTTGAAAGCTTGTCAGTGTAATCTTTAGAAAAGAAAAAAGAAAGGGAAGAAAAGCTGATCAGAATATCCAGAAAATCTGAGAATTAAATTAAAGGAAGGCAGGTACTGTGGTTTGCTGCCACATCAGTTTGTGAGACCACAAAGAGAAACAGCAGGGAAAACATTACAAAGGAGCCAAATGGCAAATGTGCGCAGGAGTCACTATTGTCTAAGCCAGGAGTCTCCAGCTCCAGTCCTTGAGGGCCGCTGTCCTACATGTCTTAGATGTTTCCCTGCTTCAGCACACCAGATTCAAAGGAATGGGTAACGTTACCCATTCATTTGAATCAGGTGTGCTGAAGCAGGGAAACATCTAAGACATGAAGGACAGCGGCCCTTGAGGACTGGAGTCGGACGCACCTGGTCTAAGGGATGCACTCACGTTAGGCAATCAGGCTTTGACTGACCACCCAAAGTCAATCTTGCTTTGTCACAGTAAAGACAGTAAAGACCCTCAAGTCTGTTTTTTTTTTTTTTGGTTATTGTGAGTGCTGGTGCTGGTAAATTTGGCACTCATGAAATGAGTGGTCACAGAAGAAAATGGAGAGTTTGCATCCAAAACAAATTGATATTGAATGACTGTTACTCTTTTTCTACTCAATTCAATTCATTGTTACATCCAACTGCTCAAAAAAAAAAGAAAAAAAAATCAAAAAAGAAGATAGCAGGAATAGAAGAAGCTACATTACATTACATATATACTGTAACTTTTGAAAACTTGAGTTCAGTAGTGACTGATGAAAACAAATTTCAAACAGGACATCTAAACACACTTTAACCAGAAAGTTTACCAGAAAGTAAACTAATGTAATGGTGCACATGGTGTGCAAAATCAGCCTTGCGTAAAACAAATACTTTTGTGAAACAGCTAATACGAGAAACCACATTAGTACCTGATCTGACAACTATGACCACAAAGAAAACAGCCAGGCTGACCTTATTAAGACTTGATGAGGCATTTCCAATTTGGTAATGAGACATTTTCAACTCTGCGGGAAGGAAGAGTATCAGTCAATCTGTGGCAACCTTTATAATTAAGGATCTGTTAACTTCATCAGTTGTAGACAGCTCTGAGCTACCTGAAATGTTGAAAACTTACCGAACCAACTACCAGGTAAAGTACCAGGTCAGAAAGGCACGTTGAGTTGTCGTTGCATGCAATACATTGACTACTTTTTGATTAAAGCCATTCTATGTAACAATACTACTTCTGACCACATGGGGCTAAAAGAGTTTATGTGTCAGATCTAGCATAAGACACAACAAAGTGTAACGCTTATGCAGGGGTGTCAAATTCCAGTCTTTGAGGGCCGCTGTCCTGCATATCTGTCATGGCCTGGTCGGTCATGGCAGCCCTGTGTGTGTGTTTGTTGTGTCAAGTTGGTGTCTCTCCCTGTTGTTAGTGGTTCCTGTTTTACTTTGAAAGGTCTGTCCTGTCTTTATTGGTTTCTGCTTTGCTTCCTCCCTCTTGTTACCTTGATTCCCTGCACCTGCCTCTCATTTGTTCCCCTGTGTATTTAAGTTTTGCCATTCCCCTTGTCTGCGTGGGTGCATTAGTTGTGTTTCATGTTTGCAGTCTTGCTTGTTTTCCCTCTCGTCAGCCTTCTTGTCACCCTGGACTTTGAGTTAAGTTGGTATTTTTGTAACTTCATGTATTTTGGATTTTGGATTTTTGTGTTTTTGGGAAATAAACCCTTTTTGTTTTTTGAACTCCTGCTCTTGAGTCCTTCCTCCAACTGCAAACCATGACAATATCCTAATTTCCCTGCTTCACCACACTTGATCAAAATGAATGGATCATTAACAGACCTGTGCAGACCTGGATGCCAAGCTGATGCTGTTCCATTCATTTGAAAGCAGGTGTGCTTTAGCAGGAAAATATCTAGGATGTGCAGGACAGCGGCCCTTGAAGACTGAAATTTGACACCTGTGCTCAGGTGGAACAAAGCTGTACTACAAGAAATGCCAGACCACCACCATTCATTAGCACAGTACTCTTTTGTCAGCATAGCAGATCTGTGTGCCTCCTTGTGGTCAGTTGTGGTATTGCTAAATAAAAAGGATATAATAATAAAAAGATGAAGCAGGCAACTTATCATAAAATTAAATTGTGAGATGGGCAAACATTTTAACCTATGATCTGTACAGTGTTGTTGTTAAGTTAGTCCGTAATTAAAACTGGAAATAGGAGAGATCAGTTTCACCACAGTTTGTATAACAACTCCTGATGAGTAAGTTTAGAAAAATTGCATTTTCATACTGACAGTTTTAAACAGTGGAAGACTATTCAGAGAAAGAGAATACTTTATATATATCTCCAAGCCAAGACACTTTGTTTTTCTTAGTGAGCCTTGTTGGGCCACACGCCATGAGTTGCATAAACCGCATGGTTTGTGAGACAAAGGACCACTGAAATGACTGCAACCCCCAACATGCTTTGCAACGTTTTATGGCAAGACCGCCTGGCTGGCGTTGCTGCGTAACGCCGCATCTCTCCCTTGATTACAAAGAGAAAGAGGAGGAAAGCCGCTCCTGGATACCAGTGGAGCATACGTTCAAACCTGCCCTATACTACCGATCCTGGATCATCAATCCAGTTCCACGGACCCCACAACGCCATCGGTCGCTTCTGGAGCAATCCACCTAAGAGGCTTTTGTGTCTGGGCAGAGTTTAGTTTAGTTTTGTTTGCCAATTCCATTTTCTCCTGTGTCGCATATGCTTAGAACTGGACCATTGGTCCCGTCGTAACTTAATTTCGTTCATGTGTTTGTTGGTTTTTAATTGCGAAAAGCAACTCCACTCTCCGTTTCTCAGTTTAATATCAGAGCAACTTGGTGAAGTGGCTTCACATTACTGCATCTGTGGGAAATGACAGAGTTGCTGTTGCTAGCCGCTACGAAACATTTTAGCTTGTTGATTTTATTCTGTCCTTTACTTTGTTCCTTTTACTAACAACCTTCCGTTAGTCTGAAGCCATCTTGGTAAGGACGAGAGGCCCATGTGATCTAATCTGCCATCTTGTAATGCCCTATCGTGTGAGTCAGCGGCTATCTTGGTAAGGGACGAAGAGCAGCACGTGACCTCGTCTGCTGTCTTGGAACCCTCCTCACACTATTAAGCCAGCTTCGTTTACCACACACACACATACACATAGTCTCCCAGCATACATGTATATAAGTTGACACTCTTTTCCATTTAATGTTTTATTTGCTTATGTTAGTTTAGTTGTCTTTTAGTTAGTAGATATCAGGATCTTGATTCAAGTGTTTGTTTATGTTAATACTTGTGTTAATAAATGCACCTTCTCTGTTGCTCACACCTGGTCACAGGCTGGCACGCATAGAACAACAGCCATTCTGAGACTGATTGTGCCATTTAGTCCTTTTTTCCTGATTTATCAGGTAGTGCTCGGTTTTGAATTTATTAACTTTGTTAGTACCCTTCTGGTTGTTAGCAGCTGTCTCTCAAGATAGTTGGTTATAACCCCCTTTTATACGAGCACAGTATAAACGCTCTATTGTACAACAGCCTTCAGGCATTTTTGAATAGGTGTTTGGTCTATCCAGGTGTTGGTAATGAAACATCATGAAATCTGTGTATGTGTTTGTACATAGGGTTTAAATATTATCAAGGGGGTTGCTTGGGTTGACTCTAACCATTAAGAATGAAGGCATAATGTATGAAGCACGCTTAAGAGAGTAACTTGTGTGTGCTTTGTCTGTTCCCCAGACAATCCCAATTTAATTGTGCATTAAAGACAGAACTATGTCATTTATTACATTGTTTACAACACACACCATCACCATTTGAGCTCTAATTAATCTTGCACAGAAATCTTGACTTCATTAACTCTGGCAGCTTTAGGCCTCAACTGGGGTTAATTGCTAGAAAAAATATTGAAAGATTTTGTTCTAAGCAAACAAACACTGGGTGTGACAGTATCACAGGAAGTATTACAACACAAATAAAAACATTACAAACATTATCCCTGCTCTCACCCCATCGATAAATAGGGTAATTTTCTCAGAAAAAGCTACATTTCTTACAAAGATGTTTGAAGTAATTTTTGTCAAAAATAAAATTGAAGATCTGGAAATTCCAATGAATCACAAAAGATCAAAATAAACAAAAACAATTTTGACTCTTAGAAAATGTATTTCAAAAATTTATTTCATCAAATTTTCTCACCAGCCTCCAATGCTCTACAACATTTATCAATAAGTGTGTATTTTTGCACTTCGACATCTGGCTTCCACACACAAGGGTGTAAAAATGTTTTATCACATGTCTGCTGTGCACATAGATATTCATTCATTACACACAGGAATGTGCATACACACGCTGACATTGACTGTATGAACAGTAATGGGTGTTGGGGTGGGGGTGTACAGAGATTTAAAAAAACAGAAAAAAAACTGAATTGGCTGAAAAGTTAACAGCTGTATAAGATCTGCAGTGCGTCTCAGTAGATGCTCCCGCATGTAAAGTTGCTACAATTAATCATCCTGCTGCAGATTCCTGGCAGCCCCTCATTTTACTGACGAGTACACTCCTGCCGCTTCTTTAAAGATAAATATTTAAAAATTTATCAGAAGGCTTTTCCAAGGTTCTCAATTGCCTCAACAATTACTCTGTGTTATTATCACTATGAACTTATTATCAAATTGGACAAATTGGGAGCAAAAAGCTTACGTTATTCAGGCAGTTCACAAAAGAAGGGCATCCCCAACAAATATCTTTTGGGCTACAGGCAATGACTTGACTATATGCTATTGTAATTTTCTCTATACATTTTGCAGAAACAATCTTTTTTATATTTATATATATATTATATGTGTTCTGAACTGAAATGTGAAATACTGGTCAGAAGGTACAACAAAGATACTATTTTTATTCTGATGCTGTTTTGTACATTCATGTTTTTTCTTGGCATTTTAAAATGGCTCCTTTTTTAAAGAAGGAATACATTTACAAGAGCCTAATTCATACTTCAGCTCTGAAATGTCAAGCCTTTTGCATGGCTTCTGCATTCAAGTGTGCACAACAATTGGGGTTTTGCAGATGTGCGAATGGTTTTATTCATAGAATATTTGTGGGGCAACCTGCAACCAAATTTCTCATGCTGCAACCAAACCAACCTCAAAAGAAAACATCCATGTTGTTCTTTTGTTCCTTGTCTTTGACCTGTCTTGTCTCTTCCAACGATTTGTGGAAACGTACATGTATATATCATTGCTACAGCAAATGTTTGTGTTTGCAGAGGGACCAGGCAGACCAGACAAGTGAAGATGATGAAATTTTACCTCGCACAGGCTTCACATGTGGGCAGATGCAGAAACCCTAAATTGCATTTGTCATTTGCTAGGGAGGAAGTGGAAAGATAAAAATGAATTTTTATCACCATTTTGCAGTACACAGTCGTGTGACTAAGTACAAGAAAGGGTGACTGTTGGTTTCACCTTTTGCTGTTATAAGAAAAAAATTAAATGCTACATTCAGAGTGAGATAATTGCTTACTTGACAGGCACATAATGATGACATGTGGATTGCATGCCAGTATGAAAAAGGTTAAATAAAACTGAAACACTCAAATAGACAACATGACGCAAAGTAGGACTAAACATGAAAAAAGTTGAATCTTTACAGTGTAGTACTCTAAAAAAGAGTTGTAAACTGCAGAAGGCATGTAGAATTTAATCAAGTTCCCGCACAACTGGAACTGCTCGTTTTCATTTAAAAGTTTACAACTAGAGTGACTTGCTATGCAAGCAGGAGACATTAAAAAGCTGCAGATCTTAACATTGCCAGGCTAATGCATTTGATTCCCATGGCTTTTTAAATTTTTTATTTATGTAGTGCAACTCTGGAAAGCTTGGCTATGTGGTGATTAGTGCTGTCACCTCACAGCAGGAGGTTCTCTGGTTTGAATTTCAAGTGGGGTATTTCTCAGGAACATTTTAGGGAACTGTTGCTCCAACTGAAAATTAAATCATTGTTATTCAAAGTATTTTATTGGTCAACAGGCTCTTCAGTTGCAGATTTTAAGTTTATTTCCCTAAAGAAAAGCACTCAGTTTAACTTGATGTAAAAGATGAAACACTTTCAAAACACTATGCACACTATATTCTGTACTTATCATTAATAGTTCTTTTGTTTCTTTTGTTATTATGATGTAGGTTGGAGAAAATAGATTTATATTAAATTAATGACAGAAAATTAATGTTGGATTTTTCTTCTCATTGTGCTTCAGCTGCTGCTCTGAAAACTTTGCCTCTTCCTTCAGCTGTCTTTTTGCTCCTATATCCTTTTTTGAGAAGTTTGAGAACATAATGAGCAGTTCATGACTCACCTTAGAAGATCTGCAACATTGGCTTACTGACTGTAAACAATTTCTCCTTCAGTGTGATTTAGCAGTGACATTAATGTAACAGCAATAGCTCTTATGGCCTGGGTCGGCCATGGCAGCCCTGTGTATGTCTGTGTCTGTCTAGTTGGCGTCTCTCCCTGTCTTTAGTGTTTCCTGTTTTACTTTGAAAGGTCTGTCTTGTCTCTATTGTTTTTTGCTTTGCTTCCTGCCTCTCGTTTATTCCTCTGTGTATTTAAGTCCTGTCATTTTCCCCTGTTCTCTGTGGGTCCATTGTTGTGACTACATGTTTGCAGTCCTGTTCGTTTTTCCACTCATCGTCTCTGGATTAAGATAAGTTTATGTTTTTGTGTTTTTGCATTTTGGATGTTTCTGTTTTTGATCCTTAAACTTTTATGTTTTTGGGAATAAACCTCCTTCAGCCCTCTGCAAATCATGACAATGGCAGAGTTAAAAAATGATCCTGCCTTTAAAACCTCCAGCTTTTAGCTCAGGTGTGATAGCATCAAAATGGTTAGGAGGAGGTGCTGGGTGATGTTATGTAAATAAGCCCGCCTATTACAGTTTTCACATTTTGTGGAAGCACACATGGAAATGTTTTTTCAAGAGTATCCCACTTGTACCATTTTTCTTTGGACATGCCAACTGAAAAATCATAAAAGTTTGGGTTTAATGCATAATTTAATCTGGTTTTACATCAGTATTAATGGCAACATCAACTGAAAATAACATACTTTTTTCCTCTCAAGGGGCAGTTCAAGCAAATAGAACAAATGGCCTGTTGCTCAGACAACAGTACCTTTTACCAGTGCTTGTCCTTGTTCTTTAGGTATGGGGCATGCATGTTCTCCCATGTGAGTTTTTTTTTTTTTTTTTTTTATGTACTCCATTGTTTTTGCACAGTCCAAAATAATTCATGTTTAGGGTGTTTTGTGATTCTAAATTGAATGTGCGCAAGCATGCTCAGTTCATCTGGAAAGAACAAATATGTTGAAAGGGGGAGAAAGACAAAGCCTCCAGAAAGCAATTTAAAATTGCTGGTATTCAAGTGGAATGCCATTTTATGACTATACATGCAATGTTTGTATCAGTCAGGGTGAATACTGTAACATGGCAGTCGTATCTGTATGAGAGGAAGAGATTAACACAGTTCTGCACCACTGGGCCACAGACAGCTCTTTATGGTGCAGCAGATGCTCTGATGACTTCATTTGTGCCTCAAGAGGCCCATCTATACCATCAGGCTAAAGATTTGCAAAATGTTCTACCTCATCTCATTCAATGTAGGGTAAAGATGTGGGCGGAATTTTTTTAATCACTTCATCCGTTGTCATCAGGTCCTGAACGTCAAATTCTTTCAAAGACACACAAAAAAGAGACACATAACTAGTCTTGTCCAAGAAGTAAAATTGGTAAATGTAATACATTGAAAAACACACAAAAAATTATTCTGGTTACAGTAATTTGATATGGAAGAAAATACAGAACAGTTAATAACTGGTTAACATGTGACTCAATGCCTGAGGTCTGTCACATTATAAATGGCTCCTTATTTGGTTAGATGGAGCAGGGAGAAATGGCAATTTAGTTTTGCAATACAAGTAGAAAAAACAGCTGGGAGATAAGGATGCCTCTGGATGTTATTCTGCCACCTTCTCATTTTACATTAAGCATTAGAGCATCAGCTGGCTCTGGCACATGCCTACAAGCAGTTGAAGCAACACAAACATGTTCACACACCCACATACTGTACTGTACACCGCTGGCCAGAAGCATGGGGACAATCAAATGGCGCTGATGTTTGGCCACTTGTGAAAGCTCTTTTTTTGGGGGGGGGGGGCATATTTGTTCATTTATGCAAAAACAGACAGTTATTTATAATAAAAAAAACAAAAACAACAGACTTCAAAATACAATGGATTTTGATTAATGCCATCTATATAAAATTTGCGTACACAGGGTTTAATCTTCATTGGAAAATTAGATTTTTTTTCCATAATGATGCCTCTTGTACATTATCTTATCATCTGCGAGATGCCTGTCTCATTTTCAATCAAAACAAACTTGCTGGTTGAATAAAAGTAACTTTAAGTCAAAATTTGCAAGGGGTATGAGTAATTATGGGCTTGACTGTACATATATAATATATTTATGAACAATGAGTGGGGCTTACCCCTCCCTGAATCGCCACCTTAACGTGGTGGAGGGGTTGGTGTGCCCGAATGATCCCAGGAGCTATGTTGTCGGGGGCATTTGCCCCTGGTAGGGTCACCCAAGGCAAACTGGTCCTGGGGGATGGGCCAGACCAAGCGCGATTCATACGACTCTTATGAACAAGAAAAAATCAAGAGCTCGATGTCCCTCGCCCGGATCAGGGTCACCGGGGCCCCACCCTGGAGCCAGGCCTGGGGGAGGGGCTCGTTCGGGAGCGCCTGGTGGCCGGGCCTTCACCCATGGGGCCCGGCCGGGCTCAGCCCGAAGGAGCTACATGGGTTCGCCTCCCCGTGGGCCCACCACCCGCAGGGAGGGTCATAGGAGTCGGGTGCAGTGTGGTATGGGTGGCAGCCGAAAGCGTGGGCCTTGGCGTGCCGACCCTCGGCTGACGAAACTGGTTACTGGGACATGGAACGTTACCTCTCTGGCGGGGAAGGAGCCTGAGCTTGTGCGTGAGGTTGAGAGGTACCGACTAGATATAGTCGGGCTCACCTCGACGCACAGCCTGGGCTCTGGAACCAATCTTCTCGAGAGAGGCTGGACCTTATTCTACTCTGGAGTTGCTCAGGGTGAGAGGCGACGGGCTGGTGTGGGCTTGCTTTTAGCCCCCCAGCTTGGAGCCTGTACGTTGGGGTTTTCCCCAGTGGATGAGAGGGTAGCTTCCCTGCGCCTTCGGGTCGGGGAACGGGCTCTGACTGTCATTTGCGCTTATGCGCCAAATGACGGTTCAGAGTACCCAGCCTTCTTGGGGTCCTTGGCGGGGGTGCTGGAAAGCGCCCCTAATGGGGACTCCTTTATTCTGCTGGGGGACTTCAACGCTCACGTTGGCAATGACAGTGGTACCTGGAGGGGCGTGATTGGGAGGAACGGCCTCTCTGATCTGAACCAGAGTGGTGTTCTGTTGTTGGACTTCTGTGCTCGTCACAGTTTGTCCATAACGAACACCATGTTCAAACATAAGAGTGTCCATAAATGCACATGGCATCAGGACACTCTTGGCCGGAGATCGATGATCGACTTTATAGTCGTATCATCTGATCTTCGGCCGTATGTTTTGGACACTCGGGTGAAGAGAGGAGCTGAGCTGTCAACTGATCACTACACTACCTGGTGGTGGGTTGGATCAGATGGCGGGGGAGAATGCCGGTCAGACCTGGCAGGCCCAAACGTGTAGTGAGGGTTTGCTGGGAACGCCTGGCAGAGGAACCTGTCAGAAAGATCTTCAACTCACACCTCCGGCAGAGCTTCAACAACACATCCCGGGGGTGGCGGGGGACATTGAGTCTGAATGGGCCATGTTCCGCGCCTCCATTGCTGAGGCGGCTGACCGGAGCTGTGGCCGTAAGGTCGTCGGTGCCTGTCGTGGCGGCAATCCTCGAACTCGGTGGTGGACACCTCGGGTGAGAGAGGCCGTCAGACTGAAGAAGGAGTCCTACCGGGCTTGGTTAGCTTGTGGGACTCCGGAATCAGCAGACAGGTATCGGCAGGCCAAGCGGGCGGCGGCTTCGGTGGTCTCTGAGGCGAAAACTCGGGTGTGGGAGGAGTTCGGTGAGGCCATGGAAAAAGACTTTCGATCGGCTCCTCGGAGATTCTGGCAAACCGTCAGGCGGCTCAGGCGGGGGAAGCAGTGCTTCACCAACACTGTGTATAGTGGGGGTGGGGTGCTGCTGACCTCGACCGGAGATGTCGTTCGGCGGTGGAAGGAATACTTCGAGGACCTTCTCAATCCCACCAACATGTCTTCCATTGAGGATGCTGAGCCTGTGGACTTGGGGGTGGACTCGTTCATTACCGGAGCTGAGGTCGCTGATGTAGTTAAGAAGCTGCACAGTGGCCGGGCTCCGGGGGTGGACGAGATCCGCCCTGATTTCCTAAAGGCTCTGGATGTTGTAGGATTGTCTTGGTTGACACGTCTCTGCAACATCGCATGGAAATCGGGGGCAGTAGTACCTCTGGATTGGCAGACCGGGGTGGTGGTTCCCCTTTTTAAGAAGGGGGACCGGAGGGTGTGTTCCAATTACAGGGGAATCACACTCCTCAGCCTCCCTGGTAAGGTCTATGCAGGGGTGCTGGAGAAGAGAGTTCGATCGATTGTCGAATCCCAGATTCAGGAGGAACAATGCGGGTTCTGTCCTGGTCGTGGAACACTGGACCAGCTCTATACCCTCACTAGGGTCCTGGAGGGAACATGGGAATTTGCCCAACCAGTCCACATGTGTTTTGTGGACTTGGAGAAGGCATTTGACCGTGTCCCTCGGGGGGTCCTGTGGGGGGTACTCCAGGAGTATGGGGTGCTGGGCCCGTTGTTACGGGCTGTCCGGTCCCTGTACAAATGGAGTGGGAGCTTGGTCCGCATTGCCGGTTGTAAGTCGGATTCGTTTTCGGTGGGAGTTGGACTCCGCCAAGGCTGCCCTTTGTCACCGGTTCTGTTCATAACGTTTATGGACAGAATTTCTAGGCGCAGCCATGGAGCGGAAGGGTTCCGGTTCGGTGGTGTCGGGATCTCGTCTCTGCTGTTTGCAGATGACGTGGTCCTGTTGGCGCCATCGAGTGGGGATCTGCAGCTCTCACTGGAGCGGTTCGCAGCCGAGTGTGAAGCGGCAGGGATGAGGATCAGCACCTCCAAATCTGAGACCATGGTCCTCAGTCGGAAAAGGGTAGAATGCCTCCTCCGGGTCGGGAGTGAGGTTCTGCCTCAAGTGGAGGAGTTTAAGTATCTCGGGGTCTTGTTCACGAGTGATGGGAGAAAGGAGCGGGAGATCGACAGACGGATTGGTGCAGCGTCTGCTGTGGTGCAGGCTCTGTACCGGTCCGTTGTGGTGAAGAGAGAGCTGAGCCAAAAGGCAAGGCTCTCTGTTTACCGGTCGATCTTTGTTCCAACCCTCACCTATGGTCATGAACTGTGGGTAGTGACCGAAAGAATGAGATCGCGGATACAAGCGGCGGAAATGAGCTTTCTCCGTAGGGTGGCTGGACTCTCCCTTAGAGATAGGGTGAGAAGTTCAGTCATTCGGGAGAGACTCAGAGTAGAGCCGCTGCTCCTTCACATCGAGAGGAGCCAGTTGAGGTGGTTCGGGCATCTGGTTAGGATGCCCCCCGGGCGCCTCCCTGGGGAGGTGTTTCGGGCATGTCCAACTGGGAGAAGACCACGGGGAAGACCCAGGACCCGCTGGAGAGATTATATCTCTCGGCTGGCCTGGGAACGCCTCGGGATTCTCCCAGAGGAGCTGGTGGAAGCGGCCGAGGGGAGGGAGGTCTGGGCCTCTCAGCTGAAGCTGCTGCCCCCGCGACCCGATTCCGGACCAAGCGGGAGTTAATGGATGGATGGATGGAGTGGGGCTTAAAATGTATTTTTGTAAATTAGGGTGCCTTCTCCATTAATGTGCTTGATGTAAGAGGAAATTATATGAATTGGAAGAAGAAAAAATACTTCAGAGCTCAAAAGCAGATCTTATGGTGTTTTATTCAAAATGTACAAGTGAATCACCTGCGTTTGCCACAAGCTGGGATAAGCAGCAGCAGACCCATGTCACCATGAACAGGAAGAAGGAGGTATAAATAATGGATGGATGGGTCAAAAAGAACAAGTTACTACCAACTACAAGTTTGTTGAACACTGTTGTGATTAATAAGGGAAAGGTAAGGGTTCATAAGCTGTTAGGATGATGAGTCAATTGGATCAAGCTGTACCATACACTGTGAAGGAGAAACAAATCCTAAAGTACTCACATCCACACACGTGCCCAGGTGAGAGAGAGGCCATTCTTGAAATACCTGAATTTTGTTCTACTTCCACAAAAAATTCATATTTGAGCTTTGAAGCTTTGAAAGGCAGCTAGTTTACTCCCTCCTTCTTGGTGCTAGAAAAATAAAGATAATGTTTTACCACTTGTTCATTATGAGTCTTTCAGGTCACATGTAAATCACAGATCCGCTCATCTGTCCACGGTTGTTAGGGTGTTTCGTTCACTACAAGGTGTTTACCTTGTTAGCATATAAAATGTTTTGTATCACCTGGGAAGGGGATTCTGGGATGGATTATGAGTGGAACACAGAGTCTCAAGACACTATTCCCACAAACATGGGACAGGGGAAAAACAAAAGGAACACAAGCACATCAAGAAAGAACTACATACCAACAAAAACTACAAAAAACCATCAGACAGATAGGAAAGGATTAACAGCTGCAAAAATTTTAGCACTCTGTGTCACACAGGGTTGTCTGACTACTTACAAGGACTTTCTCCCGAGCAATATGCTGTGACAAAAACCAGTTCACCCTTATGACAAAGCATCTAATCAAAAACTTAGTGGCCTTGCACATACAATCCAGCGCGATGAAAAGTGCTGAAAAGGAAAAACCAAATTCCACAAAATTGACACAATACAAAGGGAGGCAGCTCCTCAGGTCAAGAGTCAGTGGCCCACCTGCTCCCAAGACTGAAGCCTGATTTATACTCGAACGTCAGGTCGTCTGCGTCACCTACGCAGACGACGCAGAGATGCCCCCCCACCCTACGCTGACACTGCGCAGACACTCTGGTGCACCTCCCCAAAATTGTAGGTCGACGCAGACAGTGTCGCAGAGAGGAGAGAAAGGAGGCCTCTGATTGGTCAATTCTACATCCGCGTAGAAAAGAGCGCATTGAAGAAAAGAGGAAGTACCCACATCTGTGCGATTCTGGTTCTCCACACCACAAATACAGCACATATTCTAGTAATTCATGGAGGGAGATTGCGATGAATGTGGGTCTGGATACGGCTGAGACGGTGAGAAAGTGGAAAAACGCAAGAGATAAGTTTAGTAACTTAAGCTAGTTCGTGATTGTCCATCTTGCGTTGTGGCGTAACATAGTGGAGACCGTGCTAGTATAAATCAAAAGTGATGGCGGCATCACTGCGACAAGCTGACGGCGACACATTGCCAGGAGAGTATACACCTTTTCGACTTAAAAATTGTGGACATGCGCCCCCTAGTGGCCCAGACATAACTGGAGTGTGCGGTGCTCCACCTAAGTAACCCAAACACAGCAGCGTGGAGCATCTGTTACGGATAACACCTGACATGTCTTGGATTGATGATGTTAGGCAGTGGCCTCCAGTTACAGATGAAGGTTGTTTATCGCTGTTTTTAATGATTGGTTATGGAAATAGCATGATCTATTTCCATAACCAAACACTAAAAACTGTGGGAATACGTGAAAAATGCAACGCTGGCTAACGTCAACAAGGCATAAAGATTATGCTACTGTTAACGCTAGCGGTAAATTAGGCTATGTGTTAATGTTATATTTAATTTATTTTATCATTCTCCTAATTCATTCATTCATTCATTCATTCATTCATTCATTCATTCATTCATTCATTCATTCATTCATAGGCTTGTGCTAGTGCCGAGGGCTACAGTAGCCTAATACTGCTGTTCTTTCGGCCAGAATCGTCCGGGACTCTCAGCGAGACTATGAGTAGTACGAGCTTGAATGTTAACGAAAACTCACCCGGCTGTATTCATTTGGAACAAAGTCATTTCTGTTGATATTTCTCACCCACGTCTTCCTAACTTCTTGGTTGTCGGTGCGCCCAGGAAATCGGTGCAAACTGTATGGCTGCAAACAAGGCCATCTTCGTGCAGTAAAGGCTTGTGTATTTCATACTTTCTTCTTACATTGTTGAATTTTCATGCCATTGTTGGCGCAGTTTATGACGGAACATGTATTCCCACTCTGCCGACTCGACAATATAAAAATACATATTTGTAGAAAGAGAAAAACACTGGTTAATCTGCGACCCTGTGATAGTGTCGCTCTGTGGCATACTCCGCCAATGGCGGACGTGGTACTTCCGGGGGGCTGGCCCAAAAAGGTCTATACACGGCCCTTAAGGGTGTTAGGTATACCATCTCCAAGAACATTTGACCAAAAGTACAGAGAGTAAGAATCTTGAGCATAACAAACAAAAGGGAGAAATGATCTGGTCATGACAGTGCTGACAATTAGTCCTTCAGGGTCCAGTTTTCCCACCTGTGTAAGAGTTTCATGCAACCAGTTGCATGCTTTTCGAGCTGGGTGCATTCTGCAGTTGACTTAAGTCTCCAATCTCTGCGCCTTCACTCGAGATACAAGCGGTAAGCAGAGTGACCTCAAAATGATCTCAAAATGTGGCTGTGTCGATTTTGCCTTTATGCACATTTTCCCACTGACTTAAGCGCCTTTTCTCTTATGCGCCTCTGAGGCTGTAGTAAGTTCCTGAAGCTTAAACATTATATTCCACTTGAAGTCCAGATGCAGTTACAATTTACAGCACATTCAGGTCGACAGAGAGGCCCAGAGAGGCACCTACCGTTGGAGCAGGAAGTTGGCCCTGGCCAGCAGGATGATCAGCCAAAGTTTCAAGGTCATATACCTGCAGAGAGGACAGCAAGAGTGCACTAAATGATTGATGATCAGCATTTCTAGGTATGTAGACAGTTGTTGAGATACTACCGTATTGGCCTGAATATAGGACAGCTTCGATTATAAGACGAACCTTATTTTTTTAATATTTTTTTTGAGGAAAATAAAAACATGATGAAGACAATAAGGTTATTCACAAAACAACTTTTTATTGTACAAATATTATAGAAAAAAAATACTCAAAGATAACATTCTGCTGTATTATTAAACATCTTAATGATTACATCTTTTTTAGGAAGTAAGGTACCATACTTAAGGTACAGGTACATGTCAGGTTTCCACGTTATTTAAGATCAAAGTATAGTACTATTTAATAAACTGTATTCTCTTAAAATCTGAGACTATGGCTTAGTAAATAAGCAACAACCATATAGTTCAATCACTGCATTGATGATGTCAATAACTGCATAACCATCAAAGTGGAGTTATATTTAATTTCAGGAACAACATTAACAATTCAATCTGTAAAAAAAACAAAATTGTGGACTGCAACAAAACTTTTAAACCCTTTTGTTCAAGACAGTTGTGTGGTTCCTCCATTTTACATCAGATCCTGCTCGCATGCATTTGCTGTGACGCTCCATTCCCTTACTGGTTACTTCAGTGCCACCCAGTCCACCCATTCACTAATGAGGAGTTCATGTGCGGCTACGTAAATCTAACAATTCTCCTCCAGCATTGCCACGGGCATAACAGGAATATATGGAATTATGTTAACTAGTTGAGGCAAATGTTTAGAAATATTGAAGATTAAATAGCACATAAACACACACAGCCATGACATGTTTCTTCTTTTTATTTCAGGAACCTCAATGTAGAGAAAATAAAATATATCTTAAAGTGGACAATTCTTTAGAGCTCCCCCTAAATGCCTCAGGGTCCCCTTAGCTCCCCCGTAATTCGAACCATGGTCCCATCCACACAACCTGTCTTTCAGTGAAGGCCTTGCATATTTCAGAAAGACAGTGCTGAACCACATACTGCATCCATCACAACACCATGGCTTCACAGGAGAAGAGTCCAGGTGCTGAACTGGCTTGTCTGCAGTCCAGACCTTTCAACAACAGGAAACGTTTGGTGCATCATAAAACGTCAAACCTGGTGATAAAGAGCCAGACTGTTGAGCAGCTAGAATCCTGCATCAGACAAGAATTGGACAACAGTCCTCTTTTAAAACTCCAGCAACTGGTCTCCTCACTTTCCAGATGTTTACAGACAGTTGTTAAAAGAAAAGGGAATGCTATACAATGGTAAACATCACACTGTTCCAACTTTAAGGTGGTGTTGACATCAAAGTTAAAATTGGATCATTATTTTCCATTAAATGGTAAAATATCTATTTCAGCATCTGATATGTTTTCAATATGTTCTATTGGAAATAATGTATGGGTTGGTAAGATTTGCAAATCATTGCATTGTCTTTTTATTTATGTTTCCTTTTTAAAATTATAAGCATATTTTAGTAGAAAACATTATAATTGAGTATTTTATTTCACCAGTAATTGGATGACCTTCTAGTGTTATACAACAGTTAAACAAGACACTTGACAACGGACGAGAGTACAAAGTGGGTTTAATCTCCATTGTATACAGCAGAGATGGTCAGTTACTCACACACACAGGACAAGCCGTTGTTCAGCAAATGACAGTGTGCAAACCAGATGCAAGTACTTTTAACAATCGTCTAAAAAACACCAGAGCCTTGAAATAATCTCTTCCGACGACTAGGTGTCCTAAAATCATACGATTAACGGCTTAGTGACAATATTTCACATTCCAGACGTCACAGAGCATAGATTTAACATTATTCAAACAATAAGGTCTCGCTAACCCCAAATGCCACTTTTCTATAACACTCCCCACTTTCTTTTGCCCCCCCACTTTTTGTGGTACATATGACAAGCTTATCTAGATTACAATGGCAGAGCATGCCCTAGGGGTACAAGCCCACAACTGCGAGCTACAAAGGGACAAATGAAACTTGATCTGTTCCTGCAACCCCTCCAGCGGCCAAACACCCGTTCCCACTATAAACTTGATTGGTTTGATCAGTTTGATTTATTTGACTCGTTTGTCCCTGAAGTTACAGAGGACAGCAAAAACCGCTGTCCACAGTAAAGACCAAAAAACCCCATGGGGAAAAAAGGCCACGATTCCTATCTAATCGGAAGATTGAATAACCAGTTCTCAATCTGCAGAAGCACCTGCAGTTGCATCCCCCAGTTCGAGCTAAAGCGGTTCCCGGAGGATCCACCGTAAACCGCCGAGTCGACGCAACTGACCAGCGCGCAAGACCCTCCATATGGTAAGGTTGAGAACTAGCTGGGTTGGTGTCTCCAGCTGTTAAATTCAAATATCGCGCCGGCCTAGACTCCTTCCCCTTTTTTTTATTTTGCCGTTAATATAAGCACATTCCCATCCCCTCACTGTAAATTTGGGTCTACCAGGTCTGCCAGCATCCTCCCCTGCCATCTGCCACTTATACAGAGCAACTTCTTGATATGTCTGACTTTCTTCACCCTGTTGTTTTTTTTTCTTTTCCCCAACACCACTTTGTTTCCTTGCCATTTGCAAATAGCTGATTGGCTTATCCAAAACAAGTTACAGAAACAAAATTAATTCACAGTCATCTCTTTTCCTTAATCTTCCTTATTCTTCTCCTTATTTTCACACATTTTTTTAAACAACCAAAAATAAACATTTTCCATGACATTTTCTGGCACATTGCCCAAAAATCCAGGTGTCTTATAGAGTAACACAACTTCATTGCTGGCCAATATTTCATCTTTTATACTATTTATTTATTATTTGCCCTTTTAGGTATTTATCGTGCTATGAACCTGTTTATTCAAATATGCTTACATTCTTAAGTATGAATTTTAACAGGGTTACACAGGTTATACTGTCATTCCCATGTGAGCATTTAAGTCCCCCAGCAGAACAGTGCAGTCCACTTTCCAGTACCCTCATTAAGGATTCCAAGAATATTGAGTACTCGGAACTGCTGTTTTGGTGTATAATTATTACATAAGTTGTGCCCTTATGTGTACAACCCCAAACCCTAACCCCAAAAGTTTTGGCACTGTGTAAAATGTAAATAAAAACAGAATGAAATGATCTGGAAATTTCATGTACACATATTTATTTCAAGATAAACATAGAAAGCATATCAGATGTTGAAAGTGAGACATATAACCATTTTATGAAAAAATAAAAATAAAAATAGAGAGGCAGAGCTATGCCAGGTATACCACTCTGCAAAAATCTACAAATTTTAAAATTATTTTAGAATAATATTCCCAAGCACAAGACTTTGAAAATATTATCATCTAGGGCACATTTTTAGTATCAAACGATTCTGAGAATCTGGAGAAATCTATGAGAGCATGGAACAAGACTGAAAAGAAATATTGGATTTTTGTTCAGGTTCTCAGTCAGCACTGCATGAAAGAAAGGCATGATTCTCTAATGAAATCATGCCTGTTCAGGTACACTAAGACTGTCTCAAAGAACAGTCTGCTGCACCATTCTGTATGTAGGTGTAAGGTGTAGGTGGAAGCTGTGTCATTTAAAGAAGAAACCATAAGTGATCATGATACAGAAATTCTGCTGGGACAAAGTTCTTTTAAAATGGATTGAGGTAAAGTGTAAAAGTTGTTTCATACATTATGTGGTCAGTTGTATTGAAATTTGAAGTTATTTTTGGAAACCATGGATGGTGCATCCTTCAGATGAAACAGGGAAGAGCCAGTTCAGTTCATGTAGCAGACAAGAATGGGAAAACCTTCATTTCCCAAAGCTCCAGTGACTGGTATTCTCAGTTCCCAGATATACTAAATGGACTTTTGTCAAAAGTAAAAGGGGATGCTACACAGTGGAAAACATGACCCTGTTTTTTTAGATATGTTGCAGCCATCAAAAGAAAAATGTATTTTTTCGATGTTTTATTTTGAATAACATCTAGTTTTTTGAGATAAGCAAATCACTGGATTTTATTCTTTTGTTGAGATATTAAAGTAATATGAGATCTGCATGTGTCATTTATGTTTTTAACTTATTTAATAACCAACATTTTTAGTATCAGTGACCAGTGGTGACTCAGGAAGACAAGAGGAAGAAGACAAAACCAGCTCAAAAGATTATTGTTACACATGTTGAATGTTTATTATAGCTTAGTCATTTTGAAAAAAAAAAAAAGAAAGAAGCAAATCAGTTTGTTTTCTTTTTATTCAACTATAAGCATTTTACTTTGGATTGTTTTAGTCTGGGTAATTGTACAATTTGAAAACACCTGGTTTGAGTTATCCATTATCTTTAAGGTAAAATAACACATCTGAAAAATAAAGATCACATAATTTGAAGGCCAAAGTAATATTTCTCGCCATTTATTCTTGTAAAATATAGTTATCATCTTTGCCTCACCAGAACATCCTTCATGCTGTGTAGCTTTTGCTACAGTGTGTCACCCGTACCAGTTCTGCTTGAGCACAGCACAACAATGTAACAGTATCTACAGGGGTGTCTTTTTTTGGTGTTTAGGTCATGCTCCTTCCCAGAATGGAAGCATGATGAGCGTACCACTGCAAAGTGTCACAACAGATAACTGACAGGTACTCCCCCTCTCTGACACTGAAAACCAGTTCTGACTGAGCTTGGCTAGATGATTGGTCTCATGAAATTTTGGGATCTCCTGCAGCAATCCAAATTTAACCATACAGTTGCTTGTGTAGGAATTGTGTCTTGTATAATGTAAATAATTCACTGAAAATGGTGTTTGTAAACATTTGAGTGATTAAATCAGCCATGCAGCTGCTGAACCTTTCATTTTAAATAAGGTGCTCAGAAGAACCTTGGGTTTGTAAGGCATAATTTCTGTTCAAATTTATTTTTGCATGATAGCCTTACATCATGGGTAAGATCTCAAATAAGACACCCCCACCCCATAGGAAGCGGGGGTTGAGAGGAGTGGAGTGGCTCACTCCACCCCAAAGAACCTATTTTTATGAACAGAACTGTAAATTTATAGTTGAAAAGGGATCTCTTGCATTGTCTCTGTTTCTTAAGATCTTAGAAGAAGTGTCTATAACTTAAAAAAAAAAAAAAAAAAAAACTAATATGTCTTCTTTAATTAAGCAATTGAAACACATGATGCCAGAAGGCACCAACGAACCTTTATTTACAGAGCATGTTTACTTATAGGCCAACACAGTAATAATTTGCTGGAGTGCACTAATTTTAACTCTAGGTTGACTTACCTGGTCTGTCGGGGCTGTGTGGCCAATCCTGGTGGTGGATGTACTTGTGTGAGAGGGCCCTTATGTTCTTGATTGATTATGGGGACAGTACAGCTCCTGGTGGAGTACTAGTAGGTGCTCTGGGCGCATGCTGTGTGGCGGGCCTGGGTCCTCTCTTGTCTTATAACATTCATTCACATCTATGCACAGAAAGGAACATCTGCCGCAATATCAAATTGCATGTTTAACTGACTTAAAGAAAAGGTTATGGCCAAAGATGGCACTAACCATTGATATATATGCCGACAGTAGTCGGCATCTCTCTCTCTCTCTCTCTCTCTGTGTATATATATATAATCAATTAGAGTTCATGTATTAGAGGCTGCCAACGTAGACATAAAAAACTTTGTCAGCTCATGCGATAAGCCCTTGGATTCATGCCAGAGATGTTTGGGGTCTCCCTGGCCACCAACCCCAACATTGCTTTTTCCTCTGTGAGTATAAGCCCAAACAACTTTTTCTGACTGTAGGGCAGACAGCCAGCCATGCAGGCCCCTTTTTCCCCAATGTTTTGTCCTCCAGAGCAACTATTGCCTGGAAGAATATTTGACTAATTTTCTTTGCATGCTAATGAATTTTTTTTGCTCTTAAATCTGCACTTCCAAAGTGTGCCCTTTTTTGGTCTCTGGAGTCCCCTACAGTTCTTTGGTGGTCTGCACTGCCACAAATACAAGTGAGCTCCGAGCTCACCAGCCGACGTAGTGAAACCTGGATTTGTTTAAATGCTGAAGTTCGACATTATTTGAGAAGAACACTAAAGGATTTACAACGGAAAAACGAATATGTTGACTGACAAGGTAAAGCAATATTTCTCAATGAATTCAAATTTGAGCACCAAGCAAATTAATAAAAACAAAAGCGTGTCTTAGAGCCACAAACCCAAAGCTGTTGGATCATCACGTCTTATGTTTGTTCTTCTGGGAAGGCCTTTTCCAGTCCTCAGTAATCTTAGCAGCTATACATGAATTTATTGTAAATCATCTGAAAGTGGACTTGGCAGTGCAGGTTATAAAAAACTTCTTAGTATTATTTGACCTGAGATTTCAAACACTGACTAATTTGTGACAAGAAGTGAATATATTTACATGTAGTCTGAGATTGGACTGTCACACAGAGATTCATACATCTCAGTAATGACCAACAGCTAGAGTCTTGTTTATACTGTATAGTACCAGGGTTGTGCCCTCCAGAATATCCTGAGGATTAATTTTTTAAGACAAGAACAGAGAAAGAAGAAGCTCAGAACAGATTAACCATTATTTTCCATTCTTGAAGGATATATTTGGAGCTTTTCGAATTTTCCCTAGCTCACTGCTGGAGAGGAGGAGGAGCCGGATACCAGAGTTTCCAGGAGCACCCACCCTGTCCTTGGAAGGACCGTGTTTCGACACCTCCCCTTCGGCAGCCTCGGACAAGAGCAATCTGGCCACTTGCTCATAACAGACCAACCTGAATCCATTCAAATGAATGAAATTGAACTTACAAGCTACAGTACTTCAAACCAGCCAGGATTCCATGGAAATAATTGGAATTACAAGACATGGCCTGGATTAACACAGAAGAACAAAGTTGCCAGCCGTAGTTTTATTGTGGAGTAGAATTAGAGTTTGTTTTCCATATTTAATCAATGTTTAATCAATGAAATGCTTTCGTTTAACCCTGATAACCTGCTTAATAAATATGAAATTAACACCAAAGACGTTGTGGTTGATATTGAAACTGTCCCCACAAGTGTACAGATGTGTGTGTGTCTCTGCATTAACAACACAGGTTCTGATAGGTTACTCTAGCCTAACGGTGTTACAGACCCTTGGGGCTTATTGTCCAAGCCACTAAACTTAACCTAGTCGGTAACAAGAGCCCAGATCATGAGGGGAGAGCTGCAGTTAACAATTGTGACTGATGACGATACCTAAAGCCAGGCTATTCCTTTTAGGGCAGTTATCAGAGTAAGCAGGGCAGACATTTGGATGGAAGTATGCAGTGAAAGCTAGAAGAGTTTCCCCGCCACCAGCTTAACACTAAAACCGCCAAGGGAGTCATTTTTACCCCCTATCATTTTCAAATGCTTGTATTTCCTAAAATAAAACCCCTACATCTGTAAGTACATGACTTTTCCTAAAATGGATTTACTAATCATTCAGTGAATTTTGGTGAGTGTGTGATGAAAAGAAAAACTAATATGACCATTTATACCAAGACTTGACTTGAGTGGGTCATTTTTACCCCCTCATATAAACATTGTAAAAACACCCTGTTGCTTAGCAAAGCTCAAACTTTGTGGCGTCATCGGACTTTGACAACTATTGTCATCACTAAATCTTTCAAACTAACAGCAAAATTTAAGATATGAACCCAACAAAAAAACAACAGCCTGGCTGTTGTTTTTCGAAACCGCCGGAAAGAGCGGAGATAACGGTAGATGTGAGTGAGGAGGAATTCGTGTCTCTATCTTAAGCCTTCACTGTCTTCTTAACACCATCTCCATCACCAATAATTGCACCTCTATTGCCATTCCAAGTCCAGGTGGACCTCAGCCGCTATCATCTGTCTCTGTCAAATTCTCCGTCCATCTTAAACTGTCTGGCCAAAAAAAAAGTCGCCACCAAAAAACAAGGTCATACACTCTAATATTTCATTGGACCGCCTTTAGCTTTGATTACGGCACGCATTTGCTGTGGTATTGTTTCGATAAGCTTCTGCAGTGTCACAAGATTTCCATCCAGTGTTGGATTAATTTCTTACCAAGATCTTGCATTGATGATGGAATGACTGTTGCGCAAAGCCTTCTCCAGCACATTCCAAAGATTCTCAATGGGGTGTCGAGTAACCTAGTTAGAAAATTGGTATCACACCACAGATCAAAATCTGGGTAAAAGAGGAGAAGGTAGCACAGGCTGTGAGGGATATCAGAATGCAGAGATACAGATTTAAATGATTATGCTTGGCATCTGAAGTAATATTTAGATGTGTGGCAATGATGAATTGTGTAATGTAATGATTATTGTGATGAATAATAATTGTAATGACCACTGATCAGTAAGTAACATGAAATACATTGAAGAGAAAATAATGATTTGAAGGTACATTCACCGTATCTTAATGCAAAAATGATGGCCTTAAAATGAATGCACTCTGACAGCAGGGCAGGGGGAGAGCATGTATAAACCCAAATAATCTTTGTGTTCCCAAAACAAGCTGCTGTAGTCAGGTGCAGAAGACAAGAGGAAAGCTTTTGTTGTAAATGAGGGAATGAGACCCAATAAAAGTATTAATTTCTGTAATGAAAAACCTAAAATAAGTGGGGAATTATATTTAGGAATTAAAACCCATATTCACACTCCAATGGCCCGCCCGCGGGGCATCAGTCCGTAAAACCTAGTACAAGACTAGGTCATTTCCACAGCTCATATGTTATGTGAGGTACTCATGTGACATATCTTTGGAAAGCTAAGATTCTTCTGATTCAATCAATGCAAACCATTTCAGGCTATAATCATAACAGCAGGTACAATCAACGCAACTCACCTTATTAGCCTTATAAAACTCGTCAGATCAAAAATATTCCCATAAAAAATGGTCTGGTTAAATTCACAAAGGTCCAGTCAATCCAATCTAGTAAAGTATTTAGGGCCCCATCTTACACCTCCCGCTAGCCGCTACCCACTACCCACTACCTACTACCCGCAAATTGCTGATTTAGGAACCTCTGCCAACCGCTAATGCAATCTTCCGCTCCCTAAAGCCGCTACCCATTATGCCGACTCCCTTACTCACATTGTAGGCGTGGCAATGGGCGTGTCTCTTGCGCTTTCCACAAATTCGGTATCTTGCGATTGCGGGGTTAGGATAGAGGGTAGTGGGTGGTCTGACCACCTGCTACCCTCTATCTTAAACCCGTGAAATACTGGTACCGCAAGATACCGAGTTTGTGGAAACCGCAACCGGCATGTCGGCACGTAAAAGAGCGCATCCAAATCGCGTCATTGCGCATCCACCCAGTCACATATGGACTTCACAGACGGCTCTACCTTTCGATTATGCACCACTGTATTACTTGCATACGTTTTTATTCTCTTAAGGGCAGAGGATATCTATACAGCTGTGGCATGATCTCATTCAGATTTTGCTGTGGAGGAAACGAGGTGATCACAGAACTCTGTTGTGGAGTTTCTTGTACTCTGCGCCTATCCCTCTGACTTTCTCCTTGAGCTCCGAGCACCTGAGATGTTCTCAGTGGTAGAAGGTAGATGTCATCATACCTGTTCCTCTGGCTTAATGCTCATCCAATGATCCGTTCTGCAGTATTTTAAAAAGCACATCAGCACAGCCGGTCTCAGCGGCTATGCGTCTTGTTGCAGTGAGCTTCCAGGAAAGCATTCCTTAACTAGAAAAGCACTCGGAGAGCGCAGACCTCCGCCAAGCACAACAGTTCTCCCATATAGCGATTTACAGATTGCTTGAAGGGCTAGTTCATTGAAATCCATCCATAACTTTTTTAATTATCTTGTACACAGACAGACAAACAGACAGATATAGGCCAGCAAAAACACACTGGCAAAAACATTACTTCCTCGGCGGACGTAAAAATATTCTTACACAGACAATTCCTATCGGCTACCTGAAAGTCGCAGATAGTTGGTGCGCTCCCGGTAAACACGCTCAGGCAGAGCCACGAGGACCACCACGAGAGCCACTGGGAGCAGCTATGCGTCTTGGTGCAGCTGTGTATTTTGGTGCGTTTTGGCACAGCTGTGCGCACAGCCACTGCTAAGGATATGTTCAAGATAACTCAAAGAGTTATGGATGGATTTTGATGTAATTTTCAAGAGTTGTCAGAAATGTGAAAAGGAAGAAATCCTGGATTCTGGATCACTTTCAAATTTTCGATAACATTGCACTCACTGGGGCCAGAAATTTTGTTTCTCAATATCTCTGTTAATTATTGCCCACAACTCATGAAATTTCACTCAGGGACTGACAATGGAAACCTCTATCAAATTTCAGAGGCTGATCCGGATCTGATCCAGAAGGTGGATTTTATCGCAATCTGTAAATCACTATATGGGAGAACTGTTGTGCTTGGTGGAGCTCTGTGCTCTCCGAGTGCTTTTCTAGTTAAGAAATGCTTTCCTGGAAGCTCACTGGCTCTATATTTTCTGAAGAGTTTGTTGAAACTTCTTGGAGTACAAAGGAAATGATTAAATCATTTGCTCCACATTAGTTAGAGCTAGTTATGTATATATCAGTGCAGAGGAGGAGGAGGAAAGAAGATGAGGAAGCTCTACAGCAGAGTCCCAGATGAGCTGCCCATGAGAGCTGCTCCGATCTGGATGAAAAGACGCTCCATAGCAGTTTGTGGGTAGCGCAACCTGCTCTTAAAGGCAATGGCTCCTGATGCACTGATTGGTTAAACACGTGGAACGCCCTAACCACTCCCATGCATAACGTATGCATAATATAGCAGTTAGCGCAGGTAATATCGCGGGTTTCGGGAGGTGGAAGATTGCGTTCTTTGCGGGGGAATGCCCCTCCTGCTACCTGGTATTCCTTAATAGCAGCTTTAGGAGGTTTGGCGCAAGATCGGGCCCTTAGTCTAAAATGCATTATTATACCAGAAAATATCCACAAACAGCCGCTGCATCTTTTGAAATTGGCCAGTCGTTGTTCCGTAACTTCCGGGTATTGTCGCTGTATCTCGTGTTTGCCTGTGTCGATAATGTGTGTCTTTGGTTTTAAAATGGAGCCTGTCAGCTGACCTTTAGATTGACACCTCATACGGCCATATTGCAGCTTCCCTGTCCTGTCCACAGCCTTGTTAGATCCCCCAGGTGCGGTTCAACCTCTGACTAGCAGAGTCTGTCACCGGGACCAGCTCTCCATCTCTTCGGGTCAGTTGAGGTCTAGGGGGGGTTCACCTCACTAGATTTCCTTCAACTTATTTAAGCTGGTGTCGAGGAGGATTTGCCTAGCCTCACTGCATACCATTCATCCAAATGCCGAACCCTTCTCCTTCCAATAACTGACCTAAGAGGAATAGCCTGGCGGCTCAAAGTCCAGCTATTGGTCACATTTGTTTAACTGCCCTTATGATCTGGGCTCTTGTTGCCAACTAGGTAAAGTTTTAGTGGCTTGGACAGCCAGCCCCAAGGATCTGTGACAATATTGAGCTAGAGTAACCTGTAAGAACCTGTGTTATTAGTGCAGACATATACCCAAATCTTCACAATTGTGGGGACAGATTCAATTTCCACCACGACGTCTTATGACAATTTCATATTTATTAAAGCAGGTTAGCAGGGTTATGCAGCAGCATTCATTGTTTAAACAATCTCTAATTCTACTTGGAAAAGAAAAATTAAGGTGTGGTTTACAAATCGATTCATCTGGTTGATCCAACGACAGGCTGGGGTGTAAGCAAATGGCCACTTTGCCGTTGTCAAGGTTATAAGGTTACCCTGTTTATTGGTCAAATAGCTCGCTAAGCTAAAGCTAATCAGCTAAAGCTTACTCTTATCTAACAATTTATGTACCAATGTATATACAATAACAACCTCCTTCCCTGCTCTTTGTTGTGTCTTTGGTAGTTCTGAGCTGGCACTTGGCAGCCTAGCGCACAGAATTATTTTGAACAACTTGCTTAACTTTCCTCTCAAATGAGAAGTTACCTAATTATCAAACCCTAGTTAACACTTCTTTCAAATCCATTCCCCATCTATTCTAGGTATGTCATGAGAGAAAACTACTACATTCATTGGGATTTTACCTTATAAAACCAAAATAATAACTCATTCAACTCTCATCCACCTCTAACATTTTGTTTTGGCTAGCTCTGGGAACACACAGACCTGTGTACCATTTGTTTTGGGAACACGCAACTGTTTACATATTTTGTTCACTCACAGCACTGCTGGACCAAACTTCTGCAGCAGCTAAGACTCTTCTCTCCTGTTAAGAGTAACATTGTTAGCTTCTTACACATTACAAAATCAACTAAATCATCTTGTTTCTGATCATTTATTAGAATCACACATTTCATTGATTAGAGATTGATAACAAATCACACTAATTACCACATTTCTGTTACTCCACCACACTATCAACATAATCAGATTATAATTTGCATTCTGCAATCACCCAAATGCAACATTTTCTCTTCTTCATAGCTCAGCCTTAGAAAAAACCTCTTCAACAGAGCTGAGATGATTCCAACTTTCTCCAGGTCACTTGACAGCCTACAATAGCCAACTGGGGCACCGAAAAGGGGGGGTAAAGGATACGGATTATAGGGGCCCATGATTGAGGGGGGCCCAGAGAGGCCCCTAATGATGATCAAAAATAGCATCAACAAATTTCGCCGCTGTGTTGGGGGGCCCGGTAAAGATTCTTTTCATGGGGCCCAAAATCCCTAGCGGCGCCCCTGATAGCCAATGAGGGCCAGCGTTGAAAGGAAGCTCATGCCCCCATTGTGTCATGTAAAAACTGAGCCAGTTAGAACCAATTGTGCTGATGACTGACGCATTGTATAGCCAATGAAATTCTGAACACAGTGATGTGTTGCTTCAGGGGTTGGAGACAAAGCCACAATCAGAAACTACCTGCGTAATGCAGCCAAGTCAAAACGTGCGTCAATGCGTCATTTATGAAATTATGTTTATATAAAATTTGCTGCAAATAACCTGTAAATGGTTATAATTGTAAATATGTGAATAGTTTGCTGTGTTGTAATAGGCAGTTATGACTTTTATCCTAGGTATGTGGCCATGGTTATCCAAGTGTCCTATTGAAGTCTCCAAATGGACATTTTTTGGAAATGCCTAGACATACTCTTCCAAAAACATGTGTAAAATACTCATTTTTTTGTGGTATTGTTATCAAATTTGAACTTGCACTAGATAAGGCTTCATGCCATGGTCCCATTGTGTTTTCCAGATAATAAGTCATAACTGCACTCATTTGCAGACATCAGTTTACAAAAAAAAATCAGGCGGAAATAAAAAACTTCGATTTCACTGTGTTCAAACTTAGATTACTCAATGCTAGTAGCACTTACAGTGATTCTGACAGTTGGGGGGAAAACGGCAGAGTGTTACCTTTCAAAAGAGACCAAAACCATCCATGTGCTACAAACGGTTCAAGAACAGCTTTCAATTTACTTTGGGTATGCCTTGGATAGGCGTTTTATGCAAATTTTACAGGAGTGCAATTTTACAGGAATGCATTAATTTGGGGATTGATAATTAGGCAATGTTCTTCTTGAGAGGTTAAGTTTCTTGAGAGAGAAGTTAAGTTTGCAAAACAATCTCCGCTCACCAGATGCCAGCTAAGACTTTGGCTCCCCAAAGACACAACAAGAGGAAAGGAAACTGCAAACTATCTAGTCAGATCCAGGTTAGCAAGCCCAGGCTGTAGAATAGACCTAACATGGGAGGTGTTTTTAAAATAATGATACTCTACTACATACACAAAAGAGGAGCCGCTGTTAGCACATCACCATGAGTGAGCCAGGTGCAGTTGTTTTGGTGGTTGTCTGAACAACACCATTACCTTGAGCTAACTTCTCCAGGCAGCCAATTATTCTGAAAATCATATGACGCCTGAGGGTTTAAGGAATTAAATGAGGAGTTAAATGAGAAATTAAACTTTATTTGAGCATGCGTGTGTACATACACACTCACTCGCAGTGGTAAAGTAACATGTTTAGAAGCATGGCAGGAAGGAAAAGAAAAAAAAACATGTATGTGGCTGTAATATTGTACGCATCCACTGTGTTACCAACCAATCAGGACCTGTTATTTCATTTGATACCATAATAGGAGTAATTAAGGCTAGAGCAAGGGAGTGTCAAAGCGAGAAGGTATAAAAAAGAGAGTTTAAGAGACAGACAGAGTTAATCTGTCAGAGAGTCTTCGCAGAAGAGGATTCCGAAGAGGAACCCAGTCCAGCTGAGACCAAGGGAGTGCTTCAACATCGAGGGACTTTCCAAAGACTATTTCTTCAGGTTGATATCAAAGAAAAAAGAAACCAGAAAGCTTAACCAATATTTCCAAAGACTTGAAGAATAAAATTGGAACTTCAGGATTTTCCCAGCTCACTGCTCAATGGGGGAATGAATGCCGAGGACTGTCCAGAACATTGGCCTGTGTCTGGAAGGACCACGGCCAGACTCCCTTGCCCTGCAGCCTCGGATTGAACGATTCGGCTGCATTGCTCAGCCCCACAGCAGATGAGTGAAACTGTAAGCCTCAGCTGAATTTAGGCATGTTTAGAGTAGAATCAGGTTATTTTATAATGTATAATCAATGAATGCTGCCGCTTAACCCTGCAAACCTCCTTTGATAAATACAAATTATCATAAGATGTTGTGGTGGACAGAGTTTATGATCTCTCTCATGAAGATAAAGATTTGGGAAGGCTTCTGGATTGACAACTTAAGGTTCTTAAAGGTTACTCTAGCCCACTATAGTTACAGATCCTTGAGGCTTACATTTTAGCCACTAAATCTAACCTAGTCAATAACAAGAGCACAGCTCATAAGAGGAGAGCTGCTATTAACAAATGTGACAGATGACTGTATCTTGAGCCAAATTCTACTAGTTTAGTTATCGGTGGAAGCAGGATAGGCATTTAGATACAAGCAGTAAGAACTAGACGTATCTCCTCGCCACCAGCTTGAACAGAGTTAAGGAAATCTGGCAAGGTTACATCCTACAAGAACACAACTTTGGACCCTTTAAGCGGGGAGCTAGACCAGGGACAGACTGTGGCTGAATAAACTAGGGGGATCTGACAGGGGTTAAGATCTGGACTCTGTGGTGGCCAATCCATGTGTGAAAAGGATGTCTCATGCTCCCTGAACCAGTCATTCACAATTTAAGCCCGATGAATCCTGGCATTGTCATCTTGGAATATGCCCGTGCCATCAGATAAAGGAAAAAAATCAATTGATCGAATAACCTGGTCATTTAGTATCTATAGGTAGTTGACCTCATTCTTTGAGCACGTACTATTGCTGAACCTAGACCTGACCAACTGCAGCAACCCCAGATCATAACATTGCCCCCACAGGCTTGTACAGTAGACACTAGGCATGATGGGTGCATCATTTCATCTTCCTCTCTTCTACCCCCGATGGCCCATCACTCTGGAACAGGGTAAATCTGGACTCATCAGACCACATGACCTCCTTCCATTGCTCCAGAGTCCAAACTTTATGCTCCCTAGCATATTGTATATCGATTGCCATCGATGTTGATGGACACCTCCATGAGCGCAAGAGGGACAAGGCACATCAAGCCCACTCCCGCTCAACCCCAATTCAGAGTACCAGCATTTCTTGCTAGCCGAAATATTTGTGTGAGACTCTGTTACAGGGGCAGAGCCAATGGAGGTGGGCAGAATCCACCTATCTGCTGGAGAGAAGGAACGTCATAGGACCCAGGGTCTCTGCATGTATTGTGGGCAGAGGGGTTATGCAAGGGACACCTGTCCTAAGCTGCCAAAAGAGTAGGCTCACTAGAGATGGGGAGACTCCAGGTGAGCCAAATCTCTAATTCCTCCTCATCCAATAGCCCTGCCAAGCAATGGCGCCACCATGTAGTGGCTAGGGGTGGCTACAGCCACCACTGGATTAGTCTGAGCCACCCCTTAGCCACCCCAAGGAGGCGCATTGGATTTATGTAGATCTAGGAAATATATTTTAAACATAGGCTTCTATATTTTTAACAGAAATAGCAACAACAATAATAAATATTAGTAAGAATAAGAATCAGACCACAAAGGGATCCCTACGCCCAATGTTACATGCAGTAGATCCATGCGCGGGCCATAGCAACCAGTCCGTAGGGGCAAACAAACGCTCACTGTTCACTGCTCCGTTCAGATTTTTTGGCAAGAGTGGAACTAGTGAGAAGAAAGGTGAGAATGTTGAGAAGCAGAACCCCGATTTGGAAGAACTACCGGTATGTAGTGAGGATGAGTCCAGGGTGAGAAGAACAAGGACAGAAGGTGCAGACGTTATATCAACAATTCCTGGGCCTGAAGGTGCAGACGATGTATCAAGAATTCCTGGGCCTGCAGGTAATATTCAGCTACTGAATTGGATGATGAAGACATCAGTAGTAGAAATCCATTGATCTTGCTGTTGTGCATTAAGTGTTAAATTAGCCATTATGAAATGTTACAAAAAATGGGTTGGATGTTTCTTCCTTCTAATAGGTCATGTTGATTTATATGCTTGAACCAGATGTAAATATGTGTAGGCAAAATCCACAAACCATGGCTTTGACTATGAGGGAAATGCTGTCTCCTGTTCACTTAGATGGAATTCTTAGACATTAGAAATACCTATTGAATATGGAATTCTTCACAAGAGCTTACAACTGATGCTAGTAGTAATGTGACAATGAGTATGTTATTTTACCTTGTCATTACTTAATGTTTTCAAAGGTAAACTGGTGTCTACTCTTCCCGTGTAAAGAATATTCTTCTTCTATTTTCTTTAAATAAATAATAGTAATTTCCTCTCTCATGTTGTTTATTCTAGACATATCCCAGTCAAGAGCAGAAGGACCCAAGCAGCCACAACTGAAAGTCTTCCCTCGGACCCTTCTAGGCAGCCAGAGAAGGAGCTTCATGAAAGAGTGGTACTCTGGCCATAAATGGCTGGAGTATTCCCAAAGTAAAGATGCTGCCTTCTGTTACGCCTGTCGGCATTTCGGTCTTCCCTCTGCAAGAGATTCTGCATTAACAGCAGAGGGATTTAAACACTGGAAAAAAGCTTCTTACTCCGATGGAGGATTTTCTACACATGCAAAGTCAGAGTCCCATAGAAATGGCCTGGAAAGACTATGAGAAAATGCCAAAGAGCATATGTGCTTCCCTGAGCACAGGGAATGAAAAATTAATTAAAGAGAACCGTGAATATGTGAAAGCTATAGGTAAGGCCCTACTTCTAACTGCAACTCAAAATATTGCTCTGAGGGGTCATGATGAGACACATGGTGAAAACAAAGGAAATTTCCTAAGTATAATGGAGTTGTTGGGCAAACATGATAAACTGGTGGAAAGAAAAATGACAAGCCAAAGGAATGCCACTTACTTGGGTCATGCAACTCAAAACGAAATGTTGGACTGCTTAGCTGAAATTGTGCATAAATCTATCATTGATTAGGTTACTCAAAGTGAGTCCTTTAGCATTATGGTTGATGAAACTAAAGACATTAGCAAGAAGGAGCAGATGTCCTTTGTCATCAGGTACTACTATAATGGGTCTATAGTGGAAAGTTTCCTGGACTTTGAAGCTGCAGAACGCCTGGATGCTGGATCACTTGCACAAAAAGTTACCCAGCTAATGCAAAAGTATGGGCTTGAGTATAGACACAACTTAGTCGGGCAAGCATATGATGGGGCCTCAGTTATGAGTGGTAAGAACACGGGGGTGCAGGTGTTCCGGGAAATATGGGGGCGCCGGGAAATTTGGGGCTTCTTCCATATTTGGCAGAAGGGGGCGCGGCCTGAAGCGCCGCAGAAAGCCGGCCACGGGCAGTCGGGGCCCCATTAGGGGGGGTTCCAAACATGTCGCTGCAGTGTCTATGGAGGTTTCAGGTTGTGTCATTGTTATGGATCGATATTGGCCGGCTTTAGTGTCTTTCATAAGTGGGGACCAAAAATCCCGGAAAATTTGGAACCCGGGATATTTGCCCCCCCCCCCCCCCCCCCCCCCCCCCCCATTAGAACTAACATTGTCTTGTCAAAATCACGTTTTTACTGCTTACCTGACATTTTTGAGACATCAACAGAACATTTGAGTCGCGTTTAAAGGTTTGCATCTAAAAAGATGTCATATTTCATCACTTTATTGTCTTTCATAAGGGGGGACCGAAAATCCCGGGATATTTGGGTCCCCCCGTTAGAACTAACATTCTCTTCTCAAAATCACGTTTTTACTGCTTACCTGACATTTTTGAGACATCAACAGAACATTTGAGTTGCGTTCAAAGGTTTGCATCAAACATGCTGTCATATTTCATCGCTTTAGTGTCTTTCATAAGGGGGGACCAAAAATCCCGGGATATTTGGGTCCCCCCAATAGAATTAACATTCTCTTCTCAAAATCACGTTTTTACTGCTTACCTGACATTTTTGAGACATCAACAGAACATTTTGAGTCGCATTCAAAGGTTTGCACCCAAAAAGATGTCATATTTCGTCGCTTTAGTGTCTTTCATAAGTGGGGACCAAAAATCCCGGGAAATTTGGAACCCGGGATATTTGGGTCCCCCCATTAGAACTAAAATTCTCGGCTCAAAATCACGTTTTTACTGCTTACCTGACACATTTTTGAGACATCAACAGAACATTTTTGAGTCGCGTTCAAAGGTTTGCATCCAAAAAGATGTCATATTTCATCACTTTATTGTCTTTCATAAGGGGGGACCAAAAATTCTGGGATATTTGGGTCCCCCCCATTAGAACTAAAATTCTCTTCCCAAAATCACATTTTTACTGCTTACCTGACATTTTTGTGACATCAACAGAACATTTTGAGTCGTGTTCAAAGGTTTGCATCCAACATGCTGTCATATTTCATCGCTTTAGTGTCTTTCATAAGGGGGGACCAAAAATCCCGGTATATTTGGGTCCCCCCATTAGAACTAACATGTTCTGTTGATGTCTCAAAAATGTCAGGTAAGCAGTAAAAACGTGATTTTGAGAAGAGAATGTTAGTTCTAATGGGGGGACCCAAATATCCCGGGATTTTTGGTCCCCCCTTATGAAAGACAATAAAGCGATGAAATATGACATCTTTTTGGATGCAAACCTTTGAACGTGACTCAAAATGTTCTGTTGATGTCTCAAAAATGTCAGGTAAGCAGTAAAAACGTGATTTTGAGAAGAGAATGTTAGTTCTAATGGGGGGACCCAAATATCCCGGGATTTTTGGTCCCCCCTTATGAAAGACAATAAAGTGATGAAATATGACAGCATTTGGATGCAAACCTTTGAAAACGACTCAAAATGTTCTGTTGATGTCTCAAAAATGTCAGGTAAGCAGTGAAAACGTGATTTTGAGAAGAGAATGTTAGTTCTAATGGGGGGACCCAAATATCCCGGAATTTTTGGTCCCCCCTTATGAAAGACACTAAAGCCGGCCAATATCGATCCATAACAATGACACAACCTGAAACCTCCATAGACACTGCAGCGACATGTTTGGAACCCCCCCTAATGGGGCCCCGACTGCCCGTGGCCGGCTTTCTGCGGCGCTTCAGGCCGCGCCCCCTTCTGCCAAATATGGAAGAAGCCCCAAATTTCCCGGCGCCCCCATATTTCCCGGAACACCTGCACCCCCGTGTTCTTACCACTCATAACTGAGGCCCCATCATATGCTTGCCCGACTAAGTTGTGTCTATACTCAAGCCCATACTTTTGCATTAGCTGGGTAACTTTTTGTGCAAGTGATCCAGCATCCAGGCGTTCTGCAGCTTCAAAGTCCAGGAAACTTTCCACTATAGACCCATTATAGTAGTACCTGATGACAAAGGACATCTGCTCCTCTCCCCCCTTATGAAAGACACTAAAGCGATGAAATATGATAGCATGTTTGATGCAAACCTTTGAACGCGACTCAAAATGTTCTGTTGATGTCTCAAAAATGTCAGGTAAGCAGTAAAAACGTGATTTTGAGAAGAGAATGTTAGTTCTAATGGGGAGACCCAAATATCCCGGGATTTTTGGTCCCCCCTTATGAAAGACACTAAAGCGATGAAATATGACAGCATGTTTGATGCAAACCTTTGAACGCGACTCAAAATGTTCTGTTGATGTCTCAAAAATGTCAGGTAAGCAGTGCAAAAAGTGATTTTGGGAAGAGAATTTTAGTTTTAATGGGGGGGACCCAAATATCCCGGGATTTTTGGTCCCCCCTTATGAAAGACACTAAAGCTTGCATCATGTTGGATGCAAGCCTTTGAACGCGACTCAAAATGTTCTGTCGATGTCTCAAAAATGTCAGGTAAGCAGTAAAAACGTGATTTTGAGAAGACAATGTTAGTTCTAACGGGGGGACCCAAATATCCCGGGTTCCAAATATCCCGGGATTTTTGGTCCCCCCTTATGAAAGACAATAAAGCGATGAAATATGACAGCATGTTGGATGCAAGCCTTTGAACGTGACTCAAAATGTTCTGTTGATGTCTCAAAAATGTCAGGTAAGCAGTAAAAACGTGATTTTGAGAAGAGAATGTTAGTTCTAACGGGGGGACCCAAATATCCCGGGTTCCAAATTTCCCGGGATTTTTGGTCCCTGCTTATGAAAGACACTAAAGCAATGAAATATGACAGCATGTTGGGTGCAAACCTTTCAACACGACTCAAAATGTTCTGTTGATGTCTCAAAAATGTCAGGTAAGCAGTAAAAACGTGATTTTGAGAAGAGAATGTTAGTTCTAAGGGGGGGACCCAAATATCCCGGGTTCCAAATATCCCGGGATTTTTGGTCCCCCCTTATGAAAGACACTAAGGCTGGGCATACACTGTGCGATATTTTAAATCGTTTGAATCAGCCCTATCTCAAACTGCACGACTAGATCGCTGAGTTCAAAAGTTCACAGCCCACGAGTAATGCTCTCACACTGTACGGCCCGATGCTCTGATGCGACGTGACTGCTTACACTATACGTTCATAACGCACCTAAGGGTGCGTTCGAAATGAGCCAGGCCTGCGCAGAATCGATCACCGGCGGGCGGCGCACAATGCAGATAAGAACACGTTTCATGCAACAGGAGGATCACTTTTATTTTAACTTCAATCAGCGATAGAGGACACTTTATCAAAGAACGTGGTCTGTAAACTACATACAGGTGATCTAACAGGAAGTAAGTGTCTCCTCCTGTATGCTGGAAACTGTCCGACTTGACTGCAGCTTTTTGTCTCCACCTCCTGCTGCGGCCGCCTGATCTCGTCTACTCGCCAGGCGAGGCGCAGTTCATCTCAAACACACCTACTGCTTCTACTGTGCGATACCTTCACGAGGAACGACCAGGATTTCAAACACGTTTGATTTTCTTGCGAGCACACGATTTGTGATCGGGAGCTCGTCGGGAGGTGTTAATCTCTCGTCGTTACCCCACGTATACTGCACGAAGCACGACCCACGATAGGGTCGAAATTTGGCCCGATCCAAAAAATAGTCGCACGACTGGAAAATCGGCTCAAAACGAGCCGACAGTCGCACAGTGTATGCCCGGCTTAAAGCCGGCCAATATCGATCCATAACAATGACACAACCTGAAACCTCCATAGACACTGCAGCGACATGTTTGGAACCCCCCCTAATGGGGCCCCGACTGCCCGTGGCCGGCTTTCTGCGGCGCTTCAGGCCACGCCCCCTTCTGCCAAATATGGAAGTGACCCCGGAAGTGGCCCCAAATTTCCCGGCGCCCCCATATTTCCCGGAACACAGGCACGCATTAAAGAACAGGCCCCATTGGCATTCTATGTACATTGCAACGCACACTGTTTGAACTTGGTGTTAGTTGACACAGTTAAATCTCTCAACGAGGTCAACTGTTTCTTCTCACTAATGCCAAAGTTGTATGTGTTTATGTCTGGCTCTCATGTCCACCAAAAGTGGATTGAAATTCAAAGGGAAATGTATCAGGGACCACCAAGAGAGCTGCAGCGATTGATTGAAACCCGGTGGGCATGCAGATACAATGCCTGCAAAGCTGTTAAAGATAGGCTGCCTGCCATAATGTGCCTATTGAAACAACTGGGGGATAGAGAAACAGAGAAATGGGGATAGGTCCATTGATGCTAGAGGTCTTGCACAAATTGATGTAACGTTTATTGCCCTCCTCCTCACACTGACTCGTGTTTTTGGTGATATTAAGACACTTTCAGATGCTTTACAGTCACCACAATTGAATTTGGGAGTAGCAGTAACCCTTGTCGATTCAGTTGTTAATGCACTGAACAGTTACAGAGAAGGCCCCGCCTTTGATGAAATATGGGCCAATGTCCTGACTCTTGCTGATGAATGCAGTGTCAATGCTGGCACAACAGGGTGTCAAGTAAAGCCAAGTTCTAGGCTAGATTGGCATTACTTATCCTTACCAATTGCTCAGAGGCAGGTAAACATAAATAAGGAGTCTTTTAGGACAGGCTCATTTCTTCTGATTCTGGACACGCTTGTCTCAGAAATTAATAAAAGATTCTCTAAAGAAAACTGTGTGATTATGGAAGGGATAGGTGCTTTGAATCCTGCCAGCCCCGAATTTTGCGAGAAAAGGCTTATTTTGCCTTTTGCCTTGCAATATAAGTGTATTGTGGATGATCTGGATCACGAAATTCCTCAACTGAAAAGAGTATTGCAGAGGAAAAAAGAGTCTGGTGGTGATATACCAACAAATTTATTAGAGCTCACATTTTTTCTTGAGCCATATGCAGAAGTTTTCACCGAAATGTTCAAAATCTGTAAGATTGCAATTGCTTTACCTGTAAGCACAGCAGCATGTGAGCGCAGTTTTTCGGTTTTAAAATTAATCAAGACAGTGCTGAGAAATTCAATGACCGATGAAAGGCTGAGTAACTTGGGATTGCTCAGCATTGAATCTAGGAGGTCAAGGGCAATTAATATGGATGAGATTGTTGATGTCTTTGCAAAAAGGCACAGCAACAGAAGAATAATCCTGATCTGAACTGGAGACTACTCTAAGAAACTGGCTTAGGAGACAATGACACCTGAGGGCCATCTATTAGTAGGTTTACCACTTCCAGTAGGTTAATTTAGCCAGCCAGCCAGGGAATACTCCCCTGTAGATGTCTGATTTGTAACAAAAATTCCAGTTGTAATGTTATTTGATTTGTTCTGAAAATATTTTTTATTTTTGAAATTATTTATTTTATTTTGTGGCAGGTGCAGAATTGGTTCTGAGCCTGGTGAAGTTTATTCATTGTAATAAAAGAGTATTGAAAACAGTTGTTGTGTTCAAGTGCATTGATGTTCATGTAAAGGTCAGTAAATTAATGTGGGTATAATTTCATTACAGTATATTTATTATTAATCAAAATAAGTCAATTTATTCTGTTTGGAGCCCTGCACAGTTACTGCCTTTTTGCTTTGTAGAGCAGTACATCACTGTGCCTTATTCACAGACTGTAAAAGAAAACGTTATACATGTCACTGGCCTTATTAGCGTAATGATGCCATCTAATGGTGATATAAGGTGCCCTCCATACCCTGATGCGGGTTGGTCTTCAAGAAACAACAGTAGTCTGTCAAATGTGTGTTGGCCATTGTATTGTCATGAATAGTTGAATAACATAAATATACAAGTTAATATAAGTAAAGTGATAATAAAATACTGTTAAAATATATAAATATAAAATATATAAAAGTAAAGTGTGTATATATATATATATATATATATATATATATATATATTTTTTTTTGGGTTGGGTATGCCACCCTAAGAATTTGCCTTGCCACCCACTAGCCACCATCAGATTTTTTTTCTGCTGGCGCCACTGCTGCCAAGTTGGAGGCACATCTCTCCTGGCATGGGGGAACACTATCAGTCGGCACTTTCATTGACTTTGGCGCCGATGAGAGTTTCATTGACCACCAATTAGGCCTGGAGGCTAACATTCCTCTTATCGCTCTGACTAAACCCATTCCTGTGTTTGCCTTGAATGGACACAGGATTGGCCTTATTACTCACCAGACTACACTCCTCAAGATGACTTTGTCTGGCAACCATGTTGAGGAGATTTGTTTCCATGTGTTACCATCTCCTGGCACCCCTCTCATCTTAGGATGACCCTGGTTGGAGTTGCATGTTCCCCACATGGACCACGGTAGAGGCCACATCATCAGTTGTAGCACCTCCTGTTATGCCCGGTCTCTCCACGCCGCTACATACTCTACCTCAGGATCCCCTCCTGACACTTCATCTCCCCCTAACTTGTCCACTATCACATCCGCTTACCCTGACCTTGGCAAAGCATTCAGTTAGGACCGGGCCCACTCCTTGCCTCTCCATCGCCCTTATGACTTCGGCATTCATCTCCTTCCAGGCGCAGGATGCTTCTGACACCGGCATGGGGCCAGTTCTTTCATAACAGTCTGACACTGACAGTAAACTGCATCCCTGTGTGCTATTTTCCTGCCGGTTCACTCCAGCTGCAGAGAATTATGACACTGGCAACAAGGAGCTCCTAGCTGTTGTGGAAGCCTTTGAGGAGTGGTTCAACTTCACATTGTACCGGCCAGGTTCTAAGAACTCTGAGGCTGATGCACTGTCTCGGATTCATTCAGCAGATAGAGAGCCCGTTACCCCAGACACCATTGTCCCCACTTCCCAGGTGATTGGTGTGATCACTACCGAGCTCGAGGCAGCAGTCAGAAGGGCCCAGCGCATGCAGCCTGATCCAGGAACGAGATCCCCAAACCGACTGTATGTTCCTGGTGCAGCCTGATCCCAGGTCCTCCAGTGGTGCCATGCCAGCTGGGTTGCCTGTCATCCAGGAGTCACTCGCACCCTCTCCTTGGTACGCCGACGATCTGGGTGGGCAATTTTGGTGGCGGATGTCCAAAGGTCTGTCAACGCCTGCTCGGTAATCCCCTTCCTGTTGCATCCCCTTCCTGTTCCTGGTCGGCCTTGGTCTCATATCACCTTGGATTTTGTCACCGGTCTTCCCCCTCCATGGGCAACACTGTTATCCTCACAGTGATAGATCATTTCTCCAAGTACACTTGGTGGCTCTGCCTAAGCTTCCTTCTTCCAAGGAGACGCCGGAGATGCTTATGGAGCATGTTTACCACCTGACTCCCAGTGGTCAGTGACCGTGGTCCCCAGTTCACCTCCCAAACTTGGAAGGCTTTCAGCAAGGCCATTGGTGCTTCCATCAGCCTCTCCTCTGGGTATCACCCCCAGTCTAATGGACAGGCGGAGCAAGCCAATCACAGCCTAGAGGAGGCCCTCCATTGCATCTCTGCTCTCCACCCATCCTCTTAGAGTAAGGATTTGCCCTGGGTAGAATACTCATAGAACACCCACATGAGTGCTGCCACCGGCATGTCATCGTTCGAGTGCTCCCTGGGGTACCAACCTCCCCTGTTCCTGGCCCAGGAGACTGAAGTTGCTGTCCCCTCGGTCCAGGCTCATCTTCATCGATGTCGCAGGGTATGGAAGACTGTCCATGCGGCCCTACTGAGGTCCAATGATCGTGCTTGTCGAGGGGCCAACCGTCGACGGACTGTGGGTCAGCAGGTGTACCTTTCATCCGCTGACCTTCCGCTGCAGGTGGAGTCCAGGAAATTGGCACCCCGTGTTCTGACTCCTATAGCATTTGAGTGAACTTAGCAGCCTCTGGTGGTGGCTTGCACCCTGAAGGCTGAACAGCACAGTGCATGCAGGCGAAGTGCTCCACCACAGAGCTGTTATCTGATCCTTGGAGTAGATCTAGCAGTGAGTATGTTTGTTCTTAGCGTATTTACAGTTGATCAAAACTTTGTCAACATCAAAATTACGTTTTAAAGTCCTTTATTTTCGGTTGGTAAATCAAGTTGACTATGCCAATGCTAATCGTGAGGCTAACAGTAAGCTTAGGTTCAGTTAAGTCATGTAGGCTAGTTGGTGTTATTGCCAAGCCTCATTTGCATGATTTTAATTACTACATAGTTTATATGTGTTTGCTATGCCTTGTACCTTATGTACTTACCCTTGGGAAGACTGCATTGTAAATGTTTTATGTTTACCACTTTACATAGTTATGTATAGCTGGGTAACCTATCTGATTTGTAACCTATAAAGAGAAAAATGTGAGCAATGGGATGTTGCAGATTTCTTTTAAATGTAACATATGTATATTTTTTATTTTGTATTGCAGTTTTACAACTTGTTGAGGACCTCAGTAAATAACACTCATCCTGGAGTCAAGCCTACTGAGTCCCTTTGTTGTTCACTATCTGTCTAACAATACTAGCAACGTATTTGCCAGGACAGAATACCCCGGTTTCTAGGACCGTTTCCTATTATGCACGTAGTCAATCCGGTCACAGTGCGCCTCCGACTCCCCTCTTCTATGCAGCGGGTCCATCCTGTTTTCCACATGTCCAAAATAAAGCCCGTCTTCTCGTGCTCCCTGACACCTCCGCCCCTTTCACCCTACCCCCCCAGATGGTTGATGGGCATCCTCAATGGACAGTGCGGCAGATCCTTTGGGTGCTACGCAGGGGTCGTGGATTCCAGTATCTCGTCGACTGGGAGGGGTATGGGCCAGAGGAGCGCAGTTGGGTTTCCTGGAGTCTCATCATGGACCCCAGGCTTTTACGGCAGTTTACCGGGACCAAATGCACCTGGTAGGTCGCTGGGAGTCTCCCGTAGAGGGGGGGGGTCCTGTTATGGTTCCAAACCAGGCCACGAACTAGCAGCCTTCCACTTCTGGGGTCCCTGGGCACAACCAATTGTGCCATCATCACTCCTCCAGGTAGACACTCGAATCCACCTCTGTTTCCCTTCCCCCCGACGAGCAGCCTGGGTGTGGCACTGCACACCTGTACCTATTCAATTGTCAACACCACAGCCTTCAAAAGCCCTGCATTCAACCACACTTGTCGCCAGATCTTCCCATAGAAATGCCTGGCAAGTATAGTGGATCTTCAGCAAGCTCTTCTTTTCAGAGGAATATTATAGGGTTAGCTGCTGCAGTGGCTGTATTGGTAATCAGGTTCTCTTTTGTCTCCCCTTCAGATCCAGCCAGCTGCAGTGCCACCTCCTTGCCTTCGTCATCTCCTTCCACTGGATTGTTGGTTTGGCTGCCAACTCTCAAGTCCACCTTTTTCACCTCTTGGAAATTATAAACACCAAAACTCCAGAACTCCCTTCCTGTCTCCAGTGTGGTTGCTTTTGGGTTCAAGAAACAACTCAGCCTTAACAAGAATAACCAGTCAGAATATTCACAAAAACCTTTAAGCAATTTCTCCAAATCCTTACATTACTTCAGTTAGTTTTGCATTTTATTGCTAATTTTATTGTTTTTTTTCCATTTTCACCAGTTGACATTTTTCAATGTTCTTAATCCATTAATGTTTATTTGTTTACCGCCCTTTAATTATTTTGACTATTCTAAGAATAACACCCTTTAAGTGCACATTTGAATATTATTGCATGTTTTTAATAAAGATCACAACTCAGAATTGGCTTTTCATGTGTTTTTCAATGATAGTACGATCCCTTCAGATATGATCTATTTTAAATTTCTTCTGGTAAAGGAAGTGGTGCCCCATTCGGCGAGGAGATTAAAATCATCATAATTATTATCCCAGCTTGGAACGCAACATATTCCTCTGCTCGCTGACTGTCTTTTTGCTGTGTATTGGAGTTTTAAACATAATATTAATACAAAAAATACTCAGGGTTTATGAATTTATAAGACATTATGTGCAGTTGTGTTCAAAATAATAGCAGTGTGTTAAAAAAAAGTGTAAAGCTCAGATTCCTTATTATGGCTTTTATTTCCAAACACACAAATGCACTGAGAACACTGCACATTCCATTTCCAATCAAACCATGAAGTAACTTTTTTTTTCAAATTTGTTACCATTTACTGGTTTTCTTTACAGTAACTGAAGAAAAAGATAATATTAGGTGTTAAAAATATGGTATCTGGAGTTCAGTTAGTGAGGGCATTCTTTCTGTGAGGAAAAAAAAACAACAAGTGTCAAATAGGTGGCCCTTATTTAAGGACAAAGACATCAAATATTTTACATGCTTGTTGTAGTGCATTTCTCTGTAGAATAGTAGAATAGTAAAAATGGGACAGACTCAGCCAATGATCAACTCTAGGGTGATCAAAGAAGATCTTAAGTTATCCGTGTGTAGTGTAAAAATTATTAGATACCTACGTGAGGCCAAGCTATCAGAAGGAAACCCCAAAGTCCCATTGTTGGAAAAAATGACATGGGTTTGAAAATTTTTATTTGGTTTATTCATCTTGTAATTTTGTTCATTTTATTTGTCTTTAACAATGTGCTTAAAAGTGAGTCATTGATCAAGGAGACACAAGCACGGGGGTCAGCTGTGATTCATTGATCAAGGAGACACAGCAGGGGTCAGCTGTGATTCTGAATAAACATTCCTAAATTCAATCAACATCAAGTAAATAACTTCTTGATCAAGGAACTGTGTAACGTCCCTAAATTCAATCAGTCTGTCTTAAGACAAATGTCCCTTTGCCACGTGCTGTGATCCACTCTGTATGCAAAAACCTGCGGAAGAATCAACACCCTTTGTCTTTGTATAAAAGAAAGCCCTCATCTCCGTCTAACAGAGTCCTCATTCAGTATTCTGCGGAGTACTGAATGACAGCTCTCCTTATGTGCACATAAGAGTTTTGTATATTTGTTTCTTTTCTCTTTAATAAATTATATTCTGATTTTCTAATCGAGATCGGATCTTATTTCTTCCACAACAGGGTCAAGAGGTTAAAATTTGCCAAAGAAGACACTGACTGGCCAAAAGGGAAATGGAACAATATTTTTGTAGCAACTCCTTGGTACTCGGTTTGTAAGCTATCAATGATGAACAACTGTATAAGGTTTCCATTTTTAATTTCTGGGCTGCTCCCAGACATGGTAGTGGCAACCCTGGTGCACCTTCTGGAGTCAGTATGCTGCTACCCAAGTAGAGGGACCTTGATTGGAAATGCAGCGCAGGTGTCCCATTCTGTCCCTCATGGGTGGTGTTCCCTGAGCCACAACATCATGTCTCTCAGCTGAGTGAAACTGCACCCTGCAATTAGTTATAATGTACCAGGAATCATGGATCAGTGTGAATACTTGAAGAGCTTATGTTGCCTTATGGCATAAGGCTTATGCCAAAGAGTAAAAGTCCTTGAATGAGTGTTTCAAGAAGACGACACCAAACACACCATTAAGCAGCAGCATCTTGGTTCCAGACCAACACGATTAATTATCGTTAATAGAAAACTTGTCGGATGACATCATGAGTGCTGTTTCTTAGGCAAAACCAAAATATACAGAGAAATTGTGGAACATAGTCCAATTGTGCTGGGCTGGAATACCTGTTCATTGGTGCCAGAAGCTGATTGACTCCACACAGTACAGATGTGAAGTAGTTCTCAGAAACAGTGGTTTTACAACCAAATATAAAATCAGTAATTGACAGGAAAGATAAATCCTCAAACATTTCTCAGTTTATGCAGTAAATGTTTGGGCTTAGAAAGTAAAATGCAGAGACTCCTATTTTTTTGAACAGCCCAATATTCTTTTTTCTTCACTTTTTGTAAAATAAACCACAAACAGTAACAAAATGTATTCTTTATGGATTGATTTGGAATAGAATGTGCAGTGTTCCAAATGCATGTGTTTGAAAATAAAAGCTATTCTAAAAATTTTGAGCTTTACTTACTTTATTGAAACACATTGCTATTATTTTGAACACAAGTATGTGTGTGTGTATATATATATATATATATATATATATATATATATTTATTATTATTATTATTATATATATATTTTTTTTTTTTCCATAGATGTTTCTCCTTGACTCTCAAAAAAGAACTGGACCAATATTCTAGGTTCCAGTGGATCAGTCTTCTCCCAGCATCGTTGCACCTGCTTATTCCACCTTATCTAATAAATCCACAGATTTAAAATTCTCCATCTATAATTCATTGTCATTTAACTTTAGTTTGGGAATGAATATCACAATGTTTGTTCATTAAGATTTGCAATATGAACAATGTTGCAGCTAAGCATGACTCCCAAAGACATAATGGCACAAAGCTTAGGATGGTCTACAACTTTTTCAAAGAAATGTAATAAGTTACTAAATGCTACAGAGTTCCATCAAACTATTATTTTAAGCTTTTCTGTTGTTAGAACATTCTCTTTTCCATTATGTTCCACTGGGTTAACATATGTGAATTGGAAGATCAGCATAAAGACAGTTTCAATATCTCTCTGTATTAACAGCTGTCACATTTTTCTTTCCACATACCACACGTTAATAAGGTGAACTAGACATTCCAAATGTGCTTTAAGTCACAAAACCAGCCACAAAAAAAAAAAACCAAACAAACAAACAAACTGCGTCCTCCACCATAGTAAAAGTGTCACTACAATCTAAGTGAGACAACTCAATAAGCAGACCTTCTAGAACTAACAAGGCACGCTATTTACATAGTGGTAAATTGGTGCAGTTATTATTTCATATGGCTCAGTACCTCTGCCTGGCCACAGAGCAGCTTAGAGAATGCCAAGTACTGCACAAATTTTGCCAAGCTGCAACACTCTGAGATATTGGCAGCACCTTATGGTGGTAAAATATTCGAAAATGTCCAAGTAACTTTAAAAGCACAAACAGGGCACCATGTTGCTAAATGGTTCAGTCAAATCAGGATATATTTACATAACACAAACGGTACAACAGACATAAAACTCAAAAGATATATGTATGTATATATATATATATATATATATATATATATATATATATATATATATGTATGTATTGTGTGTGTGTGTGTGTGTGTGTGTATGCCTATATGTGTTGGGCCACACACCATGTGCTACAGAAAACCGCATGGTTTTCTGAAACAAAGGAGACAAAGAAATAATAAATCTCAAATCCCCAGCATGCCTGGAAATTTCAGTTTCACACCAAGGTGTGAAAAGTGATGTCACACCCTCTCACTGGCTGGGGACCCCTCATCTCACAGCGGGGATCCCGAACGAAGGCGGATCACATCCCGGCCGCTTAAATACCGCAAGCTCCGTCAGTTCGCTCTCTTTTCCTGCTCCTCGGTTCTCCTGCTTGGACCTTCTCCATGCGACTCAAGATATTCTCTTTTGGCCTACTCCACAGCTCCTCCCCCCACAGCTCTCAGCCAGCAGCCACGAGGCCTTTGCAGTAACGGTCCAGTGAGCCACTGGTAAAAGTAAAGACTAGTTAACGCATCCCATCCGGTCAGCACCAGAAGTGACCTGCGCACGCATCGGCGACGTGACGACGTGACGGCTCCAGACGCATTTTCATAAGAGGACCCGGCTGTGTCGAGTCACGGCAACCTGTACACCCCACGGCAGCTGAGAGAACCAGGACGAAAAGGAGCCGCTCTTGCGACCACATCCGTGGAGTGTAACCCAACAGTGGCTCTGCCGTACCCATACCAATCATCCTCCCCAGACCCCATAATGCCATCATTGGCTTCCCTCAAGACAGTTGGTAATAACCCACTTAATGACTAAAGGAGCACGTTATACACTCTATTGCACAACAGTAATCACAGAAGAAAAATCATGAAAGACTCATTCATTCTCCTCAAGTCTGAACTGCTTGGTGATTTTTATAGAACTATTGGCCATTTGGTCAATACAGATTATATTTTGTCAAAAACCCTAGCATGATTATTGACAGCCCTTTCAAGTGAATAAACCAATAACATCAAGTTGTCAAAACAAACCTTTTCTCACTCAGAGTTATTGTCAAGGTGAAGCCTGACTTCCATCTCAAAGACCAGGAAAAAGTTTATCATCATCATTCCTCATCTTTCTGCTCAACTATAGCAATGCTCTGTATGAAAAGAACTTCACAAACCCTTATCAACATCATATGACATCATGACAGCAGTTTTTATGAAGAGTGCTTTTGAAACACAATATTTGGAGCTCTGGTTGACACAATATTGGCAGAAGATGACTCTGGCTAAACAAACATGAGCTGAACAAACAAGCCTGGCATTTGGCCGCAACAAGCCCATCTTACCTCAGTTACCACAATGTACCAATCTTAGCTTACCTTAGGTCATTTTAACCTATAATGCTGACTAATGTTACCTTGCATTCCTTCTGATCAAATCTGTCCATCCATCAGGACCTTAGCTGATGGATGGACCTTAGCTCCACTATAACCTGTAGTTAGTCACAGTTGTCTAGTAGACCAACTAGTCCATGTGGAAGGGTCCAGGCCAACCTGAAAGGGTCACAAAACAGAATTTTTTGTACCAAACCCTAAGTATGTTTATGTTTGCTGGAAAATTGGACATTTTTACATACGATCAATAGAAAGTCACTCACTTTTGGAGCCACGCTTAGTGGCCATTCAAAGAACTACACATTTTGGCACTTCCTGCAGATGCAGGCAAATGTAGTCCCTTGGTTTTAATCCGTCTTTGCTGTGATATTTGCACATTAAGAATTCAGCAGCTCATCATTTAACACAAAACTAAAGATTCCTGTCCTTGCATCAGCCCACTGGCTCCCCATCCAATTCCAAATTAATTATAGGATTTTACTTATTCTTATTTGTCAGATATTTTCCACCACTATAAGACACTCTAGGTCAACCAGCCAGCTGAGTCTAGCTGTTCTAAGATCCAAATTAAAACACAGAATTGATGGAGCATTTGCAATGGTTTGACTGACTGATGGAACAGTTAAACTCTGAGTATGCATCTTGCTCAAAATGTAGACATATTCAAATTGCTGCTTAAGAATTACCTCTTCTGGCTTGATCTGAGTAAAGCATGTGACCATTCAGGTGTGCTGTTTTCTATTTTACTACTCACTTAAACCCATTATCTTCCTTTATATTTTAATTTATTTTACTGCCTTTATGTTTTTTTTTTGTTTTTTTTTTTTACAATGTGTCCTGTAAATAATTTTGACCTTGACCATATCAATGTTCTACTGATCTTCAGAGGCTTAATTGGTACCTCAGCTGTACATAATATGTAGCGTTTCTTATGAAAACCTGAAGCCTCTGAAATCCCTCTTGCAACCCAAACCACACCATCTAATTGACACTCAACAAAGCTGAAAAAGCTGAAGTCTGCTGCACTGATTGATGGATGAACATGAAAAGTAGCCTGCCTTTTTCCATTGTGTGACTATTCAATCAAACACAGGCCAGTGTGGATGGCTGGCTTTAATATGCATGGAGATCACCTGTCACCACTTTCCTCTACTTCTCCATGAAGTGACAGAATCTGTCTGCTTATGTTTGTTTTTCAAGAAACCACCCATCTGTCCACTAGTGAACATTGTAAGACAGTGGCCGACTGAACCTCATTTTTGTCTGTTTCAGAGTGGGATAAGGAGCTTTCAGAAAAAACATTTCCTGTGCTTTGTGTTAAAGTTTTTCCATGCATCATTAAATTTTCATTTTACCCATGCAACCTAAAACCATTTTCATCTATACTGAGGCATTTTCATAATATATCATTATATTATTTATGGAGCAAGAAAAAAAGAAAAACAGAGCTCACGATACATAAGATTTTCATGTTAGCAGTTAGCATGAAATCGGTGGCTGCCAGGCAAGCCTAAGAACTGTAGATCTTGACAGATGTATCAAAATGCAGATTAAACTATGCACTTTTTATAGCCTCTTTTGACACATCTTAGCAAAAACAGAAACATACTAAAGTAATTCTTGTTGTAAATATCATTATTTGATCTTAGACATCATTTATATGGTTCACAATTCTGATGCAGGTTTTTAAAAACCATCAACAGAATTTCAAACTACTTTAATGTGTATGAAAGAGTCAATAACTCCCCTGATGCTCTTTGCAACAGGATATTTTAACAGTGAATTATTTTAGTGAGAAGAAAATAGGTCCTGTCATTATGTCTCGCTTGTATACAGCACCTGTCAGCATTCATAATACAAGAAGTAGGTCAAGAGAATTTTATTTAGGGGATATGTTTAAAGGACAACAGGAATAGCTTAACTGATACCTTCTCAGTGTATTTATAACTGTTGAGATCTAAATGTAGAGATAATTCTTCTGCTCAAATTTATTTGTGTTTTATGGGGTTTGGGATGGATGGTGTTTATGGTTTAAATTTGATGACTTGAGGTCACTAAGGGAGAATGCTGAAGGTAGATATACATGTAAAGAAGTTATTTGTACTGCATTGTGAAAAAAGATGTGCATTTCATTTTTATGACAAATTTGACAGGCAAACATTAGATTCACTTTGAAATAGTCCATGTAGCTAAAGGGGACCCAGAAACCAATGGCATGTATTATTTATATTATGTGGTCAGTTTTGAACAGGAAAAATGACTTGAGTTTTCAGTTCTTATAATTTCATTCAGGAGTTCCACATTACCTCCCAACAAATGAAAACTCCTCAGAGAATCATAGGTTTCCTCAGCACCCTTTCTGTTCTGCCTTCTGTGTGCTCTATCAAGGGATCACTCTGGAATACTTTCTGTTGAGAGAATGCATCTCCAGCAGATAGTTTACCACAATGAAAGACACACATGATGAACAGGTGCAGATGAAGTTTTCTCCAGACATTATCCAGAAACATTCTGGAGTTCATGTGTGAGAAGTGGCCTTCATTAAATCTAGGGCTCAGTTTGATGTGGAGATGTGGCATCACAGCCACTGTGAAACATGGTGGTGGAAATGTTATGCTCTGTAGATACTTTGTTGTCTCAGTGACTAGGGTGGTAGTCACTGACTCGACTATGAATTCTGTTTGATATTAAGAGTGTTTGATAAAATTATGATGCCATCTATCTGAAAACTGAAGCTTTCCCCGTCTCTTGGCTTTGCGCTTCCATGTTCTATTTTTCCGTGCGCCCCGCACTTCTTTTACCACTGTGGTGGGGTCTGCTGCCTGAGCGCTGACCTGCAGGTTCACTGTCTCTGATTGACTGTATAGTCTGACCCAGCGTGAGATCCGACATGAGCTGCAGTTTACGAGACTGCTCTTTATCCCAGATCCCCACAACGATTCGGTCTCAGATATTCTCATCTCTGCTTGCTCCGAACTTGCATTGTTCAGATAAATTTTAAAGAGCCCTGATAATCAAATCACATCAAATATACTTTGATAAGAGGTTTCAGCCTGCTCATCAGGTTGCTGCACCCGTTGGTGGAAAACAGCCCGCTCATGGCTTACGTTTGTGCGTGGGAAAAAGTACTCGTCGTATTTCTCCATCACCATTTTGTAGTTGTTCTTGTGTCCCAAAACTAAAGGACTTGAAAATATTTTCCACTTCACTGCCCATAGCGTACACAAGGGAACACACTTGTACTTCATCCGACTTCTTGTTGAGCTCTTTAGCTGTTTGATATCTCTAGAATCTTCATTTTTAGTCAGGCCCACTCTGTCGGCTTATTAAAACTGAAACTCTCCGGTGGGTTGAACTTCGCCATGGTTTTACACTCTTTGCAAAACAGGGGCCACTTCTACAGTGTTGGGCAAGTTCACTTTCTACATGAATTAGTTCAGTTCATAGTTCACAGAGATTAAAATGAACTAGTTATAATAACTAATCAATAATGTGTTTGAAATATGTTTAAAAACCGCAAAAAAGTAGCGAGGCACTGCAGCAAAACAAGACAAAGGCTCAACTGTGGTCTTTCTGTTACCTTCACAGCCTCTGGTCTCTGGTAAAGAAACCGCTCTTTTATCTAACCTCGTTTTCATTCTGCCATACCACAACACATACACACTACATTACCCATAAGGCCACACCATTACCCATAAGGCCACCTTCTTAAAGGGGCCAGGCTGGCTCACATTTCTTTGCTGTGAGAGAACACGCACAACATCCTGTGATGTTTCCGCAATTTTTTCTTGATTTCTTTTTTTATATTATATATTTCTGAAAAAAATCCGCGAATAACTAAAACCGCTGAACTTAAAGCACGAATTGGCGAGGGATCACTGTAGTTCAGTCCATCATTTCAAAAAATGAACGAAATACTTCATTTTTAGTTCGTTTTTCTTATTCTTTTTTAATCTTGGTGCAAGCAATTATTTGTCAAAATGATTGCCACTGCCCATATACTACACCACCACAAACAGCAATTATTTTATCAATTGTATCTGTCAAAAACTATGTCCAATTCAGAATCTTTATCCAACCAGGGTTCACATTAGCACTGAAGGGACAGCCCATGTTAAACTATCATTTCCATTTCAGCTTCTCTCTACAATTTATTAAAACTATGAGGAAAAACCTGCTGCTAAATGGTCTTTATTATAAGACAAAAACAGGTCGCTAAGGTATAAATATTTTTTTCCCCCCCCCCCGATTTCAATATTTCAATCCCCCCCTGGGAGTCGGGGCGCTCCTCCGACTCTGGGTGACTGCAGCTTTCATCTTCCTCCATGCTTGTTTAAAACCCTTGATGACGCAATTGTTAGCGTGACAGAAGCGACAGCCCATGTTGCCATGTTTGATTGCTTTCCTCAGATACATATTAGGCTCATTTGTGGTGTATTTTAAATGGAGTTTGCTGGAAACCTGGCACAGTTTTGACCGTGCGTGAACTTTGAAAGAGCGTCGTTCACAACTGCCCAAATGAACTCGTTCATACCCGACGCTCGTCAAAGGGAAACAGAAAGCGTTCAGTTCACGTTTGCACAAAATATGAACTAGTTTGTGAACTTTTGTTCAATGAACGCGTTCAGGTACAACACTGCACTTCTGACACCATGTAATAAACTAACAGAATGTCCAGAGTCAACTTTGTGGTTTACTTGGCTTTATACTCCGAGCTCAGGATACAATCAACAACAACATGCACTTCCAGACTAACTTAAAGCCCCTCCCACTGCTGTAACACCACAAGAGCAGCAGCTGCACTCAACAGCTGTAAAGCATAGTGTCACGAAATCCTTATATTATGACACTTACAACATTTATTCCCCCCTCCAAAACCATCACCCACATCCCTCTTCCTACTGCTGAGGAGTTGACTGTGTTACCCGAAAGTGTTTGCACCTGAGCCGTGGCACACAAGTACAGTTACTATGGAAACCGGCAATGTCAGAGAACAACATACCTTTCAGCAAATCTTCCAGTAACATACATTTTTGATATTTTTACCTTGCTAACTTATATTGTTACATGTTGGTGTGGTTAGAGTTTTGAGTCTGAGGTACAGGCTTCAAGAGAATAGTATGTTTCCTCAGCTAGTTCCAGAAGCCAACAGACGGGTACAAGTGAAAAAAATTCAAACGGAAGCAATTCAAAGAGCTTTAAAAAGGTAAAGTAATGCATTAGAACATTAAACAGGATTTTTTTTTAAAAAAGCAGTTTTCATTTTAAATTTTAAGGTAGCTGGAGTCTGGACACATTAAATGTCAGCAGGAGGATATCCAAATGTACGTTCATCACAAATTATAAAGATCATAAATCTGTTGTGAACATACCCAAATATATTTTCATTGGTAATTGTGGTATGTAAATTCCTTGTGATCCTTCTTATGAAGACATTGGTCAGTACATAGATCCATATTAGTTCATTTATTTGTATTTTGTGTGTGTTTTCGTGTGTAGTGGTGGGAGGGGAGGAATTAAGAAGCATTTTTTTTGCTTTTTGTGTAATTATAGATGGCTGTACTTTTTGCTTTTACTGTGACCAGAAGTAACTGCAATCAAAAATGCCAACCAAACCACTGATTATCATTGATGACTAGTTTAGTTAGGGGTGTGGTCAGAGGTTAAATTGGGATTGGTTATGTGGGGGGGGCTCTGCCCCCACCACCCTGCCCCAATATACTTTTTGGAAAATAACCCTCTAATTTGAAACCATATTCATATTGCACAGAGTATACACCTTATCTGTGTTGTGGGCCTATGTGTGTCTTGTAGTGCCCCCCCCCCCCCCCCCCCCCCCCCCACACACACACCTACACATTATGGCAGTTTGAATGTAGATTGGTTGGCCAATGTGACAGATTGTACAGGTTGTTGTTGGTTTGAAGGAAATGATTAGTGGGGGTCCTCCCCCAGAAGTTTTTTATTATCATACATGTTATTTGCTAAATTCTGGTGCATTTTAATAAGTTGCTAGCTGACTTTACAGATGTAGGTTAAACAATATCATATTAAATCTTGTCACTTGAGAATGAAAATGCATTAATTGGCTATGTTTTTAGGTTTAGGTAACCACACTCCCTTACGGGATTTAGAATAGGAGGGTCCCCAGACCTGTGATATGGTCTGGTGTTAACCTGGCTACCAGTACGGTACCTTAAATTAACATTTTAACAGACAAGTTGTTTGCTGCCCACCTTTTGAAGAAATCTGTAAGCTTCCTCCTCTTTGCTTTCCTCATTTTTAATCTTTAGCTGCTGACCTCTAAAAATCCAAGACAACAAAACAATTTATTAACCTTCCTGTATAAAAGTGAAATTGACTGTATCGACAGTTAATTAAGGCTAGAGCACAAGACATGTTTTGTTTATGTTTGCCAAAGGTAGCTAACTTGAGGCAACATCAGGCTCAACTTTTGGTCAAACTTAGTTGCTAACTTTAACTGACATCTCCCCCTTCCCCTGGCTAATTTCTGTCGATAACTGGGGACTATGGAAACTGAACTCGCCAAATGCACAGACTGTTCGTTCAAGCACCTCTTTTCAATGTCACGTACCTTGTCTGCCTGCCTCTACTCGCTCTACTCCGTGTCAACTGAATTTATAGTAGACAGTCTCAACTACCACTGAGGAGATCGTAGCGTATTGAGGAGGGAATTGTTGCCAGACAAATAAGCTACCTGGACCTTGAAAACAAGACCCAAACAAGCAACTAAGGACCAAAAAAATAAACGAATATAAAACGTATTTTATAATGGCCAATGTCAGAGACAGATGGTCCGTAAAGGTGAAGTTCAGCAATGTCAACAAAAATTGTTTATGAAAAAGGCTAAACAGGCTAAGAGCTAAACACTAAGTTGTCTCCAAACTTTGTCATGCCAGGCCTCTGAATATCTGCATTGGTCATACTCTGTGCCCTCCTTCATGCAGTACAAACCCCACTTCTGTGGTTTCTTATTTAAGAGTTTGCAGCATCTAACAATGGACAAAAATACTGAAAGCAAAAGGTCAGCTTTTTCATAATCCTTGCTTTTATAAATAATATCACAGGTTCGACACCCAGCTCAGATGACCCTTTGCCACATGTCCTCCCCGTTCTCTTTGCCCTGTTTCCTGTCTCTCCTTCACTCTCAAATAAAGGAGACTAGTGCCAAAAAAAGAAAAGAAAAAAATAAAAGCATTCATGAACTGATAACAGCAATATATTTATGATCAACTCTATGGAGGCAACACACTGTCTCTTTGGTTACCTGGGGCTTCTAGTCCAATCAGTAAAATGTGGGTTTTGTAAATTGAAGGACTAAAGGTAAAACATTTATTTCCATGCATCAAAATGTGATTATCAATTTTGCATTAATTTTTAATTTGCAGCTCATAGTTGACCAAAACATTCAAAAGGAAAAGTCAGAGTGTATAATTGTATTGTGATGGGTTGTTAAAGTATACATCCACAGTCCAGTAAAAAAAGACATGACAGTTTAATAATGACAATAGAAAATTTGAAATACTCCGAAGTTATGAAAATTAGTTTTGCACCATTATGTTATCATTTATGTTTGATTATTTTCTCAACCTTGTGTGTGTGTCCATCTGCCCATGCTAAGCACATGTATAAAACTCTGTTGCACTCTCCTGCCTCTGTCATCTTTTGCCATGTCAAATACACAACATACTTGGCATTTTCTGAAGACATCAGCCTACCAATTGGACAACCCTTCCATACCTCACAACTTTCAATAAAGCTCTGTCTTAGAACTCCATTATCCCTTCCTCTCATTTTTTTGGGGAACTAAAACTTTATATTCCTAACCTGTTGGTTGTGTGAAAAGAGCATCTTCACCGTCACAAATAAATTAACCTTTTATATGAACACTGAATTGTTGGTTCCTCGGCTCCAAGGAAAACCAGGGCCCCCTCAACAAAGTCTACAGACAAAAGCTGATTTTAAACAATGATCCATAAAAATAAAAAAGATGAATAGTGTCTTCCATCTTGAAGCAGTGCAAAGGGATCTAGTTAGTTATGGCTGTATGATGATATCGGCACAGCACCTGTGTCTGGAGATAAAGACCAATAAGTGAAACAGAGGCATGAAACGTGGATGATCCTATGCCAGGGGTGGGCAAACTTTTTGGCTAAGGGGCCACATTGAGTTTGCATTCATATCTACAGTGCCTTGCAAAAGTATTCGGCCCCCTTGAACTTTTCAACCTTTTGCCACATTTTAGGCTTCAAACAAAGATAAAAATTTTTATTTATTTATTTTTTGTCAAGAATTGAACAAGTGGGACACAATCGTGAAGTGGAACAAAATTTATTGGATATTCCAAACTTCTTTAACAAATAAAAAACTGAAAAGTGGGGCGTGCAATATTATTCGGCCACCTTTTGCTGCAATTACAGCAGCAAGTCTCTTGGGGTTTATCTCCATCAGTTTAACACATCCAGAGACTGAAATTCTTGCACATTCTTCTTCACAAAACAGCTGGAGCTCAGTGAGGTTGGATGGAGAGCATTTGTTAACAGCAGTCTTCAGCTCTTTCCACAGATTCTCCATTGGATTCAGGTCTGGACTTTGACTTGGCCATTCTAACACCTGAATATGTTTATTTGTGAACCATTTTATTGTAGATTTGTCTTTATGTTTTGGATCATTGTCCTGTTGGAAGATAAATCTCCGTCCCAGTCTCAGGTCTTTTGCAGACTCCAACAGGTTTCTTCCAGAATGGTCCTATATTTGGCTCCATCCATCTTCCCATCAATTTTAACCATCTTCCCTGTCCCTGCTGAAGAAAAGCAGGCCCAAGCCATGATGCTGCCATCACCGTGTTTGACAGTGGGGATGGTGTGTTCAGGGTGATGAGCTGTGTTGCTTTTACACCAAACATATCGTTTTGCATTGTGGCTAAAAAGTTAGATTTTGGTTTCACCTGACCAGAGCTCCTTCTTCCACATGTTTGGTGTGTCTCCCAGGTGGCTTGTGGCAAACTTTAAACTCTTCCATAAAGGCCAGATTTGTGCAGTGTAAGACTGATTGTTGTCCTCTGGACAGACTCTCCCACCTCAGCTGTAGATCTCTGCAGTTCATCCAGAGTGATCATGGGCCTCTTGGCTGCATCACTGATCAGTCTTCTCCTTGTTCCAGATGAAAGTTTAGAGCAGTGGTTCTCAACTTTGGGTCGTGACCCAAAAGTGGGTCGCAGACCCGTTTTCAGTGGGTCGTGGCCCTTTGCCTGGGGAAGGAAATGCTAAAAAAAAAAAAAAAAAAAAAAAAAAAAAATGCATGTCATTCATACTCCTTACCAATAGATGGCGATAATGCCATGTAATGCGAGTTGACACCCGCCAGTTTACACCATAGAAAAAGACCTGCAATTTGTTTCCATATGTTGAGCATGGTGAAACACAGATACAACGAAGAATATATGAGAAATGGATTTTCTTATCTTAAAAGACAAAGGTCAGTGAGTGGTTATTCAGCTAAAACTATATATTTTGAGTTCTTTTTTGAAACTACTGTTCAGAAGTTGCACTGTTTTACTTCATGTTTTTGCATAAAAGCCCCGTTGAGTCTTAAAAATGGCAGTTATTGCAATGTTCTGATCGTTATGTCAGCCTTATGATTAATGCTTAAATAAGTGACTAGTTTTAATAGGAAATTGTTATATATTCAGGAAGTGGGTACTCAGCAAATGCTACATATCTGAGTTCTTTTTGAAACTACTGCTCAGTGGTTGCACTTTTTTATTTCATGTTTGTACATGTTGAGTTTGTGTTTTGGATTTAATTAAAATGCTGCTAATTGAGCATCAAAGGACTTCCCACTTGAAGTCATTTTGGTTATGCCATTTTGGTTTTTGCCGTTTTGGTTCACCAATAAACTTATTTTTTTGTGTTGGCATTCTGTGATATTCTATTTTACTATCTCCGATTCAAACTGCACGATCTTATCATTCAATAAATTTGAGAAGTTAGAAATTTTCCTTGATTTGGGTCGCTGCTTGTCATTAAGGGTGATGGTGGGTCCTGAAGCCAAACCAGTTAAGAACCACTGGTTTAGAGGGATGGTCGAGTCTGATACTCCTTCCATTTCAATATGATTGCTTGCACAGTGTCCTTGAGATGTTTAAAGCTTGGGAAATCATTTTGTATCCAAATCCAGCTTTAAACTTCTCCACAACAGTATCTGGGACCTGCCTGGTGTGTTCCTTGGTCTTCATGATGCTCTCTGCCATTTAAACAGAACCCTGAATCTATCACAGAGCAGGTGCATTTATACAGAGACTTGATTACACACAGGTGGATTCTATTTATCATCATCAGTCATTCAGGACAACATTGGATCATTCAGAGATCCTCACTGAACTTCTGGAGTCAGTTTGCTGCACTGAAAGTAAAGGGGACCAATAATATTGCACGCAGCACTTTTCAGTTTTTATTTGTTAAAAAAGTTAAACATATCCAATAAATTTCATTCCACTTCACGATTGTGTCCCACTTGTTGATTCTTGACAAAAAAAATTAGAATTTTATATCTTTATGTTTATATACACATCATGAGGATGCTAACGCAGCAAGGCTAAAAACAGAGAAAGGCATCATTACGCTGATGAGTGTGAAAGAGGGACAAACAACAGTGTCAGAAAGTGATTAAGTTGCTGCTCAACATTGGTCATCATAGAGAATTATAATTTAACGCTGATTAAATCTTGTCAGTACGGAGTACTGCATCAGAATCATAGGTGGATTATATTCCTATTATTATGCAACCCTACTTCAAACTGAACCAAAATGGAAATAATGTACTTGTGTCAAGCTATTAAAAGTACACAACCACAACAACCATCTTTTCAGTTTGAGTTCTCTGAATGTCATTTTGTAAAACATTCGATTTTTTTGTGGGGGAGTTTTAACTCTTTTTTTTTTTTCCAATGTAAAAATACATCTCTCTTTTTCTTACTGTCTTCGTTTATATGTATCCATAATCAAAAGCATGTATGTGCATGTGTATAGTACTGTGCAAACTCTTATGCCTGTGTACCGAGGCATGAAATGGCCATAGTACGGCTGCATAATGTCAGCTGTTTGTTAATAGCAGACTTGTAAATCTATTTTAGCATTCAGTTGTGGCTGGACCGGTTAATTTCCATGTGGAAGACTGAGCTGGCAGTCAAACACAATAATAGCATCGGGAATCCGGTCAGTGTTCAGAATAAAACATCTACTCCCACATCAACATATTTCCAACCGCGGGTAAACAAAGAGGGTCTCAGCAGATAATCGCAGAAGGGTCAAGCCATGGTGAGAAATACATCTTTAGATGAGAAGATTATGATTTAATGTTATGTAATTTTGAAACTTTAAAGTAAATTTGTAATTGCACGAATCCTCCGTGTTGTGTGACACAGCTTTCGCACCAATGGGACAATGGGTCAAGCACCCCTGTCTTGTCGTTAAAGTTTAAATGACCAACCATATTAATTTTTCAGTTTCTTTATTCAGATAAAAAGAGAAAATACAGTAATAATATCAGAGGAAGACTGATAAATTGCTTGGTCAGTTATTCACTTGGTACATTATTGGCCATTTTTCAATAAGCCAAAGTAAAACCCAAATCAGCTGACCCTCAGAATCACATGGATACCACAACCAAACAAAGCTCCACAATGTTCAGAGAAAAAATGAGAAGCAGAAGTCAGATTTTAGGTTTTTTTATTTTTTTGGCACTGGTGGCCTTTATTGACAGTGACAGAGGACAGGAAAGGGGGCAGAGAAAGAATGGGGAGGACATGCAGCAAAGGTTTGCACGGGCCAGGAGTCGGACCCACAAATTTAGTTTGACTTCCTTCAGAACTAGGCTCAGATTTAACTCTTTCATGAGTCCCTCCCATACAAATGTTTGCAATGACATTAACTATGATTCCATTCCATTTAGGTTTAAATGCAAGTTTTATATTTTTTGTTTGGATCTAAGAGACTGGAAAATAAATATGGATGCCCTTAAAACTTAAATAACAAATAATAAGACTAGGAGTCACAACGTTTGCAGACAACAACTCAGTCACACTCTGAATATGCCAGTTTTTGTTTTATTTGTGTTCAATATTTCTGTTATAATGGTGCATTGTTATAATGAGATTTACACTCAAGATTGTTGTGGTTGACTCCTAGCTTGTTAAAGTTGCTAGGTCGAGGTTTCGTAATGTCTCTCATATGAGCATATAAACAAATCTACAATCCTTTTCCTACAACAACAGGTAACAGGCAACAGGCCTTTTCCAAAGGCTTGTTGCCTAAACCCAACAACACACAGTGGCTTTGGTGGTAAATTCTTGTCTTTATAATCTAAGACATACATTTTAATGTCAAGAATAACTTTTTTCCTATGTTGTTTTCTAGATCCCTTTATTTTTGGAGTGGATTTTCATATCTTCTGATTTTCAAAGCTATTTTCATCTTCAGTCACAAAACAGGCAGATTGACACAAATGAGTAAGTATTTGTGAGACAGGGGGACGACAGAGAAAGAATTGGAGGCAGTGAATCTCTTGCCTATACAGCAATCTCTGACCATCTTGAACTTCTCTGACAGTGATCAAGTGTGTCTGACTGCGACAGCTTAGGTGATCGAGGTGTCCACAGTGGCAATTTATCATGCTATCGGGGAGCACAAAGATGACAATTTGTTTTACTGCTTGAATCAATTTTCTACAACTTTAACTGCAGAATGGTTCATGGTTGAAATACTGCACTATTTTCTATTAAAACTTGTTTCTTTTTTTCTTCTTTCTAAGCATTAACTCAGTTTAGGCTGTCAGAGTAGCTAAGGCACCAATTATGAACAGATCTAAACAGTAGAGCAGGTGATGCCTGTGAGTCATGCATTCATCAGCTGTCATGTTCCCCTCAGCTGCTGACACCCAGCCCCACGCACAAGCACCATCAGATTCACTTAAAAATTTTCAGCGGCAGAATATCTCTGTGGGTGAAAATATGCCATTATTGTAAACAGCAGACCTAATTGTTGGCCAATCTCAGCAACAACATCAACTCATCAATATGCCATCCCTTATTATGAATAATCATCTCTATCTCGAGGGAATTTCAGTCACTTAGTAAAGGAGCTGATGAAGCCAAGTATGTTTGCAGTTGAATTAAAGCAGCTGAAGAAATAGCAACAGAAAATGGGCAACAAAATAGGTTTAAAAGACTGTTTTTAAAGGCTGTAACAGCATCGACAGCACTACAAGCATTGTCTCTATAGTAGGGGTATCAGTAAGACCTCATGGAGGAAGATCATCCACCTTATGCATGTCCTGGAGGACTATCCCTGCCCCAGTTAAGGACACTTATAAAAGACAACAGAATCATTTATTCAAGCAACATTAAAATTAATACTAAAAGGCATTCCCATGCTGTTTTCTATTGTTTTTCAAATCACTTGATAGGCTTTTATTGTTCCCCTGATGCCTTTATTATCTGGGGGGATCATGTTTTGTTTCATTTGTTGTGTGTAGAGCTTCCTTTCCCTCCCTCCCCAATCCCTTCTGCCGTGCTTCCTTTGTCTTCCACCTGCTCCTGGCCTCCATCTGTTTCTGCAAGCATTTGACTTGTTCTTGTTTTCTCTCTTTCTGTGGCTTGACTATCATCCTCAGGAGATTCTGACAAGATATTAAGTTATAGTTACAAGGCAATACTGTGATGTGATTCCTAGGGGAAATTTCTCAGATCTGGAGTATGACATTTTTACAAGAGGAGGCAGATGTCTGCCTGCCTGAACCAAACAATGATATATTTAATTTTAAAAATGGATATGTAGTACCCTACTCGAGCCACCAGGGATTCTTATTCTGGGAAATCTACTTTTCTCACTCTTAGCTCAGGAGGATGGTAATTCATTGACAGAATGAGCTATGATGCAGACAGTGACAGGTGTGGGCATAACCAGGTGCTTCTCTGCGATACTGACATACAATTTATGTATCTCATCTCACATAGAGGACCTTGTCTTTACCAGCTGCTGCAACCTTGTGAGGAGAAAGCTCAGAGGTTTTAATTAAGAGTAAGGGTGCCATTAATTACACATTCATTCACTCTCACATAACTGTCTTACTCACAACATCTTTCTACCATCTGACCCCTCCCAGTCTACTTTTATGTCAGTCCAGAGCAGATTTAAGTACCCAAGAATTTACCCCATTTCCCATCGGGAGAAAGAAAGAAAATTTGTTAATTTGATGTATCACACTTACTACTCCCTTTATGCCACTCTGTCACCCCAGTGCCCCAGATCATTCAGCATGCTTTCATCTTTGATCTGGGATCCCCCATGAGGAGTCATGTTTAAAAAGGCATGTACCCAGCAGGTTTTTTTTTTTTTTTTTTGATAGCCTGGATATAAACGGAACCGGGGTATATGTAGCAGATTATTCTCTTAAACAACTTGGGTAACAATAAGCGGAGACATTTTTTATGAAAAGCACCTAGGTTCATTACTCTAACTAATTTAATTTTTCCCTTTTGTACAAACGAGATGATGAGGTCATAACTCATTGCAAAAACCTGTGACAGAGGCTGTTGCTGCTGTCAGTGTGATAAAGACATGTAATATGCTCAAGTTCCCCAGATATATCCTTCAGAGAAGGGACACTTTAATCTTCCTCTATAGCATAGCCAGACTTTATTAATATTCATTCATAGGTAGAAAATAGCTTTTCGGTGCTATTAATGTCTATTCACAGTAGTCTCTGAGGCATTAAAGGCAACTGGTGCAACAGTAGATTTAATATAAGTGATCTTAATCTACAACAGCTATGTTGCTGTCACTTTACAATGAAAAATGAATGTGTCTTGCAAGTAGCTAGATGTCTTTGTGGACCAATGTCACATATCAAGATGTAAATGTAAATTTTGGTCTCTTGGGACTTGTCTTTTGGACCCTGCATGTTTTAATAGGATCCAAGACCTCATATTCTTAAACAATTTGAAGATTTTTAATTTTAATTTTAATTTTCCAAACTTTTTTAAATGTGTAATCTCATCTCACATCCTCAGGATTTTCCTCACATTGCAGCTAAATGGGAATGGAATGTAGTTTTGCTGAAATATTAGAAGACATATCTGATTTCTGTTTTACTGTAATTATTGCTGGTTAAAAAAAAAAAAAAATTAAAAATCATATTTAACCAAGAGGCTGTTAAGAACTCCAAAGTATTCATTTACACAACAACTTCAACACCTAGATGTAAAGGGATGTTAATAAACATGTTGCAGGTTAATATGTTTCAATTTCTAGGCAACAGGGAAGTTTGGGAAGTAAGAGTTTGCACTGTCTTCTGTCGTTTAAACATAGAAATATGAATTAAACAGCTTTATCAGCTCCACTGACTTTCTGGATTTTTGACATCGATGTAACACTCACTTTTAGTAAAAGCTGTTTAGTTTGATGCCCGTTAAAAATAAATAACACAACAGAGCAACATGACTAGTGTTGTAGCATGTGACAAGGTAGATCATTCTAAAAAGTAATAAAGACAACAATTTTGAGAAAAAAATCACTTTTGAAAAAAAAAAACTCCTCAGAAACATGTAAGTTATAGATAAACATTTAAACTGCATGGAACAGATCAGCGTGTGTCACTGTGCACAGTGTGCACAGAGAGTATTACACTGTAACGAATTTCTGTAAATTTATGGTGAATTTACAACAGTATTTTACTGTTTTTTTTATAATAATTGTAAAATACTGTTAAATATTCATCCACAGCATGTAAATTGACAGTTAAGTAGCCAGTTAACAATAACAGTAGATAACTGTAATTGTAACGGCATGGAACTATGGATTGCTGTAAAATTCCAACGTTAGAATGGTATCTTACTGTATTGTCAAGAAAAATTGTAAAATACTGTTAAATATTCATCCTCACATGTAAATTAACAGTTAATACTTTAATTTAACAGTATAAAACAGTATTTTCTGTCAAGCAGTGGAGATCTTACTGATAATTGTGGGCTTTTGTATCTGTTTTGATTATACCACTTCTTTATTAATCAACCTTTTCACATTACTCAAGTCATTTTTGAGTGACAAGATGTGACAGGATATTCCAGAACCTGACTTTGGACAGTACAGCTTCATCATTCTGAGCAGTCCATGTGGACTTCAACCAAAGAGGTAACATTATTTTCATCTTCAAAAACTGTCAGTGTCCAGTATTTTTTTGTCTGCATAATTATTAAACAGTTGACAATATAAACGATAGCCGATTTCATTAGGTCTGTTTCACCTGGTCAGGCTGCTTAAATTGGCAAAGCAAGCTCTCTAACTTAGCAAGCTTGAACTCAGTTAGCTAACATTAGCAGTCTGGTGTTTCTGACCTTTGTAAGATGTGTTAGCATTTTATCACTTACTCATTTAATTTCATTTAAAAGTTCTTACTTATATAGGACAGCCTATTAACAGTACATCAGATTTTCAGCCATGAAATAATTCCATAAATAAGATAATGTTAGGGTATCCTTAGACTCAATTGAAGCCAGCTAAAAAATAACTCTCAAAGATCTGGATTTCTTTCTCTGTAGTGGCACCTGTGGTGATTAACAGTAAGTTTGGACACCACTTGACCTGAGAATCTAAACAGTGTTATAGTTCTGTTTCTTTCCCTCCCTCCATTAGTCTGTTTCACATTTTTATATTTTAACAGTGACGTTATGTTGCTAAATTTTTTGTTTGTCTGTTTGTTTTACAGGCACTCGTCATCGGTGATTGAGGATACCAGCCAAATGCTACAGTCAAGTACTCTCACTGTTTGCTCTCTTTCTCCTTATCTTCTCTTTCTCTACTTTCATTGTTATTGTTCACATGTGCAAAAGACTTGTTAACTGTTCTGTTACACTGCTCTGTATGATATTTTAATTCAGTGTCACACTGTTCTTGATGCTATTCTAATGCAGTGTCTGAAGTTATGCTTATTTGTAAAGTCTGTTCATGAAGGATTTCATTTTATACAGTTTCTTCCAAATAGGTAATGGAATACCTATTTTGGAAGGTATTCCAATACAATACAATGTAATACAAATGTCCTTAGTGTCATTACTATTACAAAGTCTGCTGAGGGTTTGTAATTAAGTACAGCAATGTTTTGGGATACATATTCTCTTGTGTTTTATACCTGGGGTTATCAAACTTACGACTTAAAAGGTCTGATCTGATTTTTATCCAAGGTCATTGGTCATTGGCAATAACATTTAATCAACATTAAATCAGTTCATTTATGATTATTTCGGGAAATGGCATTAGTGTGAGCGCTGTACTGTGCTGTAAAACAGCATCAGAGTGAGTGGTCGTTGGATTGTTCACTCTGTATTACTCTCCTCCGTCTCCTCCGCTAGCTTAACCTGCTACTTTCCTTCAGTTGGTACAGACAGGTGAATAATGACACAAACAAAAGTCACCAGAAAGTTAAGACGGGAGGCGCAAAATGTTTTTTATTTTCTGCTATATTTTCGGTGGGTGGGGGGCGAGCAGTGAAATACAGATACATTTATGAGATGTTCCTAATTAACTGGAAATATAAACAAATAGAAATACTTTTAGTCATTTTACTGGAGTACAGTGAGATTAAAAAAGTAAATATGGATATAGCTAAAGAAGAAATGTAAAGGCGAGAAAAGAAGAGCGGTGAGGACACTGCTTAGCTTCAGCCATTTCTATAACTGTAGCTTTGACTATTGGCCCTAACACACTATTGTTTAGATTAGGTATAGGCTTTACTAAACAAAAATGTATTCAGTTTAGTTTTAAAGGTGGAGGTGGTGTCAGCCTCCTTTAATCAAATGGCAGCTGTAATGGTAAAGGTGCCTGATAGCAGAAGGCCCGTCCTTCAAATGTACTTTTGGATACTGTAGGAAAAACAAAGTAAACCTGCACTCTGAGAGCGGTTAGCTCTATTCAGAGCATAAGGCATTATCAGGTCTTGTAAATAACAAGGAGCTTAGCCGTTAAGGCCCTTATAAGCGAGTAGCAAAATTTTGAATTTTACCAGAAGCCAGTGGAGGGAGGCTAACACTGGAGAGACGTAATTTCGCTTGCGGATTCCTGTTCACTTTACTGCATTTTGGATCAGTTGGAGGCTATTCAGGGAATTTTTTCGGACATCCTCCTAATAATGCATTGCAATAATCCAGTCTAGAACTGACAAACACAATTCCTGCTGGTAAATGAGAACCTCATAATTTAGCAACATATAACTATAACATTATGACTATGCTGTTAATATTGATCAGACCATCATTTTTTTTTTTTTTTTTTTTTGCAAAAGAGTTTTGACCAGTCAGAATCTGGACAGAGATCATCTTACAGTGTGTGTTGGAGTGTCTGGTACTGGGATGTTAGCAGTAGAAGCTTTGGACCCTGTGGGGTGTGGGGTGGACTCTATAGATTTGAAATGTACATTTAACAGGTCCCACATAATGCAATTTTCAGTCCTATTCATATTGATCAAGCATGACAACAGACGATTTTCCCATGATTCAATGATTCAAAATGCTCTGCTTTGGTTAGATAATGCTACCTGAATCCTCTATGTCCCTGAATCAAATCAAATCAAATCAAACTTTATTTATACAGTAATCCCCCACATTTTGCAGTCTCAGCAATCGCAGTCTCAGAACATCGCGGAAGTTTAAAAAATGTTCATAGAAAAAAAAATATTCGACAAAAAAAAAAAACTGAAAAAAATTCAAATGAAGCGCGACGCTGAAGCGAAACCCATCCACTCAAGAACGAGTCTCGGGAAGCAACAAGAGCCTACATGGGAGGCCCCATGAACGAATATCAAAGCCTGTGATTGGCTGCTATGATGGGAATTGCTGTGCCGTAGGTTGTCTGTACACTGACTGGCCGACACGCCTCCCCGCATCTCCCATCTCTCGTCAGCCACGTCCAGACGAGAGATCATCAAAGTGAGTGTACCTTCTGTAGATTTTGCGTACGCGCATATATGTATACTGTATGTACATATACATGTACATGTACATCCACATCGCAGTTTTCACCATTAGCTGGGGGTCACAGTCCCCATTAACCGCGAAGTGTGGGGGATTACTGTATAGGACTTTTCAATACATTATAAATGCAACCCAAAGTGCTTCACAAAACAAAACAGGATCATAACAGAAAATAAAAACCCATCCCTCTTCCCCCCACAAATACACAGCACACACATGCACACTCACAGTACAAAGTAAAAATAGTTCAGTAACATGGCAGGACAATGAGGATCCAGGTAAGGAAATACCACCTCTGGGAGGCCATCCACACTGAGAGGCACCACAGCCCGCGACCACAGGGGGCGCCGTCCCAGAGACCACCTCAACCCAGGTGGACTAGGGCAGACTCTACACATTATGGAGACCCCCCCCCCCCCAGCCCCCAGGGATCTCCAAGACGACGCCCCCGCAGGCAGACCAGACACACCTCCCAGTGTGGAGGGCGCCCATCTGGAAACACTGGAGCTAAAAACTAAAAGATTAAAGGACAATTAAAAAAAAGGATAAAAACAGACAGTAGGTAAAATAATAATAAATGTAATGTAGAAAATGTGAAAATGTAAAAGTTAAGATCTGAATAAACAGCACAGCAGTTGAGCCTCTAAGAGAAGATCACTCCAGTTTCGTACTTGCATAGGCCAGTCAGCCTCAACTATCTTGCAGACAAACAGTGGATATTTTAGTTGAGGCACCAGTCCTCATGCAGTCAGTGAAAATTGAAATATGTCTTAAGACATGTCATAAGAAGGACTTCTTCACATATCTGTTAAGGCTTCCTGTGACTGTCAGAGAACCAAATGATTATCAAAATAACCACATATGAGTTTCCTGTGTCCCATCGATCTCTTCCTTAAAATATGGTGCATAAATGGTTCCTACTAAAGTCAATATACTACATCATATTTAAAGTCAGAGCTTCTGAGAATATCTTACTGTTAACTGCCAATTTCTGTTCAAATTCAAAGTTTTTCCATGACTTTCTTTTCATGTTTTTTTCTCCCCTGAAACTGATCGGAACTTACATTTCATTTCCATCAACTATGACCTTTATTCCTTTTTTGGTAATGGATTACCACAGTTTAGCTGCAGGTATTGGAAAGGCAAAATACATCAACTCTCTTCCTTCCTTTTAGGTTTTCCTTTCTTTGAGTATAAGATAAACAATGACATATTATCATAACTGTGCAGTATGAGCAAACATTATCAATATTAAAACTCATTGGGTTTTATGACATGTAAATACAGAGATAAGAGAATATAAGATTAGTGCCCTTTCCTTACTGGATGGACCACAGGCGACCAGTGTGATATCATGGGAGATTTTTATTGTTATTAAAGTGAAAAAAAGGTATGTTCAAATTCCCTATATGATTGCAATAAATAATAATGTTGCAGTGCACATTCTGAACTAAGAATCAACATACTCAGCGCTGAGTGAATCAATTCTAAACCCCAGATATGAAACTAGAAACTGAGTTTCTCATCATTTGTCATCTCTGAGAAAATATTTCAGTGTTTGTTGAATCTCTTTTGTGAAATAGGCCCCTTAATTTCAGGGACATTGTGCAAAAGCAAAGTACCTGGATCTGTTGTTCTCATCCATCAAAGAATACATTTATTTATTTATCTAAGCTAAGACATTATTAAAAACATACCACAACACATTGTGTGGAGGACACGTGAATTAAAAACCCCATACTTTGTCAGATGTTTATTTACCTTTTTGACCTTGGGTATAATAAGCTGCTTCCTACTTGTAGTGTTAAGAGTAGCATCTGAAAAGCAGCCAGTGAAGCGGATTTTTATAAAACTGTGATCAATTTATTGTATCTATGAGTCGTAAAACCATATTTGACCGCCTTAAACCTATTCTGAGTTAAGCTTCATATCACCATGCATCACATGCTGTGTATGACTCTCAAATAAGAGTTTTATTTGGTCTGGAATTGGCCCTGTGATGGACTGGTGACCTGTCCAAGGTGTATCCCTGGCTTTCACCTGAAGAGAGCTGGGATGGACTCCAGCAGATCCCGAGGCCCTGCGTAGGATTATTTTTGACAATCCAGATGCTGAATTGACAGACTATTTTCTTTTCTTGGCAAGGATGCATAAATACTTCACAAAATCATTACAGATTAAAAAGAAACAAATATACATGGTTGAGGTTGCTAAGCAACTATGGCAAATTAAATTCCAAGCCAGCACAGCACTAACAATCTGATCAGCCTGTAGAAGCTGATGGAAGAGTCAGAAAGCAACTTGTCCATCTTCCATCCTACAAGTAACAGTAGGAGCCTATTTATTTACTTATGTGTGGGATAAACATTCCAAAATACACTTGAAAAATGGCACTTGCTTTGTGTTGTTCACATCACATGTGTTCAATATAGCCACTTCACTTTAGAGTATTTGGAGTAATTGCTGTAAGTGAACAAAAGCACAGTGAATGGGTGTGAGAAATTTTCTCAAAAGAGACCAGTCTCCATACTTCATCTCAGTCAAATTACTGAATGTGTTCGCCAAAATTTTAGACCAGTGAATGGCATAATAAGACCATGAATTTGAAGTGCGCAAGTGCAGGAGAAGTGCATTTATTTTGTGAATTTAGTGAACCCATCACTCAGCAAAACACTGAGAAATACTGCATTACACATTAATGTAGTGATGCCAACAGGTTTCACCTTAAGAAAAGCTGCTGTTTTGCAGCAAACTAGGTGGTTACAATTTTCTAGGTTCATAACATACATACACTAACCACATCATCCAACCTCCTCAAACCCCACCAAAGCAGGATACCTGTAAAAACTTGTACATGACGAGTTTATGCCTATCCCTAATCTGAAACTCATTTTAATTCACACTTTATCTGTTATCCTAACCACAACCCCAAAAATGAAATTCTGAAACAAGGACTGCTGATCCCATTATTGATCATATATAAAAAAAAAAGATCATAAAGAGGTGGCAAAAACAAGAACTCACATACTTTTCTTGTAAGTGCTTGCTCAGAATCACACTGCACATATCCTTTTTCTCTCTCACTTGGAGTAAATTGTTTAATATTTTTTGACAACGAGTTGCAACTGTATTCATTATAATTAGCCAATTAATAATCTGTCAATCATATACAATAAATAAACAATAAAAATGGCACCCCAGTGTATCACAATTATTTTTGATAAGATATTCTTGTGAAAACAAACCACTTTTGGGGATAATTGCTAAACCTGTCACATTAACGTGGTTGCAAATCAGAAAAAGCAGCAATGAGAGGTTTCCAGTTATTCTGGTGAACTGAACAACAAACACAGTAACAGCCAGTTAATTTTCAGTAATGACCAAATCAGCCTATCATGAAGAGAGTAAATTAGCACACAGTCACAAAAACAGACCTATTCTTTATAAGAGGTCTGTAATTTATCGATGACACAGGCACAACTTGTTTTGGCAAGTTTACTAAACTCATTACCTGTTAAGATAAAAAATATTTAAGTTGTGCTTAAAATGAAATACTGTTCATCAGGCTGGTAAATTTTCCTTATTTTTCTTCTCAATGGTTCAGATTCAGACAGCAAATGTGATTAAGAAAAAGTAATTAAAGGAAATCTTTTGGACCTTGCACCCTCTTAGACTGATTTTATTTCTGAAGATAAACATATGATTAAAAACCTGAGGTGTGTCACAGCATCTTGGCCATTTGGCAACAATATATTCTCCCACACTCAAGGACAATGTAAAAAGTTTTGGTGCTTCTGCTCAGAGATTTCAGGTTGTCTTAGATTTCCTCCAGATAATTAAGAATGATGTGACTTTGCAATCAATATGCTCTGATAACATCCTCTAATCCAGTACCAAATAAATTTACATGAATGGAAAATCTCTCCCTTGAACGCTCTCCCTTTCAAAACACCCATGCTTATGCTGCACAGAAAAAAAACCACAACACAATTTAAGGCATGCTTTAATGCTTTAAATGTTTTAATGTGTACAAGATAACTCAAAAAGTAATGGATGGATTTTGATGAAATTTTCAGGAGTTGTCGAAAATGTGAAAAGGAAGAAGTAATTTCATTTTGGGTGTGATCCGGAAGAACTCCTGGATTCTGGATCACTTTCAAATTTTCGATAACATTGCGGTCAATGGGGCCGGAAATTTTGTTTTTCAATATCTCTGCTAATTTCTGCCCAAAACTCATGAAATTTCACTCAGGGATTGACAAACACAGTAACTGACAATGGGAACCTCTATCAGAATTTCAAAGGCTGATCTGGATCTGATCCAGAACGCGGATTTTATCACATTCTGTAAATCGGTATATGGGAGAACTGTTGTGCTTGGCGGAGGTCTGCGCTCTCCGAGTGCTTTTCTAGTTAATCAATGCCTTTACAAGTAGATGGATATGTGATAACTATCTGACTGAAGCCACAGTACAGACAACTTACAGAAAGAAGCTATGTATAGGAGAATAAAGACGTCGGCATATAAGGCTATGTTTTTGACAGTTTTCTCTTGTCTTTTCCCATAATCCTGTTCATGCTCCATCAACCTCCTGTTTCAATCTTACACTTTCTCTAGTGTCTCTTGGCTCTTTATTCTTTTGTTTGCCTCTGTCTTTCTTCTTGTTCTTTCTTCTAAGCTTCTCTCTGTGTAACACGTGTGCAATACTGGGTCTCAGCAGGAAGGAATGCATTGAATCAGAGGGATGAAGTAGCAGTTGTTTTTACTCCCTCACTGATTGTGTTGCTTAGTAAATGCCTATTAATGAAAATTCCTAATTTCTCAGAGAAAGCACTGAAACTACATTGAATACAATAGTGTCAATTCTGAAGTGCAGTTGTGTATAAAATTACAATTGTTTTTTGTTGAAATTGCTATGATAACTTCTTTCCATATTTATTCAAAAAATGTATTTTCAACTGTACTTGGTTTTTAAAACAGCACTACATCTGATGGCGCCTATTATACAACAGAATGTATAATTGCTTCACATATTCGTGTACATCAGCCTTTCAGTACACTACCGATCCCTTTGCTTTATGTTCACAGCACCAAAGTCGACATGGTTGTTCAACTGTAATGGAAGCCAATTTGTCTGAAAAATATGAGGCTGTGGTTCACAGAAAGCTGCAGCAATTTTCTGTGTATGTATGTGTGTGTGTGTGTGTGTGTGTATTGGTGGAAGCACATGTAAACAGATTTTTCTTGACTGAATGACTTCATTATGGTGCAGCTTGAAATTTTTCCCAAAGCGTGTGGAGGAAAAATCTCAACATAAGAAAACATGGTAACAGATAGAAAGGCAGTTGTTTGAAAGAACTCAGAAGATTTTGGACCTTTGTTTTATTACACAGTACATCAAGTAATGGCTTTTTCTACATCAGCTTTTTTGGTGTCTTTTTTTTTTTTTTATCTTTATGAGGGTCAGGCTCATGTGATGCATGTCAAACTCTGACAGCTAGCAGTCTTCTGAATAAGTGTGACTAGCAGTGATTTGCTGTCTTTGGTAAATGGAAATTTTAACTTTCTGTTTGGGTTACAGCAAGGAAGGGCCAAGATAGAGTTCTAGGCTTAAGGCAGCTGCAATTCTTTTTTTTTTTTAGTTGATATGCAACCTCAATTGATTCTTCAGTATTTGTGAAAAATAGCCTCAATGGTATGAATTTTGGTCCATTTGTGTAAGAAACTAAAGCTGGGCAGATCGATCCAAAATGATCGGGTAATATTGATACCTAACCATCAATTGTATGGTTTTATTGTTATGAACAAGTTTATTTTGTCTCCCACAAGCACTTCTTTTGACTGGTGTTAAGTGTTTTTTCAAATTTCATTGAAGTCATGTGTCTGACACGTCGCTGTGTCCTCCTTCAGTCAACAGAGAGCATCACAGGTAGATCAGAGTGGTCAATTTCAGCATCAATCATATTTTTTAACTTTTTCAAAGTACATGTTACTTAAGTCATATGTTACTGGAGCCAACTCAAAAAAACATAATTAAGACCTTGAAATACCCCAGTACATGTCACGTATCCCACTGAAACTGAAATCTAAGATAAGATATCATTAGATAATCTTTTATTTTTCCAACAATGGGGAAATTTGTAGTTAAAGCAACAGGAAAGTTAACTAGAAAACTTTCCTTGGTGGACTAGAAAATACATTATGAACAGAACAATTCAACTCCAAAGAATATTTACAGAAAAATGTTAATTGTGATAATAAAGTATTTTGCGGTCACCTATAGAGGGTTTTCACCAACGTCACATTTTGGTCAGTGACCCAGATGCGCGGCCATCTTGGAGGTACTCGGATGTAAACACACCGCTGGATCAAAGCAAACGACCGTGGCTAAAGGATGGATAAACCACAGAAAAGCTCTTCAAAAGGCGTTACAGATGCAAAAACATACAGAGAAAGGGAACGATATTCTGAAAAGTTACAGTTTGTGGCTGGTGTCGATCCGTATGAGTTAGCTCCCTCGTCTTCGAGCAACGACGAGCCGGAGAGCCTCCCTTCGATTGCATGGCACCCAATCTGGGTCATCCTTTTGATAAAGGTCAGACCTTTTACCTGGAATACAATGAGAAATATAGCACATTGTAGCTCTACATTTTAAGAACTGTGTTGCTAGTGTAGCTAGGTGGTAGCTTGATATTCTCATTAGACTAGAAATTAAGAGCTTTTAATTAAATTGGATGACTTAGGATGGATGTTAATACCAGGTTTAAATATGGCTTAAATCGTAAAGTGGCCAGAGATCATTAAAAAGAACAACATTTTAAAACGAAACAGCAAAAGTGTGGATATGGAATAAAGGTAGTTTTATAAGTCATAGCTTATGATGGTTACCAGTGGATATTCAATTGGATTGGATTTAGGTAAATTTTTTTGATCTGCCTTGATAAATGGCTTCCCTTTTGAACATTTAGTTCTTTGCTCAGTGCATAAAGTAAGTGTTGCTTTTAGGCTTGTCTGTTTTGTTATTCCAGTAATGGTCATAGTCTTGATGAACCAGGGAAGGATGTGCATGACCTAGACCTAGACATATTCTGCAACTTTAGAAATTAGAAAGTGAAATGGGGGGGAGATTTTTTTTTTTCTTCAAGTACACTGGAGGCCAGACTAAACAGCAAAAGCGTAGATGTAACCTATAGCTCTATTTTCTGCTAAGAAACTGATACTCATTTCAGTCATATGAAAAAGAAAGTATTCCCTCTCACAGCTCTAAGGTTTTACATCTGAAGATATAATTTAAAAAAAATCATAACCAGGTCCTTAAGATTTTAAACAACAACATATTGCGTGTGTGTGTATATATATATATATATATATATTAGGGGTGCAATGGTACAAGAGGCTCACAGTACGGTCCGTACCACGGTTTTTGTGTCACGGTTTCGGTACGGATTCGGTACGGTTTCGGTACGGATTCGGTACAGTTTCAGACCACCTGCTACCCTAAACCCACGATCGCAAGATACCAAGTTTGCGGAAAGTGCAACTGGCATGTCGGCGCGTAAAAGAGCGTGTCCAAATCGAATAAATGTGTGTCCACCTGGTCACATGTGGATGTGCACAAACGGCTCTACCTTTTGATTACGCATCACTGTATTACTTGCAGACGTTTTTATTCTCTTGAGGTCAGAGGATGTCTGGTCAGCAGTTGTGGTGGATGTGGGAATAGTCACAGCCAGACACATCAGTCTGAACAGCTGTGGCATGATCTCATTCAGATGTCTGCTGTGGAGGAAACCAAGGAGATCTTTGTCTCTTGTGTCAAGCTGGAAAAGGTTGGATGTGGGAATTTATTTAAGATATGTCTGAAACTGTTGGTGGCCAAGGAGGGACAGGAACATTAATTGTTCGTGATCTTTAAATGCGCATTCAATGATTCGTTCTGCAATATTTAAAAAAGCACATCAGCTGCGCCAAGACGCACAAACTGGTAACAACTGGATCTTCCGCAGTTAAGATCCTGGTTTAGGGAGGTGGAATATTGCGTTCTGTTAACTGTTTTCACTCCCTCGCCGGTGTATTCAACAGCAAAACCAAAATGCTCCCACACCAGTGATTAAAAAAAGTTTTTCCAAATTTCTCCACTACCGCTGGCCATGCCTGCTTGTTTTTTTTTTTTTTTTGCATCTATGAACTGTAGCCAACCGGCCAAACTGTGATCGGTTGGTCACTGTGAGTGAGCGGAGGCGAGTGCACATTGACATGCAGTGGCGGGCCTGTTGCCTAAAAGGCACGCACGTTCACGTGCAAGTCCAATGCAAAGTTACTTGGAACATAAATACCAGGACATAAAAGCGTCCCGTGCAGGTCACACTGAATGGTTTGGTATTTTACCGAATACAGTTGCATCCCTAATTATATATAAATATATATATTATATATATATATATATATATATATATATATATATATATATATATATACACACACACACACAGTGCCTTTCGAAAGTATTCGGTGTTGTCCTAACCATGCCTCCTTGCGTTAATACTTTGTAGCGCCACCTTTCTGCAATCTACAGCAGTCTCTTGGAGTCTTCATCAGTTTTGCACATCCAGAGACTGAAATTCTGGCCCATTCTTCCTATGCAAAACAGCTCGAGCTCAGTGAGGTTGGATGGAGAACAATTGTTAACAGCTGGATTTAAAAAAAAATGTTTTTTATGGATATATTTGAGAAATATCTTTGTTCTTGCCACTCTTCCACAAAGGCCAGATTTGTGCAGTGTACGACTGATTGTTGTCCTCTGGACAGACTCTCCCACCTCAGCTGTAGATCAGTTCATCCAGAGTGATCATGGGCCTCTTGGCTGCATCTCTGATCAGTCTTCTCCTCGTTCCAGATAAAGGTTTAGAGCAGGGGTGGGCAAATCCAGTCCTGGAGGGCCGGTGTCCTGCAAGTCTTAGATGTTTCCCTCCTTCAGCACACCTGATTCAAATGAATGGCTCATTAACAGACCTTGATGACAAGCTGATGGTGATCCATTCATTTGAATCAGTTAGAGGGACTGGTAGATTTGCAGTGGTCTGATACTCCTTCCATTTCAATATGATTGCTTGCACAGTGCTACTTGAGATGTTTAAAGCTTGGGAAATCTTTTTGTATCCAAATCCAGCTTTAACTTCTCCACAACAGTATCTGGGACCTGCCTGGTGTGTTCCTTGGTCTTCATGATGCTCTCTGAGCTTTAAACAGAACTCTGAGACTATCACAGAGCAGGTGCATTTATACGGAGACTTGATTACACACAGGTGGATTCTATTGATCATCATCAGTCATTTAGGACAACATTGGATCATTCAGAGATCCTCACTGAACTTCTGGAGTAAGTTTGCTGCACTGAAAGTAAAGGGGCTGAATAATATTGCACGCCCCACTTATCAGTTTTTAATTTGTTAAAAAAGTTGAAAATATCCAACAAATTTCTTTCCACTCCACGATTGTGTCCCACTTGTTGTTGACTCTCCAATTATACATTATTTGAACCAAAACTAAAACAAGGGGCAGAAGCAGTGTGAAAACTGAAATAAAAGGCTGGATCAATTTGATGTGGAGAACCTCGATTTGTTGTAGCACTTCTGTGTTGTCATGAGAAAATACACTAGAATAGGCATGAATTACACAATCTCAAAATCATCTGACAATGTTGTCTCTTGATGTCAAGAATGATTGGCACTCTCACTATTTTTTTTGACATTAGAGAGGAAACCTCACTCCAGATTTGCATGAAAATATGACTGCGTGATTTCAGTCTCAGTAATAATATAAAAAAAGCAGCACACCTTGGTGAGAATGGAAAACCCAGCTTAGACAAACATTAAATAGTTAATATGAGTGCTAAAATCATCAGCATAACTCAGAGTTAAGCCATGTATGTCTTGTTAAAATACCAGTAGTCCTTGTGTAATATGATTTTGAACCTAAAGATTTAATCTTGAATTAAATAAGCATCTAGCCTGGCCTTAATTCAACACAAGAAGGAGATGAAGGAGCTCATGAATTGCTTTAATTTATTTTGCTTTGTACAATCTAATTCTAAACTCTTGTCAGTCATGCTGAAGGACAGGGAGAATAAAACAACTAACACATGACTCTTCTTGTTGGCAAGTAGCCATAAGACAGGAGGATGGCTCAGGGGCAAGCTAGAAGACATTTAAAAATGGTCAATTTTTTACTAGATTTTTTGTAATAATCTATGAATTTATTTATTTTCTGTGTTTTCTTTCTGTTTTTTTAAGAATGACATCAGTTTGGCTGTAAACATGGTTTTTAAGAAACGTTTTTTTTCTCTTTCTGTGGGCAGAATTTACAACGGTAAATTGTCATATCTGCTGTGGAATTCAGATATGTCATAGTCCATAATGACCAGTGGGCCAAACACCATCAACAGCTGTCAGCCCTGCTGAACTGAGGCAGCCACCCCACATGGACTGGCTGACTGCCTCTGGCCTAAACACTAATCAGTGCCTGTGCCTATCTGTGTCACAATACACATTACAAATGACATTACCTTTCACTGGCCAACAGTCTGTTGGGCTTTTATTTTATGACTATTTGCACATTTAGAAAATTGGACAGAAATTATTTCATTTCATTGGTTCAAATGTCACTAGATAACCTGGTTTGCACCAAACTGATTCAAGCTATTGCTGATATAATATTGCAAATTACCTATTTATTAAGGGTATATATGGGTGTCTAAAGACAATTATATATAACTGATAAAAATGTATTCAAAAATTAAATAGAACTGAGCACCACCCGATCAGAAACTACAAATCAAAATCAGTCTCAGCAGCAACTGCTGGTCTATGTGTATCAGTCTTTGACCAGATGTGGCGCTATAGAGCGACACAGAAGAACTGAGTCCACGCATTGACCTTTGTGACCATAAATGTTACACACGTGTAAATTAAACAAATGACTTCTCTTTAAAGTGTGTAGGACTTTATATCTCCTCAGCTAGGAGTCACATAAAAAAAAAAAAAAAAACAAAAAAGACAAACTGTAAATAAGCAAACCCCATACATACAAAAGCCATACATAAAAATATTATTGTATGCAGGTATCACTGTAATATCATTACTGCATGGTTGGCAAAATAGCTGTCAAAACTACCACCAGGTGTACAACTCCAGAAAAGATTATGTTGGTGATCACATCTTGTTTAATCAAATCAAACCTTAAGTAAGAACCAAAGGTTAATCATGGCCTGAGTAACAAGACTGAAATGTTATGCTCTGTGGTCTCAGTGGTGAACGACTTTCTTTCTCCATTGGCAGTGAAGAAGCACAGCATTGACAGTCGGTCCAAATCTGTCTGGGTTTGAAAGACCCCCTGAAAAGTTTGGGCTCTTTTATGCAGCATCACAGCCAAAGAGGAGATGTATTCCTTCAATTCATAGCAGCAGGAGAGTTTTCTGCCAGTGGCTCAGTTTGCCCACATGTGTAGAAAAAAACTGAATTAAAGGGTTTACAAGTATTTACTACTATTGTTTTCTGGGCTCAGAGGAGCTTTTTGGGCTTTCACAACCAGGTGTGAAACAACAACTGAGTTTGTCTCAAAATTATCTGCTCAGTCTTTGACCCTTCCATGCAGGCCCCTCTTTGTGTTTTCACATGGCTGAGACCTGAAAATATTCAAATTGGTATTGTGCAGAAAATTATTGTTTGGATTGTTGATTATTTTGAGTTCTTGGTGTCATGGTTGCAGTGAAGGAGGAAGGACCCAAGAGCAGGAGTTCTCAACGAAAAGGGGTTTACAGTTATCTGTAAACCCCTAATTCGCGCTTTAAGTTCCGCGGTTGTAGTTATTCGCAGATTCTCAGAAATATATAACATAATAAAAAAAACATCAAGACAAAAATTGTGGAAACATCACAGGATGTTGTGTGCGTTCTCTCACTGCGAAGAAATGTTGTGAGCCAGCCTCGCCCCTTTAAGAAGGTGGCTTTATGGGTAAGAGGAGTGGAAAAAGCAAGGGTGATGGAATGGCAGTACTTGTCAACAATAAATAGTGTAATCCAGGACAAACTACTGTAAAATATAGTTTTTGTAGCCTGGATATTGAACTGTTAGCTGTGACTTTCTGTCCATATTATTTACCAAGAATGTTCACCAGTGTTTTTATACAGGCAGTTTACTGGAACCGGACAATTCGTCCAGCTGTAACTGTGAATTGCATTGATGTGTTTTTTGTTTTATTGTGGTAAGCAACTTGGTGTGTCTGTGGGAAAACGACAGTGTAGCTGTTGCATGAAGTGAAGAAACATTCCAGCTTTGTTGATTTTACTGTCTCCTCTTTGTTTTCTCTTTTCTTACTAACTACATATTGCATTCCGTCTTGGATATAAGGCCTCAAGATCTCCTTTGTTCTTTTTGGCACCCAGTTAATCTTGGTGTGACACAAACACACATGATCTCACCTGCCATTTTTGTAGTCAATCACCACCACATGGGTTGGAAGCCATTTTGTTCCAGACATTCACACTCACACACCCAAACATCTGCCTTTTCTCTGACACATATGTATATATGTTAATGTTTTCATCCAATTTCATGTTTGTTTGCTTATGTTAATTTAGTTGTCATCTAGTTTAGTAGATATCAGTCTTGATTCAAGTGTTCATCTTTAATATTTGTGTCAATAAATTCTGATATATTCTAATGAGAAGTTGTTTGTGGCTATTTTACTGGTTGAAAGGGTCACTACTTAGACTCATTCCTTCTCTGTTGCTCTATAGCACCACACCTGGTCACAGACTGGCACACATAGAACAACAGCCATTTAGAGACTGATTGTCCCATTTAAGCTTTGTTTCCTGATTGCCAGGTGGTTTCCTGATTTAATTTATTAATTTTCTTAATACATTTACCATGTTATTAACAACTGTCATAGGACACTTATTAATAAACAAGCATTCTGTATCCCCAACAACAGCATGTTGAAAAAAACAAAATTCAATTCAATTCAATTCAATTTTATTTATATAGCGTCTGTTACAATGACAATTGTCTCTAGGCGCTTTACAGAGACCCAGAGCATGACCCCCGAGCAAATATCATCAACTAAGATTATATCATTAAATCCAATCAATGATAATGGCAGGTAAAAAACTCCCACGTAGGGAGAAAAAAAAAACCTTTATACCAAACAGTGGCAAGGAAAAACTCCACTTTAAGAGGAAGAAACCTTGAGCAGGACCTGGCTCATATGGGGGGACCTTCCTGCCGAAGGCCAGCCGGGTAGAGAAAGAAAAGAGGGGAGACAGAACAGAGAGAGGATGTAGGACAGAGAGAAGATGGAGGACAGAAAGAGGATGTAGGACAGAGAGAGGAGAGCACAGAAAAAGTAAAAAATAATAATAAAGAAGTAGTGGAATTGTTGTAGGGTGAATGCAAACGGGCTATGGAGGGCCCTTGGGCGTGTGGTCAGCGTAATGAGTCATGATAGGCTCTTGAGTATCAATAATGTGCGGGTGGGGTGTAGGTGAGGTGTGTGCGAGAAAAGGGGGAGGAGGGGGGGGAGGAGGGGGTTTGGGCTTTAAGAAAAGAGAAGGGTAGGATTTCAAACAAAAGGATGCGATATATAAATATAAACAGATGGAGGCAGCAGCACTGGGATGAGATGGCCAGAGGACCAGGTCGCCGATCACCACGCCAGTCGGCACCCAAACACAAGTGGAGGAGACCCCGGGATGGACAGAGGATGGAACTGCAAGTCAGCATGAAACCCAGGAAACTCTGGCCTGCAAATACACAGAAAGAAAGGGGGGCAGAAACAGCACAACAAACACAGGAAAGCAAAGAAAATGGAGCACAGTTTCAGTAACAGGGTGCTCCCAAATAATTATAAATGAGCTGGAGGAGGAGGAAGGGAGGAAGAAAGGGAAGAAAAAGGAGAAGAGCAGTGGAGACAACCACTCAGCAGATCATGCTGGTGTCCCCCTGTAGCGTAGGCCTATAGCAGCATAACTATGACGAAGCTGTGATTAAGACGAGTTTACTCAAGTCTTACTACTACAACTATAGTTATAAACTATTAGCCCCTACACACTATAGTTTAGACTAACTGTAGGCTTTACTGAACAGAAATGTTTTCAATTTAGTTTTAAAAATGGAGATATTATCAGCCTCCTTAACCCAAACTGGTAGCTGGTTCCATAAAAAAGGTGCCTGGTAGCAGAAGGCCCGCCCTACAAACCTACTTTTAGATATTCTAGGAACGACGAGTAATCCTGCACTCTGAGAGCGGAGAGCTCTATTAGGAGCATAACATGCTATCAAGTCTTGTAAATAGCGCGGAGCTAGGCCATTAAGGGCCTTATATGCGAGAAGCAGAATTTTAAACTCAATTCTAAATTTCACGGGAAGCCAATGGAGGGAGGCTAACACGGGAGAGATGTGATCTCGCTTGCGGATTCCTGTCAGCACCCTCGCTGCTGCGTTCTGGATCCAATTGAAGGCTATTTAGCGAGCTTTTCGGACATCCTGCTAACAACGCATTATTACAGTATCCAGTCTAGAGCTAACAAACGCGTGGATTAATTTTTTTCGGCATCACCCTGGGAGAGGATGCTCCTAATCTTGGCAATATTTCGGAGATGAAAAAAGGCAGTCTTGCAAACCTGATTAATATGCTGCTTGAATGACATATCCTGATCAAAAATGACTCCAAGGTTTTTCACAACTGTGCTGGAAGCCAGCGTAAATCCAGTCAATCCATTCCTCAGGTGTTTGGGACCAAAGACAATAACCTCTGTTTTATCCGAGTTTAGAAGCAAAAAGTTAGAGGACATCTAGGACTTAATGTCATTAAGACACCTTTGAAGTTTAGCCAAAGGTTTTGTTTCCTCTGGTTTCATAGATAAGTACAGCTGCGTATCATCAGCGTAGCAATGAAAGTTTATGCCATGGCTCTGGATAATTTTTCTCAAGGGCAACATGTATAAAGTGAAAAGGATTGGTCCCAGAACTGAACCCTGTGGGACGCCATAGCAGACCCTAGTCCGTGTAGAAGAAACGTCATTAACATGGACGAACTGGAACCTGTCAGATAAGTATGACTTAAACCAGCCTAATGCTGTCCCTTTAATTCCAACAGTGTGCTCCAATCTATGCAGCAAAAGGCCGTGATCAACAGTATCAAAAGCAGCACTGAGGTCCAGCAGAACAAGGACACACAAAACAATCCAGACCAGAAGTAGATGTCACTTCTGTTACCAGCATCTTTTTCTCTTCTTACAGACAGAATCACATATCGTTCTGACTCATGATCATAGATTTAAGGCACTCAGGTAACACATCCACGATCATGATGCTCACAAAAATGGCAATAGGAAACATTTTCTGAACTGACTACTAAGTATAGCCATTAAAGTTAATATAATCACTGCGGTGCATGCAAAACATTGACATTACTGTATGCACAAAAAAGCTTGCCAAATGTATACAGCACAGGTGTTTTAGTGAGAAAGACTTCATGAAATAAGTTAGGGGGTTGATTTTTAATTACCTTAAGGATTTGCTGATTTACATTCTGCCTCCAAAGTCTCTCATTGATTCTGTGAAGTGTGTGAATATTTCTGTGCATGAGTGTGTGGATGTGTGTATCTCGTGTTGGAAAGTGGTTTGATTAGGGTTCACCTGAAGAATCAATATAGTTTTAATGGCAAACAGGATGTCCTCAGGTAAAATTCAGTCCGAAATACTGCATAAAATTCCATCTGGGTTTTACTTTTTCTAGGGTGGTTGGCGAGAGTGGGAAAAAAATGTATGAAAAGGTACTCAATCTTGGCCTTCATATATACATCTATTCTTGAAGGTCAGAAAGCTTGTTATAGTGGACAAACATTATACATCTAGTGGCACTACTCTCTCATTAATCTATTTTTCTCTTCTAAGACTAAATCTGTAAAATGGTCGACATGTATTGGTGAATATCAACAGCTCACATTTCCCAAATATATACTTTAACTTTATAAAGTAATAGGCCTACTAGTTATATCTGCCTGTGTTTTATCTAGAAACAAAAGCTTTTAGAAAGTTAGAAATAAAACCCACTTGGTAGCATTGCATTCCCTACAATGTATTTCCAGTTACAACTGATTCTCCATTTTCAAACAGGATATAGACTGTTGTAGTTTAAGTTAGAGTCACTGTTCTTCAATATTTATCACAGAAGATCTTTGTTTCATTCGCCATGTCTGAGGTACATGAAGGATGTAAAGAAAAGGAAGCCTGTCATTGTAAGCAGCAGAGTTCACAGAAGAAACTTCTTCACCAACTATAGTTTCAAGGCGTAATTCCAGGGTAATGCAAACAACAACAAACAAGGATAAATGCCAACTATACCAGAAACTTCTGCCTTCCTCATAAGTGTTACTTGATGTCAGGTGTGACGCGTCTTTATCAGCTGTTATGGAGACGTGACCAACTTGTCAGTTTTGACTGGTCGATCATGCCTCCCGCTGTCCGCCTGCTTCTCCAGGATGCTGTTCCATGTCTGGGAAAGCATGTATGCCTCCTCATCTCTTTGTCTCTGGGCCCTTTATCTCAATTGCTTCCCCAATGCAGCGCTTGTGCTTGTTGTCCTTGATGTGGATGACTCTGGTCTTATCCCAGTCAATGATATGATTTTCCCTTTTGCAGTGGTCCGTTATGGGTAACTAATATCTGTATAATTGTGATGCACACCTCTTAGAAAGCGATGATGTCACCATCATCATCTGGCATTCTAGTTTTGTGAGCGCAGAGCAAAAGTATAAAGAGAAGAGCTCAAACTGGAGCACATAACTTCTGAATGCACAACAGAGAGTCTGAGTGCTCAGTAAAGTAGAACATGTCTGCAAGGAAGCAGAGACTTTGTGTATGCGGACAGTTTTGAAGAACAGCAGCATAATATCTAAGTATAAAAACACTGATTGGCCCTCTCTGATCATCAAGCTAGACTCCTGATTAAAGATATACCCCCATAAAATATCCTAATTACACTAAAACACCAATGCAGTAATAAACTTAGATACACAGGATCATTTTAAAAATTCTTGTAATGTGCTTCTCATGATATTTCACCATAGTGTTAGTAACCATTAATTCAGTGTTCTTATTCACAAATAGACTACCCACATATACTGGATGGGATTCAGAAGTTGATAAAAAGGAGTTTCAATTTGTGTAACCCAATAATTCCTCAGAGAAAGTTGCAGTATTTGTGTATTCAAACAGGATATTTTGAAAAATGTTGATCTCAGAGCTTTTGTTTTCCTAGAGTGCTAAATTAATATGCAGTTCTTCACACATATCATGTCATAGTCACATATTAATTGCTCTCCATTAATTATATATTCTGAATGAGTAGTACATTTGCATCGATTTCACATGCAAGTGTGACCGACCATTACGCTGTATGTGTGAAAAGTTTCAACTAAGTAACACGGTAGAGAACATGCATCTGCATACTGCTTTACCACACTATATTGCTGTAGGTTTGAACAGAATTTTAGAATGACATGCAGCTGATTTTGTTCTTTAATCTTGTTTGTTCCTGTTTTCACAATTTCAGATGGTGCTTTGAATTTAATGTGACATATGTAAACATAAAATGCTTTGTCAGACCAAGATCTATTGATATAGAAAGATATAGATGTGCATGTTTTTTTTTTTTTTTTTCAAATTCTCAACTTCATGTCATTTTCTTAATGTATATGTTATTGTACTTTAGCCTGAAACACAGTTCAAAAAGAACAGTGAAGCTTTTACCACTTTGTAATGGCTCTAATTTCTTCTCTCAACAGTTAATATTGTCAATTTTACAGCACATTGAGTGAACGAGGTGTTTCAGGTGTTAATTTTCATCATTGTTTCTGCAAAGACACCTTACACTGTGAATTTGCTGGCTTCTTTTTTTTTTAATTTAATTTCAAACTTTTTACCACCTTCTTTATGAGGCACAGGTAAGCACTACAGTCAAGTGAGTCCAGTACCCATAGCCCTCTTCTTCCTTAGCCATGGCTTTAAACAGTATGAAGAATGTGTTTCTTGTATTTTCTTGAAGAAAATTGCGTGAGCATCTCTGGAAAAAGATGTTGCCTTAATGATGGCATAGCTGCTCGTTAATCTCAGATTATTTTTCTGAATTAAAGTTGCCATTGCAGAAATGTACATTACCTTTCCCTCAGCACTGATAGAACCTTGTGCCAGTGCCGATCCTGGTTTTATGACTTGTTGCTGATGACAGTCTGGACCGCCCTTCTCAGTACAAAACAATATCGTGTATTTCATCCAAATAATATCCCAAATACAGGCGTACCTCTATTTACGAATAGATAATTGGTTCTGGAAGTAGTTTCGTTCGATATCGATACCAACTTTGGTATTGGTATCGAATGATACTCATGTAAAAAGATCGATCCTCTAAGCTTTTTTTTCTATTCCCACATGCACTGACTGCACATGCACTCATTGAAGTATGTTTCTGACATGCTGTCGCTGTGTCCTTCCTCCCCCCTTCCCCTCTCGTCTCGTCTTTTGACGTTGCACCGTCTTTTCTGCTCTGTCCAAATGTGTTAAACCTGCCGAAAAATTACCATCTTTTCCACTTGTTTGGCGCATGCACATTCAGAGCACGTTGCAACAGACACGCACCAACGTGCCCACGCACGCTACGTAAAATGCGAACCGTGGAGGCTCAATCTCTAATATACACCTGTGAGAGTTAGTGAGTTTAACTCTTCACCACACTGCAGAAATAACTGAAACCAATCGGTGACACTGCTCCAACACGGGAAGTCTATTTAATTACTAATGAACTCCACAGTGTAAAAAAAAAACAACTTTACATACTCGAACTCTGAAAAAGTAACACTTTTGTATTTGCCTGTGTAACAAAACATTTTTATTCTGAAACAAATCATTAAAGTTTGGATCGATCTCCACAGCTATAACGGGTAACTACAGAATAAAACTACAACAGCATAAGTGAACAAAAAAACAAATAACAAAATTAAACAACGCTGTCAGCTGCAGCAGTCTTGCGGCCACCACCACCTTTTCTGTCTGGTGCTGAGCGCAGATAAGCCGCCATCCGGGACACGATGGCAGCCTCACTGGCTCGAATCTGGGCACGCCCCCAAACACCTGTGTGCCTATGAGTGTCTCAGAGCACACTGTGAGGTGGGACTTTCCCTTATGATCACATCAAGGGGCAAACAACTAGGTTGAAGCAGATTGGCTGATGTTGGTTGATGTATTTCCACATAAATATTTAGATTGAGAGTTGAATAGCTTCATGCTAGTTGCTAAGTCTTTTGTCTGTTATCATCCCTAAAGCAAGAACAAAAAAAAAAAAAAAAATCACACCCATTGCAAAATGCTTCAACTTGAGCAATTTTATTGGGACATCAATGTGAAATCAATTCAGTGCCTTGTTTCCAGACATCAAATCAACGTCAATTTGATGTTAAGTTTTGTACAGCAACATTGTATTTATGTCAAATATATTGATTAACAATGTATGATGCAGTAATTGGATGTGAGATTGGTCCTTTGGTTGGACCTTTTTACAACCATAAGGAAGTCAAAGCTTCTGTAGGCTATTTATCATTGTGGTCAAAATCTTGATCAATCTTCAACATCAAATTGATGCCACGGTGCCCACTGGGACACGTATGTTTACATTCAGTAAACTCTGGGAGCTCCAAGTAGCAGCGCATACTGTATTTTTGCCTTTCGTATCCTGAAATTTCTTTCATGACAAGATGCGATATTTTCCCGTTGAGACGTGTCGTAATCTGAAAACTTCCGTATGTAGAGATGTGTGTAAGTAGAGGTACCACTGTACTTATTTCATGTGACCACAGGACACATTTTTACATTTAAAGCCATGCTGAAAGCTATGTATATACTAAATTATTATACAGCTGCTGCCCTCCCAGCATGCAGAGCTTTAGAGCACCTCGTTAAGTACATGCAAAGACATTTTAGGGCACACTTTTAGCAGAATTCACCTATTATTGGTTTAGGCCTATGTGATTTGATACAGTGATTTTTAACAGTTTTGTTCAAAGCCACACTGGAAATGTAAAATAAAGCAAGTAAGACGTAAATTGACAAATACCATAGATATTAACTCATAAGCCTATTGTTTATTTACAGGACATTCATTTTTGATTATTTATGTCTATATATGTCATCTTAATTGCCCTGTTAAAGAAAAATTGAGGAATTAAAACATAATCACCTGTGATATTAACAGGCAGAATTTAGGTACCTTCGATCAAAACTATTTTGCTGGAGACCAAATAGCACTGAGACAGAGGAAGATGTACTTCAGTAAAAGTTTGAACAACTCATATCGCACACCATTCCTATGTGGATTCTCTTTTAAAATGCTTCTTTACTGCTACTGGTTGATGATATATATCAAAAATTAACTTGTAGCTACTTTCATAAAAAGGTTTCCCCACCTGCTCCTGTACCATGGACCAGAGGAGCATGACATACTGGGTGAAGAGCTTCTGGAATACCAGACTAAACATAAGTTCAGCTAACGGCCTGAAGCAGCTCTTTTCCTCTCTATTTTGTAGACCAGGAAATACAGCGTGGATGCAGCAACAGCAGCTGGGCTGTTTTTCTTCCCGGGTCAGTCGGAAGACGTTGTCGTTGGGGCATGTACAGGGATCTCTTTCTGTGTGGCGGGGCATCAGAACATCAGTGGGACATTCCATTGTAGCTGCAGCCAGGACAGGTGGTTACTGGTTCTTGGCAATCACAGGGGCTTCTTTAGACATGGTGCTGGGGAATGCAGACCTGTTACCAGTACCTGATCACCAAAATTCATTTTGTAATGTACTGCAGCCTAAATTGCAGGAATGGGTGACATTCAGTTGATGAGACAAAAGAATACTGCAATGACAGTTAAAGTAAAACTTTAGGCATCACTGCCTTATCTTTTTTTTGTTTTCATCATTGGAATAATGCCAATTTTAAAATATTACTGAATGCTGACTTGACCAATGAAGATCTGGGAAAGTTGTGGAAATTAGGCTAAGAAGGTGGTTGTGATTTGTGAGCAGCAGTATGGTTCCATGCCAAGAAAGAGCACTGCGTATGTTATCTTTGATAATCTGGTGGATAAGCACAGTGATGATCAGAGGAAGTTGCATTGTGTCTTTGTAAATTTAGAAAAAGTGTACAATTTCTGAGGAAGGAATTGTGGTATTGTATGAGGAAGTATGGAGTGACAGAAAAGTATGAGAGAGAGGTAGAGGACATGCATGAGGACAGGATGACAGTGGTGAGTTGGGCAATAGGAGTAACAGATAAGTTTCAGGTGAAAGTGGGATTGGCCCTGAGCCCCTTCTCTCTTGCCATGGTGATAGATCGGTTGACAGACGAGGTCAGACAGGAGTCTCCAGGGACTATAATGTTTGGGGATGACAATGTGATCTGTTGTGAGCAGGTTGGAAAAAAAACTGGAGAGGTGAAGATATACATGTGAGAGAAGAGGAATGAAGGTTAATTTCATCTGGACAGAGCATGTGTAAATTGAAAGGGAAGCATTTAGATGCAAAAAGTAGATGCGAAGAATGTGTATGAGTTAAAATTCTTGGGCTCAGCTGTTCAGAGCAATGGTGAGTGCGCGGAAAAGGTGACCGGGAGCATGTCGACAGGGTGGAGTGGTTAGAGAAGTGTGTCTGAAGTTATTAGTGATAGAGTAGCAGCAAGAAAAAAAAAGACATACAAGATGGCAGTAATACCAGCCCTTCTCTATGGCTTGGAGACAGCAGCACTCACCAAGAGACAGGAGAGCTGGAGGTGGCAGACTTGAAGATGTTAATATTTTATTTGGATGGTTTGGACAAAAAGAGGAGGGTGATTACATTTATAAAAGAATTTTGGAAGGGATTTCTAGATGTGATGAGAGAGGATATGCATTTGATTGGTGTGCAAGAGGATAAATGGAGATGAAGATGTAGAAGAAAGGGTAAAATGGAAACAAATGATCCACTGTGGCAATCCTAAAAGAGAAAAGACCAAATGTTGACATGTGTAGGCTGGCTCCTGAGTATATGAAAGAAAAAATAAAGAAAAAAGTTAAGTATTTACAAGCATGAAATTTGATTTGAAAATGTGACAAAAGCATGTTGACACCCTGCAATACTAAAAAAAGTAAAAATTCTAGTTACGTGTTTTAAAAATGTTCCTAATGTGTTAACCTTTTTTTTTAATCTCTCTCTTTAATGCTGTAATGATACCTCTTAAAATGTCCAGCTGTATACTCAAAAATATCTTGTTTTGTCACACAGTAGTATTGGATTTAAAGGATAAAAAACTATAGGCTTTTTTAAAAGCAGAAGAAATAATACAATGAGGACAACAACTGAAATCTTTTGAGAACTTCTTCGTGTCAGTGTCACTTGTCATAGCCTACATTAATCTAATTTTTAGTTGCACAGAGCCTTGCTAGCTGTTTGTTTTTTTTATTTTCTGTCAGCTTTCATGCATGATTATTACACTGACAAAAAAAAATGTCCTTCAGAGCTTTCTTTTTTATGTAAAAAGAGATAAAAATGTAAATTGAATTATGTAAGTGACTAAATGCTAAAATATGCTTGCATGAAAAGCTCTTGACATAGAATGGGGCTGTATTTTAATTATAAAATATCTTTGCTAGTGTTAACTTACAGCTCTGAATAAGAAAGCTCCACAATTGCAAGGTATCATCATTGGCAAGTTCTGATATGAAGGCATGTTTTATTTTTTTCATCACATGAGCAGTGAAGGCCATTCAGCTGTCCACAGCACATTCCCCTGAAAATACCTCTGGGGTTCTTTTTCTCAGCAGTGATGCGATCATTCCTCTGATCAGTCCCTGGGGTGTCACTGACCTGCACCTATACCCCAGCCAGCAGACTGGAAATGCAATGACATCTTATTACTTGCTACAATGGGAAACTAACAGGAATATACGAATCAAATGTGTTCTCTTAGGAAGAAAAGCAAATTTTGTTAATAAAGCAAAATGTGCTCAAAAAAATGAATATGGAGCTGTTTTACTTTTCAGCATTAGAATGTTTAATATTACAATCACTGTCATTATACAACCCAAACTAGATGAAGAACAATAATGAAAATGCAGAAAAAAATGTGTTTCTTCCATCCACTATTACTTTTTAGGACATGATGCACACAGTGTGCAAGCATTGCAAAACTAAGATCAAGGACTTCGGCAACACAACAAATGCGCAGGCTCATATTACAAGGATCTCCGTCACCCGGAGATCTAAGACACGGAGCAGTCAGCTGCCAGCTGCAGACCAACGCACACAGTAGTGCTTCACGAAGCTCTCTGCCAGCTCCGAGTGGGCAAAAAAAAAAAAAAAACTCGGTCTATCACCTGCTTCATCGCCAAAGACCTACACCCTTACAGTGTGGTGGAGAACGAGAGGGTTTATCTGCATGTTGCAGACAGCGGAGTAAGAGGTCCTCAAGGGTTCACGTTCATGGAACCCGCACCCAAATGGACCCGTGAAAATTTGACCATAAACCGAACCAGAATGGACCCGCAACATTTGGACCCAGAACCGACCCGATCCAAGTCTTTAGCTTCCGACCACGAACCGAAACAACCCGAATAGAACCGAATGACCAGGTTATTCCATCAATGCATTTATTTCTTCCCTGATGGCACGGGCATATTCCAAGATGACAACGCCAGGATTCATTGGGCTCAAATTGTGAAAGACTGGTTCAGGGAGCATGAGACATCATTTTTCACACATGGATTGGCCACCACAGAGTCCAGACTATAACACCATTGAGAATCTTTGGGATGTGTTGGAGAAGGCAAGATCTTGGTGAAAAATTAATGCAACACTGGATGGAAATCTTGTGACACTGTAGAAGCTTATCGAAACAATGCCATAGCGAATGTGTGCCGTAATCAAAGCGAAAGGCAGTCCAACAAAATAGTATAGTGTATGACCTTTTTTTTTTGGCCAGGCAGTGTATAAGAGCCACACCAGGTTCAATGCTGAATAAACTTTTTTCAGTTTAAAATACTACAGTCTGCTGCAAAATGTTTTGTGTAAAGCTCAGTTATTCAGTCTGTGTGATTCATTGAAATAAATATTGTTGTAAAAATATTACCAATAATGTATATTAGTTTACCAATAATTGAGTGGGGTTCTAGTGAGGCAGTCGTACAACACTTAAACAAAGCGCTTGACAATCGGACAGAAGGGTGCAAGAGTAGATTTAATCATTTGTATACACGCAGAGATGGTCAGGTAACTCACATACTGCACAGACAGCCGTTGTCAGCACAAGACCATGAGCAGAGGAAATGCAGTCATTTTAAACACTTGTTTATCAATACGTATCAGAGATGATAACGTCCACAGGAAGTGGAAATCACACTGAATATAAACCTGCTGCATGTTTATAATCCGATAGTAATTAAAGGAATATTCGAGCGTTAAATCAACCCAAGTCTCTTCCTAGATGACAATGAGTATCGGCTGTTGTTAGGGAGAAAAATAACATAAATTGAAACTATTTTGGGGTAGAAAGTAACATATGCTTCCAGCATATTAGCATTAACATAAGTCCAGAGGGAAAATTACTCAAAAATGTCATTTTACCTAAGTGATACCGTGCATAAAGATAAACCAAAGTAATTCTAACTTCGTGAGTTAACAGAAAGTGTCTGGTTACAGCTTTTATCCAGTGTGAAAATGTTAATTAATTTTGAAGTACAATGATCTTGGAAAAAAATTTCCCATATTCTATACAATAGCATTGTTTGTTTTCACTGTGATAATAGTGGTGTTCTTTTAAATTATCTGATCAGGTAAAAGCTGCTTCACCCTGCTCACAACTCTATGGTTTGCGACAAAGCAAGTTGTCCAGAAATGAGACTATAATTTTCGCATTTCTTCATTTTAGTTTAGACTGGTTGAACCAGTTTCCACAGAAAATCGCACTTCTTAAATCCAGCGTTTATTTATTTTTATCCATACTGGCAACTGATGAATCATTCATGGTTTGTGCATATGCATGAATTGTGGAAAAAGATAGAAACACAATAAGAAAATATACTATGCATGAGATTCTCAGAGACATTTATAACTGCATTAATCTGGGCATCTGCATTTACACAGATAAGTCTACAGATACTTTGGGATAACATTACCATGAAGCCACATGTAGGAAGCAATATAATATATCTTATATTACTAAATCAAAGGATAACATTAAATACAAAGTAAACTCGCAATAAAATAATACCTAACATAACTTACTGTTTTTAATGGAAGCACATCGACATCAGGAGAAATACTAGTAAATTCCCAAAGTGTGTAACTCAAGTGATTTGCATAGTTGTGTCTTTTACAGTGGATAATACAGTTCAATCTTAAGGAATTTCACCATATTAAAATTCAAATTCAAAATTCAAATATACTTTATTGATCCCCAAAGGGGGAAATTCAGGTTTCAGTACTATCCAGTCTGTTGTACTTGAGGAGCATCCAGGCATCCTGGTCCTGTGGTCCAAGTGCTAACTCCAGTTAACAGCCATTCAAACCAGTTAACATCCGTTAAAACCAGTATATCTTCATAAAGATGAATCAAGTGAGATATCTCCAGGTCAGAGGAGGAAACACCAATGAACCAAACTCTCTTCTGGGAGGACTGAGCTCCTTCAGTCCGGTGAGCGATGGAGCCGACCGTCCCAGAGCCCGGTTCATCATGCGGACCAGGTTGTTGGCAAGAGTGTAGCTCTAAGCTGGATGCTTGTCATTTTCAATTCCTCAGACAGCACTGGAACAAGATCAACGTTCATCACTAGATAATAAACCACATGGCCAAGGGATTACTTTGAGAAAACTTTGTCAAGCAGTCCATCCAGACATCAACTAATTTCCACTTTTCCATGTTGGGGTCATGTCAGCACCAGCCTAAGCAGAGAAGCCCAGATGTCCCTCTTTTTGGCTACTTTTTCCTGTTTCTTCGGGGTAAATACTGAGGTGTTCCCAGACCAGCTTAGAGATAAGATTTCTCCAGAGCATAACTACATTTATGTTCATAAATGTCACTTGCAGATCCATTTCTGGAAAATAAGGTCAAAGACAAGAAGGGCTATCAAAGGAATCCAAAACAAGGTACTGGATTATTCTAAATTATTCTGAGACTTGTTTATTTTCTTTTGTATAATTGATTTTTTTTTTAATCCAATGTTTGTGTTTATGTCTCAACTTCTCTACAAATAATGAACAAGTCTTTATTTTGTTTAAAATGACTACATGTTCATTTCATTGTTGGTTCATGTGGTGAATTGTGATGTACAGATTTGAGTATTTTTATATTTTGATGTTAAAATGTGTGACAGGTAAAACTCCATGTCATGATTTAGGATCAATATCTTCACATACCTGCACTTTATTAGATACACCAATAGAATGCAATTTTTTTGCAGCAGTTTTCTTCAAGGGTCTATATCCATCTATCAGTTTCTCTATATATCTATCTATATTTTTCCCCAGTAGTGGGAGAGGTACAACTGAGGTTGAGGGCTACTATTGAGTAAAAGCTGTGAAGTGGTAACCTTGAAACCAATTGTCAGACCCATAGACTAAGAAAATACACACATTAAGGGAATGTCTTTTTTTTTAGTCACTGCATCCCTCTGGATTGATAAAGCATTCATCCATCCATTTTCTACAATTTTAGGATCCTAGAGTCTACCTCAGCTGTCTTTGGGTAAGTGGCTCATACAGTAGGGGGGTGGGGGGCGAGAACTGTACCATGTACCAGTTTAGACCATTTGAATGTCTTATGACTTAAATAAGTAAAAAGAAGTAAATGCAACCCCAAATGCAAACAACTTACAAAAAATAAAGAAAAAAAGAGTTGAAATAATCTATAATTATATAAATTACTGAAGCTGAGTTTTTTTCTTATATGTCAAAAAATGACCATTTTATGATTAAGATGATTAAGGGAAATTATTAACTTCTTCTTGGACAAACAGATTGTTTTTTGCATGACTTCAAATATAGTTGTCAAGGTGGACACATTGGTAATAAAAACCCTAGGACTTAATTGGTTTCCTGCATTAATTTGCCATAGAATTGTTTCATCTCACACATTTGTGGGATGTCTAGTGTGAACAGCTCTCTTGAGGTCATGCCACAGCATCTCTATTTTAAGGTCTGGGCTCTCGGCCACTAACAAAAGGTAGATTTTTCTTTTTCTGAAGCCTCTCAGCAGGGGGTGTCTGAGACAGCTTTGCGCTCTCTCTCTCTCTCTCTCTGTGTATATATATATATATATATATATATATATTGTATATATATGGATGGATGGATATTGGATGAGCAGTTCTGCCTGGCAGGGGTGGAAGAGTTTTGTGACACCATTGGGCGAGAGAGAAACAGGTATGATGCTTTTACCACTGAGCGCATCTCGGGTGCTCAAAGCGCAAGGAGAGGGATTTAAAGATCAGGAACAATTAATGTTCCTGCCCCTCCTCAACCACAAGTAGTTTCAGACATATCGGAAATAAATTCCCACATCCAACCTTTTCCAGCTTGACACCAGAGCCAGGGAGCTCTATTTGATGATCTGACCTGTTTAAAAACAGAAGTGACTGGGATGTAGGCCATGACGGATTTTGAAGGGAAATGTTCCAAAGATCTCCTTGGTTTCCTACACAGCAAACGTCTGAAAGAGATCATGCCACGGCTGACGTGTCTGACCGTGACTGTTCCCATATCCACACTCAACTGCTGTCCTCTGCCCTCAAGTGAATAAAAACATATGCAAGTAATACGGTGATGCATAATCTCTAAATTATGCAGCGCCCTCTTTATGTTATATTGCATTTTTTGTATTGGTGGCTTGTATGATTATAATGTCATGGTGGATTAAGTAGTTAAACTGGCCCAGGTACCGAATGCATGACCCGCCACTGAATAATACTGTAATAAACATTAAACCAGACCACTAGAATTTATAGTAAATTTTAAACATTTAAATTTTTTCTCCAACATTTTTACTTCTTGTTTCCAATGTTTTTTTTTTTTTTTTTTTTTACATTTTTGAGCACCCATTCTTCCCGCGGTACTGCCTGTAGTGGATTCACATGAATGCTTATACCTCCTCAATCTACTAAGATTCAGCTAGCAGGCAGCTACTCTAACTTTATCTGAATGATTTCAGGTGCAATTTGAGCCAATATATTCAACATTTTAAGACTTTTTGCAAACTCAGTATCTTTTAATATCTGGAAAACATTGTTTTAAACAAATTCCATTTACCCTGACCACTAAAAATCGTAGAAAAAAAAAAAAAAAAAACCTTAACAACAACAAAACATCTGTGTCAAAGTAAATGGACCAGTTTGAGAAAAAACTGCCATTTCTACCATAAAATTTGGTAAACAACAAAATAAAAAAATCTGAAAATACAAGCCATAGAAGTTTTTTGAACTTGCAGCAACATACACTACACAGTAGACTCATGAAGAAAGATGTTCTTTCGTTCTAGTGATGTCTGAAAGTCATTGTTATTTGTGGGTTCATTTAACATCAGTATAGATTCTGCATCGTGTCTTTGGAGTTGTCTTGTCTGCGCACCCACCTCTAGTGGGAATAGCCACACTATGGAACATGTCTATTTATTGAGAATTTCTGATTGTAAACTGAAAAAAAAACTGAAAACTTGGAAAATGTTTGAGTGCCTTTTATTACCGACTCCAGTTGGCTTTCGCTGAATTCATTAGTATAAGGAATTAACTTAATTTTTCCTTCAGCACTGTGAATATTTAATGGATATAGTCAAAAAAGAGACTATAAATTATAATAGTCTCCCTGTTATCTTAAGGACATATTGTTTGTCTAACATTGCAACTTAGGTGAAGCTCAGGACACATTCTAAACAATCAATGCAGAAAAGCAGTTCATCACTTACTAAAGACATAAAATGGCAATGAAAAGATTCAAATCTGCATTAATGTTAAAAAACAAAGCTATGATATGAACATATGTAATTGCTAACCAGCAAGGAGGATGTAAGATTATTTCTATGCGTACAGAAAAGATTAAAAAGTGTGTACATATTCTCCATCAGTGGAAGACATTATCCAATCAGATTCAATTATGGTTACCTCTGTTTTGCCATCTTTAACAATCCAATGATCCATTGGTAATGATGTGCTTTCCAGATCTCTATTGTGACAAATTAAGTTCGTATGAAAAGAGAAGTGATGTTAAGAAAAGACAAGGCATGAGCCTTTTAGGCCAATGCATAAATTACTAAGATATACTGCCTAGATACCAAATTGTCATGACTCGTGAATTAAAAGTTGAGCTCAAAGAAAAGGCCAGTGCATTCAGTAATGTATTATATAATTAGCTGTCTTACACTGGCTGCAACCCTGAAAGGGCAATAACACTAATTTTCAGTGTCTAAATGTTTTTATCTTCATCATTTGTAATAATCTGCTACATAAGCATAGATATGATTACATAAAAAAAAATGACAGTGACATGTTAATCAGTGGGTTGTTTGCACTTACAATAAAATTAAAGGGTTCAGAAGATACACTGAAAATTCCCCAAAGCCAAGAAAACTGTCAGATAAGGCAGCCTGTGATTTCACTCAAATCTCCAGATGTCCCCTTCATCTCAATTAACCAGCCACAGCTGTTCTCTCCCTCTATTTTCTGTCCTCTAAGAATATTTGAGGGTTCCACAGTGAAGGTGGTTTAATATTTTTGGACAGACACTGATGAAGGTCATTGACAAGGCAAGTTGGCAGATATCAACACTTGATACAACAAAGAGACTTTTTAGATGCCTGAAAGTGTTTAACAACTTCCTTTTATCCACCACAGCTGAAACAGATGCAATTAAATGGCAGCAAATACCTAATATGAGATGTTGGATGTTGTTCTTGTGGTTTGTTCAGATTAAGACTTTTGATACCAAGTCACGTAATTAAAAATTTATTATGTAAAAAATAAAATAAAGGCACACTCTGTCAATGGATTATACAGAAATTTTTGATGTCGGTTTTGCTATATATGCTGATCCCAAAGAATTTCAGCTCATGTGGGTGTCTATAAATACTACAGACAGTCTGTCTATCTATCTTAGTCATGCCCTCAATTAATTTCTTCTGCATTAGCACTGGAAGGAAAATATAAAAGTCCACTTTGTAGAACTGGAAAGGTTCTTTTCATTGTTGGGATTACATTTGTTTCACCATTCTACAGTGACTTCCAAGGCAAGACAGCTGCAACTGTAGCTGGGATAAGGCTAATAAGAAGTTCGCAGATAGAGCATGGTTTGAAATGTTACTTTGCAATTCCATTTTGTGCTGTGAGTGGTCAAGGTTTAAGCGATAAGAAGCAAATGGATGTCACACCAAGACATGTGCACAGCGTTGTCAGCAAAGAGTAGCGAAAACATTCAGAGGAAGTCACAGTGTTTCACAGTGATGTTAAGCTCTAATTTGCATATCTTGTGACATGGACAAAACAAAATTGAAATTTATATTTGTGCCTTATAAAAAGTATTTAGAGCAAATAATTTTAAATATGCCATTAAGTCATTGGTGTGCATCTAAACCTAAACTCAAAAACATTTTTGTTCAAGGTTCAGATATATGGGCTTGCAAATTTACAAACTGTGGATGTAGTAGCAGAGTTTTAAGTGGATGTATGAAAAGTACAACAAAAGTTTGTAAAAATGTAAACATACACTTGTACCTGCCAGACTATCTGCCTTTATTGAGGCCTGTACACTTGCGCTCTCTCTCTCTCTCTCTCTCTCTCACTCTCTCTCTCTCTCCCTTACTTTCGCTCTCTCTAATTAATTTTTGAGAATTTTGTTTTAAGCATTTAATGCAAATTTAACGCCAAGACAGTATACAAAGTAATGAAATATAGACAATTTATGCTATTATAACTCTAAACCTTAATGATTTTATACTTTTTAACATATTGTGTCCAACAAAACATTGTTGTTGTTTTTTTTTTGACCCCCCCCCCAAAAAAATCAACAGCAATAGCAGTAAAGCAATCATTTTAGTTTGTTTAATTTCTTCTGTTATCAGACAGTTTGTCATAACGTACCTGATATTTTTCAGGTATGTCATGACAAACTGTGTGCCTGGTAACAGAAAAAAATGGTATTTACTATAGCTGATGTAGATACTATGAAATCCAAAGCACTGAACACTGGTTGTGTGTATGAGTGTGTGCCTGTGTGTTTTTTTTTCTTTAGGTGTTCCAGTTATTACAGACATCGCAGTTTAAATACATAATTGTCAGCCTCTTTGTGTTTAGCTCAGTGAGTGACTCTCGCCTTTTTACGTTTGTGCTTTTCATTCATTAAATGATCCTCGTTCAAAGACCACGGGGCAGACCCAGGTCACGCTGGAGAGATTAAATCTCTCAGCCGGCCTGGTTGGCCTGGTGGAAGCGGCCGGGGGAAGGGATGTATAGGCTTGCCTGCTGAAGCTGCTGCCCCCGTGACCCGACTCCAAACCAAGCGGGAGTTAATGGATCGATGGAAGGGATCCTTGCATATCTATTTTCGTGTGCTGGCAAAACTTGCAGAATTTTGAATCGCCAGACACATATTATTGTAGGAGAAGCTGCTCTGCCCTGTAGCTGGGAGTAAGCTGGTAGTTCCTTTGCTTCTTCGCTGGTTTCTCAGGTGGGCTCTTCGAGGTGTTTTTTTTTTTTTTTTATAATGAGGAAAGCGGGGGCAGGAGGGGACAGAGAAGCTAGAGCACCTTCCAGGAAAATGTTCCTCTTGGAACATTTTCTTGAAAGAAAAGTTCCTTTTAGAGTGGGAGAAAAAAAAAAAAATCTTTTACGCAAATTGCCATTCAGGTCTGTTATGTTGCGCATTTAGAGAGAATTCCATTTTTAATCTTGAATTCCGCGATTCTGCCCACGATTCTATAGGGCCCTATATATATATATATATATATATATATATATATATATATATATATATATATATATATATATATATATATATATGTGTGTGCGCGTGAGTGTGATATATATATATATATATATATATATATATATATATATATATATATATATATATATATATATACATATATTAGGGGTGCAACGGTACAGGTGGCTCACGGTACGGTCCGTACCGCGGGTTTTGTGTCACCGTTTCGGTACGGATTCGGTACAGTTTCAGACCACCCGCTACCCTAAACAAGCGATCACAAGATACTGAGTTTGTGGAAAGCGCAACTCGCATGTCGGCACGTAAAAGAGCACGTCCAAATGAAATAAATGTGCAGCTGTGGCAGCTCTCCTTCAGATGTCTGCTGTGGAGGAAACCAAGGAGATCTTTGTCTCTGGTGTCAAGCTGGAAAAGGTTGGATGTGGGAATTTATTTCCGATATGTCTGAAACTGTTGGTGGTTGAGGAGGGATAGGAACATTGATTGTTTGTGATCTTTAAATGCGCATCCAATGATTAGTTCTGCGCCAAGACGTACAACTGGATCTTACACAGGTAAGATCTGGGTTTAGGGAGGTGGAAGATTGCGTTCTGTTAACTGTTTTCACTCCCTCGCTGGTGTATTAAACAGCAAAACCAAAATGCTCCCACGCTGGCGATTTAAATAAGTTTTCTACCGCTGGCCATGCCTACTTTTTTTTTTTTCCATTTCCTGCGTCTATGAGCTGCAGCCAACCAGCCAAAGAGTGATCGGCTGGTCACTGTGAGTGAGCGGAGGCGAGTGGACGTTGACATGGGGAGGCGGGCCTGCTGCCTTAAAGGCTCACACGCACACCCGTATAACAATCAAGTCCAAAGCAAAATTATTATAACATATGTACCGTGGTACCACGGGACATAAGAGCGTATTGTCCCGTGGAGGTCGTACCGAACCGTACCGTATTTTAACAAGTACCGTTGCATCCCTAATATATATATATATAGATATATATATATATATATATATATATATATATATATATATATATATGGTGTGTATATATATATATATATATATATACACACACACACATATATATATATAGATATATACAGTGGAGGAAATAAGTAGAAGAAGGATATTAAGGGCTTGGTGGTAGGAAGGTTGGTAGGAAGGTTGGTAGAGCTGGAACTGCTGGTGTATCCTTCCCTGTCTGAGGTCAAAGCTGCTGGTGCATCAGCTGTGTTGCCTGATACTGGCCCCACCGCTGTGAAGGTGGATGGCCACGAGGTAGGGACCCCTATGGATGGGGCCCAGCCTGATTTGGTGGGACCTGAGGTGGATGATGAGGTCGCTGATGGAAGCAGGACTCCTTTCACGCTTCCTCGATTTTATCCTCTCTCTGAGACTGGCTCAGCTGGGTCTAGACTGGATGCTCGGTTGAAGCTCCCACTGGCCCGTTTACATTCAGAGGCCCAGGAAAGGGCACAGATGAGACAATTTCAGCTTGAAGTTAAGAAGCTGGATATCAAGGCTGAGACAGCTGTTCACATCCACCAACTTGAGCTTGATTCCCAGTCCAGGGTGGCACAGGTGCCTGCAGCATCTAGTAGACCTGTTGGGTCTGCCCCTTCCAGACCCTCACCAGACAAAGCATTTGACATCACTAAATTTGTTGCTTTGGTGCCTGAGTTTAGAGAGGTGGAGGTGGACTGCTATTTTTCTGCTTTTGAACGCATAGCTCAAGCGTTAAAGTGGCCTCCGGATGTTTGGTCTCTACTGGTACAATGCAAAATCCATGGCAAAGCACAATAAGTTGTAGCTGCGCTCCCACTTAGAGACAACTTAAACTATGATATGGTTAAGGCGACCATTTTGAGGGCCTACGAACTTGTTCCTGAGGCTTATCGCCAAAAGTTCCAGTCTTATAAAAAGAACACCAATCAAACTTACACAGAATTTGCCAGAGAAAAGGGAAGCCTGTTTGACAGATGGTGTGCTTCATGTAATGTGACTGACTTTGAGTCTTTGCGAGAGTTAATCTTTTTAGAGGAACTAAAAAACTGTTTACCTGAGCGCATTGTTACATATGAACATACATATGAACAGAAGGTAGAAACTGTTTCTGCTGCTGTGCTTGCTGATGAGTATGTGCTCACGCTCAAAACATACAGCATTGGGACGACAAAACCTTCTTCCCCTGGTAATAGTGTGGCTGAGAAGTCAATACCAAAACGAGATACTTCTACTTCTGCTCGAGAATGCTATTACTGTCATAAATCAGGTCATGGAATTGCTAACTGTTTAGCGCTGAAAAACAAAACTCAGCGTTTATCACAGGCTCAGACAAAAGGTGTTGGATTTATTAAAAATGAAATGGGCTTGGGTTCAGTTACAGAAGTTGGCAGCACCCCTGATTCATGTTTTGAGCCCTTCATGTTTGAAGGAACAGTGTCACTTACTGGAAAAGAGGATGATCAACAGTTGATCCGAATCTTGAGGGATACAGCGGGGTCACAATCTGTGATCTTAAGTGATGCATTGCCATTTTCTGAGGAGTCTCCCTGTGGTTATAGTGCTATATTGCAAGGTGTTGAAATGGGCTATATTCCAAAACCTGTCCATCGTGTTACTTGCAGTCTACGCTTGTATCTGGTGTTTTTCCCATGGCTGTTTGTTCTGCATTACCAATAAAAGGGGTTACCCTCCTGTTGGGCAATGATATTGCAGGTGGAAAAGTCACTCCTGGATTGGAAGTCTTGAATGCTCATAAGAGTACCCACCCAAAGATTATAAATCTCTCCCAGGCTGAGTCTTCATCCACTTGTGTTCTCACTTATGCTCAGAAATCGAGACAACAAAATGAGAACTTTGACTCTGATTTATCTGACAGTTTTTTAATGCCGATTCTTGCAGATGGAGGGGAACCAGAGGTGGTAGTGGCGAGAGCTGCAGTGTCTGACAGAAAAGCTCAGGAAACACTGCAGCCCTCCATTGCTCTTCCTTTGTCGGTGACCCATGATCAACTGTGTGCAGAGCAAAAGGCAGACCCAACGCTACGTGGATGTTACTCAAAGGTGGTAAGTATTGACAGGGCTGGTTCAGAAACCATTGCTTGCTACCTGTATGGTGGTATGCTAATGCGTAAGTGGTGTCCTAAAGTAATATCCCATGTTGACTGGAATGTTATTGAACAAATCGTAATACCTAAACCATTCCGGTGGCATATTTTATCATTGGCGCACGAACATCAGTGGTCTGGACACCTGGGTATAACCAAAACCTATCACCTTATCCTTCAGCATTTCTACTGGCCTGGTTTAAAGTCTGATGTATCTCGATACTGCCGGGGGTGTCATGTCTGCCAGATAGTTGGTAAACCAAACCAGTCTATTCCGCCTGCTCCACTCCATCCGATTCCTGTGGTTGGAGAGCCATTTGAACGAATAATCATAGACCGTTTTGGTCCTTTACCACGTACTAAAGCTGGTAATCAGTTTTTACTCACTCTGATGTGCTGCCACAAGATACCCAGAAGCCATTCCATTGCGTAGAATCACAGCTAGCATGGTAATCAAAGCACTAACCAAGTACTTTTCTACATTCGGCTTACCCCGTGTCATTCAATCTGACCAAGGCTCAAACTTTAAATCGAAACTGTTTAAACAAGTTCTCCGTGAGTTATCTTTTCAACATGCGGTTTCAAGCGCATATCATCCTGAGCCACAAAGTGCATTAGAGCGTTGGCAACAGATGTTAAAGTCTATGCTTAGGAAGTACTGTATTGACATTGGTAAGGATTGGGATGAAGGCATCCCTTTTGTTTTGTTTGCAGCCCGAGAGTCCACACAGGAATCCTTAGGCTTTAGTCCAGCTGAGCTAGTGTTTGGTCATACACGCCTTGGACCACTTAAAGTCCTAAAAGAAAAGTTGTTCAACCCCGGTGTGTCCCAGAGCAAAAATGTACTCGATTATGTATCTCAATTCCACGAGCGTTTGCACCGTTCACATGAATTAGCACAAGAACTACTTACCAAATCTCAGAAGTTCATGAAATCCCGTTATGACAGGTCAGCTGTCTCTCGCCATTTCCAAGTTGGTGACAAAGTATTGGCTTTGTTACCAGGTTCTCAGGCCCTTATGACATTCGTGATCGTCTAAGTGACACGGATTATGTGATAAGCACTCCTGAAAGAAGACGGAAAACTAGAGTCTGTCACATAAATATGTTAAAGCCATACCACACACGGGAACCTTCCCCTCCTATGCCCTTGCCTAGCCATCTGGGTTATAGTAGTGGGACTGCTCTGATAACTCATGGACCTAGTTCTGTTCCTGATGATGGGCTTAAGTTTGGTTCAACACCTTTTGAAGTCCCCTCGGTTGTCTAACTCAGAGATGGTAGAGAAACTTCCCTCTCTGCTTGGACATTTGATACAGGCCCAACGTGATGACATTGTGTCCTTAGTGCACTCTTTCCTGTCATTATTCAGTGACATTCCCACTCATACCACGGTCATTGAACATGACATTGATGTAGGGGATGCTCGTCCCATTAAACAGCACCCCTACCGGGCAAATTCTGTAAAAAGAGAAATGATTAGATCTGAGGTTGAGTATATGTTGCGCAATGGCTTTGCAACTTGTAGTTTTAGCCCCTCGAGTTCTCCTTGTATAGTGGAAGTCAAACCAGACGGCTCTCCTCATTTTATAACTGACTACCGTAAAGTAAATGCTGTTACGGTTACTGGTTCGTACCCTTTGCCTCGCATTGATGACTGTGTGGACACGATCAGCACAGCTCAATATGTTACGAAATTGAACCTGCTTAAAGAATATTGGCAGGTGCCTCTCACAAAAAGGGCTTCAGATATTTTGGCATTCGTGACCCCAGATCACTTTTTACGGTATACTGTCATGGCGTTTGGTATGTGCAATGCACCAGCTACTTTTCAACGACTAGTAAATGCACTGTTTTCTGGGATGCCAAACTGTAATGCATATTTGGATGATCTTATTGTGTACTCTTCGTCATGGGAAGAACACATAAGCATCCTGACAGAAGTGTTCACACGACTTAAAGACACCTCCATTACGCTCAACCTGGTCAAGTGTGATTTTTGATAAGGCAACTGTCACTTACTTGGGTAGGCAGGTGGGTCAGGGACAGGTTTGTCCTGTGGATGCAAAAATCACTGCTGTAGCTGCTTTTCCAGTTCCACAAACCAGAAAGGAATTATGCTGATTTCTGGGCATGGCTGGATATTACAGAAACTTTTGTAACTTCTCCACCGTGTAGAACCGCTAACTCGCTTACTCAGTCCAAAGGTTGTTTTCACATGGTCACCAGAATGTCAGCATGCTTTAGAAAGTGTGAAGTCGTTGTTGTGCAATGCACCTGTTCTTTCTGCACCTGACCTGGCAAAACCCTTCAAGCTAGAAGTTGATGCTAGTGCTGTCGGTGCTGGTGCTGTCTTAATTCAGGAAAGTGAAGACGGGTTTGATCACCCCGTTAGTTATTTTTTGCGAAAGTTCAACCAGCACCAATGTTATTACTCCACCATTGAGAAAGAAACAATGGCCTTGTTGCTTGCTCTCCAGCACTTTGAGGTGTACCTTGGGTCTTGCCATCTGCCGATTATAGTGTACACTGATCACAACCTTCTTGTGTTCCTCCATCAAATGTATAACCACAATCAAAGACTTATGTGGTGGGCTCTGATCATTCAGGAGTCCAGTTGGAGATAAAACACAAAAGGGGTGTTGCCAACTTCATAGCTGATGCCTTATCCAGGTCCTGATACCATGGGGGACAGAGCATGTGAGCGGAGTGGAGCGGCGATAATTTCCGCTCCTCGCTCACAAAGGTTGTCACCGCTCCGCTCTTCCCTCAAAGTCGCAAAACGCCGCTCCACCCATAACCGCTCAGCGCTCCAGTAACACTGCACCCCGCTCCGCTCCGCTCCGCGCTCCGCTCCATAATTTGTTTGCATGCATGTAAAATGTACATGTTTACCTGCCGGGCATACACTGTGCGATATTTTAAATAGTTTGATTCAGCCCTATCTCACACTGCACGACTAGATCGCTGAGTTCAAAAGTTCGCAGCCCACGAGTAATGCTCTCATACTGTACGGCCCGATGCTCTGATGCAACGTGACTGCTACACTATACGTTCATAACGCACCTAAGGGTGCGTTCGAAATGAGCCAGGCCTGCGCAGAATCGATCACCGGCGGGCGGCGCACAATGCAGATAAGAACACGTTTCATGCAACAGGAAGATCACTTTTATTTTAACTTCAATCAGCGATCGAGGACACTTTATCTAAGAACGTGGTCTGCAAACTAGGTGATCTAACAGGAAGTAGGTGTCTCCTCCTGTATGTGCTGGAAACTGTCCGACGTGACTGCAGCTTTTTGTCTCCACCTCCTGCTGCGGCCGCCTGATCTCGTCTACTCGCCAGGCGAGCCGCAGTTCATCTCAAACGCACCTGCTGCTTCTACTGTGCGATACCTTCACGAGGAGCGACCAGGATTTCAAACAAGTTTGATTTTCTTGCGAGCACACGACTTGTGATCGGGAGCTCGTCGGGAGGTGTTGATCTCTCGTCGTTACCCCACGTATACTGCACGAAGCACGACCCATGATAGGGTCGAAATTAATTCGGCCCGATCCAAAAATACTCGCACGACTGGAAAATCGGCTCAAAACGAGCCGACAGTCGCACAGTGTATGCCCGGCCCGCAGAGCCGACAGCCGTTTTAAAGTCCAAAAAATAGATATTTACTGACAATAAAAAATAAGAAAATAATTTCACCTAACGGAATTAGCTGGTTTAATACACTTTTGTTGTTATTAACCTTTCCCGAAACTATTAATTTCATTCACTGTTCTCCTCCTATTGTTATACTTGAAGACCGTGATATGAGCGGTAACGGAGCGAAACTGGAGTGGGATGACGCCCCGCTCCACCCGAATCATCCTAGAAAAAAAACTCCCGCTCTGCGCTCCTTTCAAAATTCGTCCGCTCCGCTCCTCGCTCGCTCACGCTCCGCTCCGCTCACATGCTCTGATGGGGGAAGAAGGTGAGTTTGACAATTCCTTTTAATTGTACATGTTTGTTTGGCTTGGTGTCTGAGGTGACACAAACCCCATTCAGGCCATTGGATAGCTGTGTGGGTGCTCAGTGATGAATGGCGGTGCTGCTCTGTTCCTGGTTGGCTGACTGGACCATCTCCGGATACCATCCCCAGACCAGGATTGGCCGCTTCCTCTTCCTCTGCAGCTGGTGCCTGATTGCCAGCTCTACTTGAGGAGCTGCCTGACGATGACTCTGGGCAGCTGTGTGTAACCTGCTCAGCTTGCCACTGTTTGCTTATGTGTGGAAACTTTGTAATAGTTGTGCATTGTTAAGGGAATTCTGTGACCTAGAGATTGTGACTTTTATTTTGGTAGAGATTTATGGTAAAGCCTTAGGTCAGGGGTGTCAAACTCCAGCCCTCGAGGGCTGCTGTCCTACACATCTTAGATATTTTCCTGCTTCAGCACACCTGATTCTAATGAATGGATCACCATAGGCTTGTCATCCAGGTCTGCTCAGGTCTGTTAATGACCCATTCATTTGAATCAGGTGCGCTGAAGCAGGGAAACATCTAAGATATGCAGGACAGCGGCCCTCGAGGACTGGAACTAGACACCCCTGCCTTAGGTGAACTGACTTTGTTATATCAGACTTTTAAACCTCCTCTAATTTTGATGTAGTTTTCTGAGTCTTCTGATTTGTATGTCTTTGCTTAAGGCCTATTGTAATAGCCATTAGTTTATACTATGTTACTTTGTGGGAGGTTGGCTTCAGTTACCTTTTTTTCATTCTGTTCACTTATCACACAACAACAAACTAAAATAAATACTTTGAATATTTTAAAGGATTTGTTTTGGTATTAATGCTTGCAAACCCCTTTCCCCTGACGAGCTGGGGTTTGTAACATGTTGTACTTCTTCCACTACCGAAAAATTGCACCATCAGTTGTCACCTTCTCATTCAGCTTCTTACTTATGGTTTTGTAGCCCTGTGGAGTTCAACAACTTTGTCCCTGACTTTGTCCCCTGATTAATGCTCACAATCATGGTTTAGTGCAACAAACAAACATAAAACATATGATCTTGTAAAAAAAATATTGCCTCCCTTATTATAGCTCTTTTTGTAACATTTTGTTAATGATTTGTAATATAGAACAGCTACTGTACATAGCAATATTATCAAACATTGTGTTCCATATCACCCTTGTGATGGACAGCCACACATACACAGGAACTCATCAGGGGCGTGAGGGAGTTGCAGTCTGGAGAGCCATCAGAACCACACCTGCATTGCATAAGGAATTGGAGGCCATGGACTGTACCATCTCCTGCTAGAGTTGAAGAGTGGAAGTTTTAGTTAAATTGTATAGTTTGAGGGTTTTCATTACTTTGGTGGTATTTCTGATTTGCCTAATTAAGAGTACATTTATTTGAGTAATTAATTGATTTCTGTCTTGTAACTTTTGTAGTTTAGTTTGTAGATTTGTCTTCCCCCATGTGTCTGTGTTGGTGGACTGATCACCCACTATAAATGTTTCCCCTGTTTGTCATTTAGGATTTGGTTGTTGGTTTGTTTGGTTCTTTTTCAGTTGATGGGCCCAGTTTATGATTTTGGAAAAGTATTTTGAAGGTTTTTACCTATTTTTGTAAAATAAATTTGATATTTTTGCTACTCAAGACTGTGTCTCTCTAGTCTGTCCGCTTGGTCCCTCACAACCCTTCAACATAAAGAAAAAGGGATTTTGAGATTTTGCATCTATAGATGCCGAAACAAAGTGTGAAACATGCAGAAAATACTTAAGGAAAGAAACTGGGTTCAAAAGTAAAATTTTATAAAATGTTAAAAAGGTACAGGATTTTTCTTAAAACTGTCTCAGCTCAACCTGCCATGTTGCGAGTAATCAGTCAGTTGAACTACGTGTCAACAGTGGCTTGTGTCTCTGCTGCTTGACATTAGTGCTTCCCAAATGCCACACAATGACTACTGTCAGTATAATTTTCAATCTAGAGAGTCTCATGCATGGCATTAATGATATGATAGATTACTGGGAGGATTAATCAGCTATAAGCAGATGTCAGCGTGACACCCCCGGCCACCAGGTGTTATTCAACATTTGGCAGTGCTTGTCTGTGAGGATCAGATCATTTAAAGCATGATGCTGTCCAAAATGCACTGGCAGTCTATGATAAACACAAAACTAGCCATAATACTCTTTAGTTTGGGGTATATATTTGCACAGGAGCCTCACGACAAAGATGTATTGTCTGATGATAAAAATTTGATGACTTTGCTAATTAATTAATGAATAACTATAGTGGGACTTATCTTTTTAAGTATTAATTTTGTTTTTGTTTATTATTGATATGGATGTGTCCAGAATCCAGGGTAGTGTAAAATCTGTCTCCGTGTTTTTTTTATCTGGTGCCTAAATGACAAGTCTAGAAGCAAAAGGTCAATCAAGAATTTAATACAATCATGAATACAAAGAATTATTATGCCATGCAGAATATCTTAATCGGCCGATGGTACACTTGTTCACAACATCACCGAGATCCTGCCATGGACAAATGCACGCTTCAAGTTAGTTGTGTTCATCTTTTAAGGATCGAGAGAAGGCGTGTCCTGGGTTTTATGGTCTTTTGTCCAGATGGTCACTGTCCCACAGTCTGAGTTAATCAACAACTGTTGTTCTGGGGTCTTCAAACTTGTGATGGGGGTCGAGCGGATGTTGTAGTAATTAAGTCGTAAACCTGAGCTGAGAAACTCACAGCATTCCTTCATGCTAAGTTTCAGTTAACAAGTTAAAATCTACATGGTTAATTCCTGGTTAAATCCTAACAGTAGCACTACACTTCATAGTGTATTCTTTGGAATACATGTGGGACTAGAAAAGCACTTGGTGTCATAAGGGTGGGGGTGTGTGGAAGGAGGACCCAAATGCAGGAGGTTTAAAAAAAAAAAGCAAAAAGGTCTTTATTTAACAAAGGCACGTAATTCAAAAACTCTAAACTCAAAAATGCAAAAATACAAAAATACAAAATCCAAACTCAACTCAACTGCATGAATAGAGGTAAACAGTGAACACGAGGACAAGGCATACAGGGGTTAGCGACATCAATGGACAGCAAACTGAAAGGGAGTGACAGGACTTATATACACACAGGAACAAACGAGAGGCAGGTGTGAACAATCAGGCTTGACAAGGGGAAGGAAGCAAAGCTGAAAACAACGGAGACAAGACAAACCTTCAAAGTAAAACAGGAAGCACTAGAGACATGGAGAGACGTCAACTTGACAACACACAGAATATACAGAAAAACACAGAAAAACGATCATGGCCGCTCCAGGCCATGACACTTGGAGAGCGCAGACCTTCGCCAAGCACAGCAATTCCCCCATATAGCCATTTACACCACAAATATTAGTCGTACATATAGCACTGACAATATGGGACCGCTAAAAAAGTACCATATCTTCCTTTATTTTGTGATGCACACAAAAATAAATAATAATGCTCTAAAGATTTCATGAAATATTTGTTTCCAAAGTCAATATATTGAAATTAACCTGATAAACCCTGACCCCCTTTTTTAGCAAAAACGCCTAAAATGACATACCCAAATTAAAATGATTGTAACTCTGTAGTTTCTTATAAAACTGTTAGGAACACTCTAGGTGATACAGAGACAGAGTAATGGAACTCTGAAGTCAGTAAAAAATTTAAAACTTGTTCCGCCTGAAATAAAAAATGACTTTCAGGATGAATAATAGTCTGAATATTCATCTGAAATAGTAAATGACAGTATGAGGCTATAGGCACACTATAACTGAACATGTGTTTTAAATTTGAAGAAGATAGCACAACATATGACCATTTTACAGTGGTCTTTTCATTAAAAAATCTAGGCGCAGCTCCAAAAAGCCCTTTGGAGACTCCAAATGAACACATGGTAACCAAAATGATATTCTGAGACAATAGGTACTTTTTCCTTTACATTTTGGTATTTTTCATCATTTTGAGTTAAAATAGTCACAAATTTGCCATTTTTAAATTTACAACTAATTTTTGGTATTACCATAAATCACATACTAACATACATAACTGTAAAAACCACCAATTCATAATATATTTTATGACTACAAATATATATGACTACATGTGGAGCATATATACTTTTTAAAATATATGTTACAGTTAAGGTTTTGAGGTTATGAGGGCTCAATTGCATGAAGGTCAAGCAGGGAGGAGGCAGGAATAATGTTCACTATCTGAAGAGTCCTCAAAAATCTTCTCCAGTGCCTCCTGGACACTAAAACGTGTTTTTGACTTACTTTGAGCCATTTAACCATGAAGTAAGTTATCTTATTTTACGTGAGTTATTTTGCTGCTTGCTGAGCGCTCTGCGTAAATGCACACATGCAGGACTGGTGGGGCGCACCGTTACGCGCAGGCATAAAACGGCTCAGATAAAGTCGAATTACACATGCAATACGTCATTGGAAAGGTTGATCTATGCTCTAAAAGGCGGAAAAGACGAAACTAGCTGTCAATCAAATGCATTGCAAAGAGAGTCACCGGAAATTCGAACAAAGCCACGGGAAGATGAATCCTCTGCTTGAAAAACTACGATCAGAAATCAAACAAAACTTTTTTACACTTCTAATATGGTACGGAATTGCAAAAAAGTGCTTTAGTTATAAGTAATAACATTTATTGACACTAAATCTAAATAAATGACCATGAGAACCACGCTTGTTCAGGGCATTTCTCAGCAACCAAAAATCGCTCGAGTGAGCATCTTTCTGTTTATAGACAAGCTAAGCCTCTGTCAACAAACAGGGACCGGATTCAAACCGTTTCTCCGCGTTTTCTGGGACTTTTACCGACGAAAACCGGTAAGTGCTGACTTTCACGACTTTCGGCTTTTATGTCTTTAGGCACCTCTTGTGCAAGATATATAAGAGATGAAAGAAAAACGGTATTATCTTTGCAAAGAGGAGACTCTGCAGAGTTCAATGATACCAAACACAGCTATGACAGATGAAGTGATCATTCTGTATGAGTCATTTTTAGACAAAATTATTACACAATGAGGACGCTGGCGTCCTCGTCGGGTACATCAGGTTAAACAACCTCAATGCCTTTCTAACTTCCATTTATTTACATTGCAAAAAACCAACATTGTATATTTTATGAAGTGAATAATTTGCTTAGAAAAACAAATTAGAAAAAAAAAAGATTTTAACAATTTAAAACATTGAAAAAATAAAATTTGATAGAAGTTCCTATTGTCAATCCCTGAGTCAAATTTCATGAGTTTTGGGCAATAATTAACGGAGCTATTGAGAAACAAAATGTTTGGCCCCATTTACCACAGTGTTATTAAAAATTTGAGAGTGATCCAAAATCCAGGATTTCTTCCAGATCACACCCAAAATGAAATCAGTTCTTCCTTTTCACAACTCCTGAAAATTTCATAAAAATCCATTAATAACTTTTTGAGTTATCTTGGACACAGACAGACTGACGCCGGCAAAAACATAACTTCCTTGACGGAGGGAATAAATGTTATAAAAAATATAAGAGGTTCTTGGGACTATATTCTTCTAATGCAGTGTTTCTGATATTACTCCTCCAGTACTATATTTTCACACATGTAGCCTATGTGAGCGTAACTGGTAGATGCAAGCTCTCACACCAGCAATTAAAGGTCTTTTCAGTTCAGAGAATTAAAGTGCAAGATTAGTGATGAAAATTCAAGCTGGAGTGTGTCCTGCTGCCTCAGTAATGACTACAGTCCGACAAATAAAAAAAGAGGCACATAGGCCAAAAAAGTCAGAAACAAACGATCCTGACATCTGCACTTTAGCAGATGTGTCCTGACTATTCCTAAAGCTGCCTCTGTATTGGTTAACTGCCTGAACATCTGCTCAGACATTTCGCTGTGACTTCATTTGTGCTGAAGTCATAGTACTACTATCATTGCTGTGGTGGGCAGGAGGGTCGGTCAGAAAATTAAGAATGATGATTTTGTTTTGTGCCAATATTAGCAAAAAAAACTGTTTATTCATATAAAAGAAAGCTAAAGCATTTTACATGGTATGCAGTTTGGACAGTCATGATCAAAATACATCAAACAGCCTGAAAACAGTGGGCTCAATGTGTTTAGAAGAGTTGGCTGTAACACTTCCAGGCATGCTGGTGTAATACACATGTACCTGATGCTGGTTACTTCCATTTAATCTACTTCTTGTGTCTAGACCCACTGTGATCAGTGTTTTTTGTTTGTTTGTTTTTTTTGCCTGTGCAATAAGCATATTATGCTAAGTGGAGGAAGTCACCTCTGGAATTAACCTGCTGCAATTTAATCAGTGACTTGAGTGATTTTTATCAGGATGCCACAGTGAGGTGATAGAGGCAGTTACAGGATAGAATCTGTCCTTTTGAATTTGGAAGACACCAGCTTCTGTTATTTTCTCACATCAAACGAATACTCTCAAAGTCAACCAACAGTAATCTGTTTTATAATTAATAGCCTCTTTATAGTTGCAATACTGTTAAAAATAATATCATTAACTTGAAAGTCGGTATTGATAGCAATATAATCAAGTACAACCTGCTATTTTATTCTTTTTTAAAATTAGTACAGTGTTTACATTTAAAACTATTGTGAGCCATTACTGAAGCAGATTGCAAAATGTATCCGTTTTTTTTAGCAATGATGTAAGTTATCGAGTAGTTCATTAGTCATGATCTTGGGATTTTGAGTTCGTTTGTTTTGTCTCCTGTTCCCTGATAACATGCTCTTTGCAATCTTTCTGGTTAAAAAAGGACATTGTTTGTGACAGTGTTTGTGTTCTCTACACCAACTCCTCACAGTCAACTAAAGCAGTGTTTAAACCTACTTTAACCTCTCTGCATGGTGTAACCTTAAATAGTTTCACCTTTATGATTTTTTTAGTCTGTTTAAAGAGCTGTTAAGTAAGCATTTCTCCAGTGCCAACTTAGGCAACTCATCTGGCAGCATCTGACCTCAGCATCCACCTGTCAGTTCAGATTCTATGCAAAAGGAAAAGGGGTTAAATTGTTGCTCATTATTTCCAGTCTCTCTTTGTAGCTTTAATCTGTGGAGAATTATACAATCAGAGCGTCAACACCAAAATTTAAATATGATTATGCCATGTAATCATTTGATTTCCACATTGCTTGTTTTCACTGGGTGAACTATACTATCTTTGTGTTATTTAAGCAACAAAAATGAGGTTTAATTTGAAGGAATACTATATTATTTTTAGGACTTTTCATCTAGTTCTCTCGGTCTGTTACGTATAAATTTAGTTATAATTTATTTATAAGTATATACACTATAATGTGTTCTAGTGAGCCAGTTAATTGGCAGTTAAACGATACACTGACTACGACAGAGGTGCAAAGTGAATTTATTCCCCTAATGTATACAATTCAGAGAGGTCATTAAACTCACATCACAGAATGCAGGATGATCAGAAATGACAATTTGCCAGTAGGAAACAGCCATCTTTAAACATCACACGAAAACATGAGGACATGAGAAGTTCTTTACACGCTTACATGTCAAAACTTAGCGTCTTGATGGAGCCAGAATGATAATCAGAAGCGATGGGCCTCAACAGACCCGAATCTAGAACAAAAGTCATGGATTTATGAATCAGCATTATACAATAAGGCCCCAAAATGTAGTTTTAATATAACAGTCTCCCATCCCTCCTATTGACAAAAACCATTCAGTCTCATCCTGTTCCAGTCATCTCTTGCAACAATTGCCCATTGTTTATGACACTATATCACACATCAACAGAGAGATACTAGCTCACAGAGCTACAACAGACAACATGGCAGAGATGACTGAGACTCAAGATACTAGTGATGGAAGAGAAAATGAGAGTGACTGAACAAAAGAATGAGCAAGAGTAAATATTGGACCGTGTCAGAAAAGCGACTTAAATTTAACTCCTACAGGCACCTTTTGAGTGAAGAATTCCGAAGTTCCTCTGTACGTCCTTAAATGTGCCAAAGGACCCTGCTCCATAAATTGTAGGCACTCCAGTCTTGTGATATTATTCTTGTCTAGACTGTATTCAGATGAAGATGGACAGAATTCTAGCCACTGTGCTGTGCATAGAGGATACAAGAGGAAAGGCAAATCCATTTGAAACATTACAAAGAAAATTAACAAAACCTAAAGTCACCAAGTTAACCAATCTGACACATGCTGTGTCATCATATTGTGAGATGGCAGCACTTCATAAAGTACAATGAATATCAATTTATATATATATATGAACTCAAAAAAAAAAAAAGAGATTATAGATTTTTGCAACCAGTGATGGTTTCTCAGAGAGAGAGAGACGACAACTCCTGGAAGCCACTCCAGACAATATCAGCAGGATTAAAAAAAAAAGGGAAACTTGTGCTATACTTTAGTAGCTATTTCTGAGTTTTTCACAATGGCATTGTACTGTTTGCTGGGCTAAATGTAACAGATGTGAAACTCACAGTTACTTAGTATGAACTCCAATAAGTAAAAACACCATTCTTTGTGGTTTGGTATCAGCAGGGATTATCCCTGCCAGCCCCGAAAGCATTCTGCTGCTACTTACTTTTCAGAAAAGCAACTCTACGAAGTGCATTGCCCATTGCTGCTCTCTTGTCATTACATGCTAAAAGCTGTATATAATTACCTCTTGTTCTGCACACACCAAGAAGAAAAAAAAAGTCTAGACTCAAACAAGAGAATTAGCAGAAAGATAAAAAATATGAAAGTTGTAGAAAAAAGAGAGTGCAGTGGCATGCATTAACAGAAGAGCAGTCCCCAACATGCTTCTGCATGACATTCTATTGAGGCCCATCTAGAAGAGAGATTTGTGGAGGATTGTCATTTGATTGAATTTACTATCCACACACAAGTGCTGCTTGTAATTCCAGTAACTGCTGTGGAAAAAACAGCATATATCTTATATTAGTTTTTAACCACGTGGTGACTAGAACATCTATGTAAGACTGAGAATAAACTTAAATAACAAGACTTGGCTGTAAATGGAATTCAGTTAATTTAACCCTTTAGGCGCCGGAGCGCCTAGAGCACCAAATTGGGTAGAGCCAGCCCTGTCAAACAGTATTTAAAATTTTCCACCACTTTGCTCTGATAAATCATTTTTGAATTTTACTCTCATCTTCCCGTTCATTTTCAGATCATAGGACCAGAGAGCTCATAGTAACGTTAGTAGTTGTGAGTTGTAAAGTTTTTCAGTGTCTTTAACTACATACTATTCTCCACATTACATACTGTGATTTCCGGACTATTGAGCACACCTGAATATAAGGATCCGAATATTCGGATCTCAAAATAAATATGTGCAGTAGCTCTGGTTACTTCTTTGACCGACAGATCGATTACCTTTAACGTAAAGGCTAAATCATGTGCATTTCTCCGTGTGTTTTCCATGATGAAGGTGTGTGCATGAAGTGCAAAATGACTGATCTGAAGAATTTAGTGTGAGTGCGTTTGATTTAATTCAAACAGTTTCATTGGTCCACTTTGACTGGTTCTGTAATTTCATTCTGGTAAGGATAAACGTATTGACGGCATGAAGCTGGCCCGTAGAAATCTATACATTAGCCACATCATTGTATGAGCCACAGGGTTCGAAGCATGAGAAAAAGTAACGGCTTACTGTCCGGAAAGTACTGTGTATTTTCCCCGTTGCTAATACATAGTCTGCAGAGCGTTCAGAGCCAGATCCACGAAGTAATTTTATGGTAAAAGCTAAGAAGCCTCCACCTTAGTGCTCCCTAAAACAAATGAACTGAGTTGTTTATGCGCTCTCTCTTAATCTCACACACACATGCTTTTCTATCATGGACTGTTTCCATGTCGATATTATCAGCAGTCTTCTTTTAAATAATTCACAGACATGTTGGGATGTAATACGAGTTAGCAGAGCTGCCGCGAAGGTTTACTCTACTCTTACGTTATTCTGCTGCTCACTGTAACGTTAGTAGTAGTTGTGAGATGCAGAGTTCTGGGATGTTTATTACAATTTGGGAAGAGCTTTCTGCATTTACCTTTGACACGTGTTTTCTGACGGGAGCTTCTCACACAGGAAAACTTTTCCTCTTACTCTCCCGTGTGTGTGATGACAGCTTCTTCTTCGGATGCTCTGCCTCTGCCGCTTAACCAATCAGAGAACGGGTTGAATAGTGCAGGAGACAGCAGGCAGGAGAGAGAGGCGCCGCTGCATCTGAGCCGAAATAACCCAGTTTTAAATTGACTCCTTCATATCAGCAGGTCGGATTAAAAAAAGGCCGATGCCGATATATGTCAAATTTCCAAATATCGGCCCCCGATAATCAGTCGATCTCTATTCACTACACCTAATCGATGTACCAATGTCAACATAACACAGAACCAACTGTTGTTACGGTAATCTAGATTACTGAAGAGGTTAACCAAACCAAAAATCAAAGTCTCTGGTAACATCCTCGGGGTAGCATTAAATAAATAACAAAAAAAAAAAAAAAAGAAAACTCATGCAGAGCGGGCTTGGTACATGGGAATCACCTGTTATGATAAAACCATATTTGAAGTAGGACTCCTAGTATTGTCTGTTAAAAGCTTTCTTTTTCTTGGAAGTCATAGGCTGTTCTTCTTTCTCTTCACTGTGCATTTTCCCCTTTACAAGGAAACTTTCTAAAGATGTCTATTTCTTACTCATTTTGCTAGCTGGGTCAGGGGCCAGGGCGACTCCAAGCCGCTCCAACATTTCAGATGCACCCATATTGCGGACTTTACCATAAACACAGGGACACAGAAGAGGGCTGAAGCGTGTCCCGACTTCCTGTTTTCAAAATAAAATGTGGGATTTAGCATAGATACTGTGTTTAAAACTGTTGAGGAACTATTGAGTTAATATTTACCTGAATGATATGTGGGCAAAAAAAAAGAAAAAGTAAAGAAAACAAAACAAAAAGGTTTAACATCAGTCTATGAAAGACTGGCCCATAGGTGCACAAGACCTTAGCAGTAGAGGTCTGAAATTCAACTTTCACAGCATTGCACCAACAAATGTGAAAATATCATCTAATGACTGTGAGTATATCACATATATCGCCACAAGTAACTGTGTGCATGCACCTGCTATGAACACAATAAGCGTAAGGCCTAGAGAACAATTCCATATAAGGAAATAGATAGCCTTTTTCAAGCTTTGAGGTAATGCAAGGAGGATCTTAGGTAAGTACCAGGGACAAGCAGGTACAGAAAAACAAACTTCAAAAGATGGTGTAATCTTATAGAGACACTAACCACTCGGCACGCCTTTAGATCTCACTCTGTAGCAGAATAGAGGGTGTCTTTCTGAAACTGTGACTCTCCAGAACCTTCTTTTTTTTAAAAAATAAAATCATTCTACTTTACTCCTGAGACTCCTCTCATCTGTGCCCCCTTGATCAAATGAATCCGAAGGACGCCAGCTGGTTTTCAACATGACTCACCATAAACCAGTGGTCCCCAACCTTTTTGTAACTGCGGACTGTTCAACGCTTGACAATTTTACCACGGACCGAGGAGTGGGGGGTGGGGGGCTTCCTCGTTACAATACGCCAATAACATAACATGAGTATAACATCAAAGTCTCTGGTAACATCCTTGGGGTAGCATTAAAGGTGGGGTAGGTGTTGTTTGAAAAACGGTTCCAGCAATCCAACTCAAGTGAGATTTTGAAAATATACGCTCCCTCCCTCCTCCCAAAGGCTCCGCCTCCTCCTCTTCAGTTCACCCCTCGAAACCACGCCTTCACACGATTCACGACTACATGAACCGCAGGGAGGGAGGGGTGAGTGGGAGTGCATTGATATTTGATGGACGTATTATGCAGCCAATCAAAATATTACTAAAAATATTACAAAATATCACTATTTTGATTGGTCAGAGTTTTTCTATGATTATATCCTCTAGACTGGACCAAAACGTTTAGTTTTTTTCTGCAAACATTTATTTTCAGTGGGTGCAATGTTCCCATTGTGAAAAGGTTTTCAGGCAATATTGTAAAAAGTGTTGCAAAAAAACAACACCTACCCCACCTTTAAATAATTAACCAAAAAAAAAAAAACAACAACAAAAAACTCATGCAGAGCGGGCTTGGTACATGGGAATCACCTGTTATGATAAAACTATATTTGAAGTAGTACTCCTAGTATTGTCTGTTAAAAGCTTTCTTTTTCTTGAAAGTCATAGGCTGTTCTTCTTTCTCTTCACTGTGCATTTTCCCCTTTACAAGGAATCTTTCCAAAGACGTCTATTTCTTACTCATTTTGCTAGCTGGGTTAAATTTAGGCACTCAAGTGACCAAGATGTAACCGAGAAAATCCAGTCATTTTACAAAATAAAAGCTTATTCAGACTTAGATGATAAATAAAACTTAAAAAACTAATTTTATTCTTGACCTGCCTGATACCCATTGGTCCGCAGCCTGGGGATTGGGGACCACTGCCATAAACAGTAATTCATATTGAAGCTTCCATCCCAATCTGTGCTTCTTTTCTTCAAAGGACCTTTATCAGAACCAGTTTACAGCCAACTATTAAAGCGCATCCACATCAAAATATTAGTAGTGAAACACATCCAACCTCTGTGTTTTGAGGAATCCTTTCAAAATCATATTATGTTCCCTTAAAATGCAAATCAATGTATGTGATTCCCACTGTAATGAAAAACTACATTACGGTTTAGTTAAATGAATGACGACTTAGACTTTGAAAACTGAATCAAAATATGAGACGGAACTAAATCATCAAGATAGAAATAAATAGGCTTTATTCAAATTCTATGCAGGATATAACAAAGCAAATACCATCCATTTCTTTGTTTTTTATGTAACCCCAGTCCGATGTAGCTAATGAATTCTGACTGCAAATTAATATGTTGCAGGCCCAGTCGATGCTCGTGAGTGAGGAGGCTGAAAACAAATGGCCCTTTTACTGTCTTGAATCAGCACAAACAAAAAGTATGTGCAAGTGTCCACACAAATCCGCCGTCAGAGATGAAGATGGTGGAAAAAGGGGCAGAGGGCAAGGTGCAGTTTCAGTGGCAAGAGGATAGTTGCAACACGTTGCAGCAGACCACGTTCAAGTACATCAGCTTGAGTCTCTCTCCAACGGCCCAGGGGTCTCCCGGTCCTCACCCTCTCTTGTATGGCAAATGTCTGGTCCTGAATCACACAATTCCTCTTTAAAAAATTTAACTACAGGATGATTCATGGAGAATAGCCCCATAATGTCTTATACAAATGAACAATTGCTTACAGCAATGCTGAATAAACAGTGTGAAGGCCTATAACAAGGCTAAGCTAAAGGCTAGCGGCAATTAGCAGTTGTAACTTGTTTTCTACACATTACAGAAAAACAACAGTCCCCAACAGCGCCAAGCCCCTCCTTCCTGACAAGGTGAAGACAGGATTGGCTAAAATTTACATGCAAAGATGAAAGAACTAAAAAAGATACTTCACTAACCCACAACTAACATGGTATCCTGTCTTTTGTTGCAACAATGGATTTCAAAGGTCTCCCTCTTCAACAAACCGTTTAATACTTGTTTTTTTTTTTTTTAAATTACCATAGTTCAGTTCAAGTTGCACTTGCATGCTCAACTTCAAAATGCTCTTCTACCCCTGTAGTCGGAAAGACGAGTGGATCAGAAAAGCCATACCAGCCTACGTCACATTGAACAGTAGAATAGAATAGAGTAGAATCCTTTATTGTCACTGTACATAGGTACAATGAGATTAAAATGGAGAGCCGTGTGCTGCTGCGTCCGTGCGTGCCGCCATCTTGGATTAAGCAAGTAACCCCACCCCCGGAGAAACATCGTGGTCTGCAGGCAGGCCCGAGGCAGGGAGCAGAGCTTATTAACGTGCAAACAAGGAGGCGCTAACAATTCAAAAACATAGCAGAGAAAGTTCATGGATGTGCTCTTTGCAACAGTAACAAATCTACATTGCATGTCTTGCCTAAGAAATAGAATCTACAGAAGAAATGGTTGGAATTTATTTTCAGAACACCACCAGCGAAGTATAACGCAACTTTACTTATTGCAGTGAAGTTAGTTTTAAATTGGATATTTGACAGTCATTTAATCTGGGTGAGCCTCTCATTTGCTCAGGGGCCAGGGCAACTCCAAGCCGCTCCAACATTTCAGATACACCTGTATTGCGGACTTTACAGTAAACACAGGGACACAGAAAAGGGCTGAAGCATGTCCCGACCAGTGGCGCCAGCAGAAAAAAAATCTGATGGTGGCTAGTGGGTGGCAAGGCAAATTCTCAGGGTGGCATACCCAACCCCCCAAAAAAAAAAAAAAAAAAAATTATATATATATATATATATATATATATATATATATATATATATATATATACACACACACACACACACACACTTTACTTTAATATATTTTATATTTATATAAAACGAATTCTGAAAAGGACTTTTGTGGGTATGTAAGTTATACAGAGTTTGCAGTGTTTGTGTAGTATATTTATTTGACTGGAAATACGTGGATATACTTTATACATGTGCATACTGAATGAGTGAGACTTTTGCTTGCTCTATGAAGTTAGCACGCTAAGCGGAAAAGTTAGCATAGCTAACTAACCACTTTGCTGAATTGCTTTCAATCTACAGAGGTTAGAGGATGAAACGATATATCACATTTTTTTGGCAAGAGAGGAAGTACTAGTGAGAAAAAAAGTGAGAATGTTGAGAAGCAGAACCCCAATGTAGAAGAAGTACCGGTATGCAGTGAGGATGAGTCCAGGGTGAGAACAGGGACAGAAGGTGCAGACGATGAATCAAGAATTCCTGGGCCTGAAGGTAACATTCAGCTACTGAAATGGATGATGAAGACATCAGTAGTAGAAATCCATTGATTTCTACTACTAGTGTTATGAAATGTTACAAAAAATGGGTTGGATGTTTCTTCCTTCAAGGGTTGGGGGGGATGAATGGAGCAATGGATCTACTGCATGTAACATTGGGCGTAGGGATCCCGTTGTGGTCTGATTCTTATTCTTACTAATATATATTATTGTTGTTGCTATTTCTGTTAAAAATATAGAAGCCTATGTTTAAAATATATTTCCTAGATCTACATAAATCCAATGCGCCTCCTTGGGGTGGCTAAGGGGTGGCTCAGAGTAATCCAGTGGTGGCCACCCCTAGCCACCACATGGTGGCGCCATTGGTCCCGACTTCCTGTTTTCAAAATAAAATGTGGGATTTAGCATAGATACTGTGTTTAAAACTGTTGAGGAACCATTGAGTTAAGATTTACAAAAGTTAATGAAAATTATGAACGGATTTTAAATATAAAAAGAAATGGTGTATCTTATGCAGCCAGTGGAATACTATAATCCAAAATTGATTTTAAGTCAATTGATCACGTTACTTGGAAGCTATTGAGCTAAAATGCTAATATTTGCATATCAAAATTTATTAGAAATAATAAAAGCTTTTAAATGCAAAAACAAGAGGTCTATCTCATGCAGCCAGTGGAGTACTATAATCCCAAACTGATTTTGAGTCAATCAATCACATGACCTGAAAGCGATTGACCTAAAATGCTAATATTTACATATAAAATTAATTAAAAATAATAAAAGCTTTTAAAAGCAAAAACAAGGCAGTTCAGGTAGCATGTCGGCGCTGGAATCACATACTATGACATTTGCAATACTGTGGAAATCTGAATGAAAAACTCAGCTCATATATAGATCGAACCAAAGCCCTCTCCAGCTCTGCGTCTGACATAAGTCCTTTTCTCCTCAGATCCTGATGAGCACAGAACCTTCTGATGCTCATTTCCAGCATTGCATGGCACCCATCTAAATTCACCAATCAAAAATTTTAATTTGTATTAAATAGGACTCCCAATAACATAATTCCCCACACAATATTACTGATAATTATAAAATAACACATGGGCCTTGTGGCCTGAGAACTCTACCCTTTTTAAAGAAACGTTTGTCAAAAATGTTAAAAAACTAATAAAAATTAGAAAAATGACTGAAATAATACAGACTTAACAAATTTGATAAAGGATAACCCAAGGAATATTCCAGTAAATTTCTTTTCACAAATTAGTTTTTCATGGTCTTCTTTCTCACCCACAGAAAATAAAGAGTGAGGACGCTACATGGTACATTAACAGACAGCTAGCCAGGAATACATCAACAAAACCCACCACCCTGGCCTTATTTCTTTTAAATTTGAAATACAGTAATGCCAATTAACCAATAGAATTCTTTTATTTATAATGAAAATACACTTTTTAAATTGAACTACAAAACAAAATACAAGTCAAACTACCAGAATACCATCCAAAAGGTTAGGGTTATAATAATATATACGTATTCAACAATATTTGTGTTGTCAAATCCACCTTCCTAATCGCATTATCATTTATATCACATAAAAAGAAAAAAACTTTCACAATACTGACATGAAATTAAATGTTCATTGCAAAGTCTGGAGTACGGTGTGGGCTCCTATTTTAGCTGCTTAATTCTCAGGCTCATCAAGGAAACAGTAAAATAACAGGTGTGGACACCTATTGCAACTAATGGCTGCACAGTTGTCCTCACAAATACCCTATTCGCACTGGAGTAGTATTATCTGGGGGACCTGTGATAATGTAAGATGACTAACAGGAGTGATTTCGGGCAGGCAGGTGAGCAGATTGTTTGTCTGCACTCACCCCTCTGCTTGGTTTATTCCAATTAGTCCACCTGCCTATTGGTCTATTTAATGAGCGAGAGATATTAGCACCTCGAATGCTTCCTGATGTCCCTGGCCCACAGCTTGCTGCTGGACTTAAAATTCCCGCCTCTGCCCCAGCTCCACCTGTAGACTCTGATTATGCAGGGGGTTAAGTTATTCTACTACCCCTAGTATCTTTATGTATGGCTTAAAAGAAGAAACTTATCAGATCAGACCCCAGCTGCTAAAGTTTCAATTGTTTATCATTCTCATTCAGATGAGGTTCCTAGCTGTGCACCTCATCTGACTGAAAAGTAGTATTTGTGGACGATGTCTGTGATATCAATACTGTGCGAATGTGCAGTGTCTGTGATTTTTAAAGAAAAAATTACTGGCCCACCTCAACAAGCAGGTCAACACCTTTCAGGACCCAGTACAGTATGCATATCGTAATGTGCTTGGGGTTGAAGACGCCGTCATCTACCTGCTTCACAGAGCCCAGTCTCATCTGGACCAATCAGGCAGCACTTGTTCTTTGATTTCTCAAGTGCTTTTAATACAATTCAGCCTGCGATGTTATGTAAGAAGCTCCATAAGTTCCAGGTGGATTCCTCCACAACCTCCTGGATTTATGACTACCTCACAAACAGACCACAGTTTGTGAGACTGAAAGGTTGTGTGTCTGAGATGGAGGTCAGCAGCATTGGAGCACCACAAGGAACTGTTCTCTCACCATTTCTCTTCACGCTCTACACCTCTGACTTCCAGTGCAACTCTGAGTCCTGTCATCTGCAGAAATACTCTGATGACTCTGCAGTTGTTGGGTGTATCAGCAACGGACAGGAAGCAGAGTACAAAGAACTGGTCTGTCAGTTTGTGAAATGGTGCGGTAATAATCATCTCGTATTAAATACCAGCAAAACTAAGGAGATGATTGTCGACTTTAGGAGGAGCAAGAATCAACACAGCAGCGTTTCCATCCTGGGAAAGGAGGTGGAGATGGTGGAGGAATACAAGTATCTTGGAGTTCAGCTTGACAACAGACTAGAGTAGAAATGCAACACAGAATACATCTACAAGAAAGGTCAGAGCAGACTCTACTTTTTAAGAAAGCTGAGATCTTTTAATGTCACACCAAGATGTTGCACATCTTCTATAGGTCTGTTGTTGAAAGTGCAATCAGCTTTGCAGCCATCTGCTGGGGCAGCAGCATCAGAACCAGAGACCTGAAGAGAATCAACAAACTGATCAGGAAAGCTGGATCTGTGCTGGGTGTAACTCTGGAGCCGCTGGAGCTGATTGTACAAAAAAGAATGCTGCACAAGCTGATGAAGATGATGGAGGACTCTTCACACCCTCTCCACGACACAGTGATCAAACAACAGTTCGGTGAGAGGCTTCTTCAGGTCTGTTGCAAGACGGAAGGATTCATTCTTGCCAGCAGCCATCAGCCTCCACAACAAGACATCCTACTATTATTAATTCAATATTATTATTGCTGAAAAAAAAAATTATTTATTGTAAAAAAAAAAAAAAACCCTTACTACAATGTTTAATTTCCCTTCTGGGATTAATAAAGTATTTTTCATTTCATTTCAAATTCATCAGCATTAAACAGAGGAGCAGAAGAGCAACTGATACCTCGACATTCATGCTGTCAGACGTGTTTGACAAGTGGTTGATCTTGATGAAGTGTTTACTAAAACAAAAGTTTTGATTACAGTCACTGTTCTGCTAAATATTACCATGGCAATCTTAGTACATACGTCATGTGTTGTTACTGAAGTCTAAATTGTATGATCAGCCCTGTGTATTTCAATAATTTCTCATAATTGTGCACGTATAAGCCAAGGATTTACATCCTGATTCAAAGTTTTAGTTGACATGTTAGTTATAAAAGAAAATACAAGGCCTTGACGATACATTTACGAATTAGTGTCTGTAAGCTATAGTAAAACAAAGACTTTGCTTATCCTATACAAATGCGCTGAAAGACACATAGATGTTGGAATGTAACTTCTGAATTACTGCAGGTCCCTATGTAATAATCATCCCGTACAAAGGAGGAAAACACTGATATAGGATTTACAGTATCAGTATTTGTTGAGATTCAAAAACAGCTTCAAAAACGCTCCAACCGATGCAGTCAAAGCAGGCCTGTAACTCCAGCTTTGACTTCTCAGTCCACCTCTTCACTGCCCTGACCACAGACTTAGAAGTTTTTAATTTCTGCTTGAAGGTCAGGATGAAATGAAACAGACAGTGGTCAGGGAGTCCTAAGGCTGCATGTGGATTGTAAACACCAACCAGAATGAACGAGGAAATCTCTGGGGGTGACTAAAATGGTTAGCAGTTGATGAAAAAAATTTCCAAGTGACGACTGTACAACTTTTTCAGCACTGTGACATCAGTACATCAACCTTCATTTATAAAAAAGATTGCTTCCTGAGAGCTCTGTGACGAGGTTTGATGAAACAGCTATAGGCCGGACCATAGTGCGCAATCCAGGATGTTCTCATTGAGCCAAGTTTCAGTGAAACACAGGGCTGTGGATCTGCTAAGATCTGTTTTTCTTTTAGTTCAGAAGCAGCAGTTCATCCATTTTAATTGCCGAGCAGATGTTCACCAGGTGTATAGATTGGAGTGGAGCATGTAATCCCCCCTGCATCAACTTGGCAAGTGCTCTTGTATGCTTCCCCCTCCAGCGTCTCTGACAAAACCAATAGAGAACGGCAGCGCCTTCATCCAAAATCTCAGTAAAACTTTCTGCATCAAAGAAAGAGGTCTGTCTGAGAATTAAGAGTTTCTCTCTGGTGAAAGTAACCTGAAAGGGACAGCAGGAGATAAAGCAAAAAAAAAAAACAAAAAAAAACACTTAATCAGAAAAAAAAAATAAAACAGCAGCTAAAAGCTATAAAAGACAGTACTAGGTCCAGTATTGAATTTAAAATCTTCAACAATGAAAACACCAAGGGCTGGCTGGCCACAGGTGCACGTGGTGAGAGCCAGGGATGTCTATGGCACAGAGGAAATGATTAGGGCAACTTAAACATGCCTAGGTGAAGGATGTATCAAAAATTGGTACTCTGTAAGAAAAGATTTGTACTTTTAGTCAGAGGGATTGCGGTTGTTAAGTTGAGAGAACTCATTGCCCATTACAACAACATAAAAGGAGTTGCAACAACTTCAACTTGAAAAAGGCGCAAAAAGTCATGAAAAACCTAAGATAATCCGTTTGCTTAACTTCAGAAAATTCGTCTGGTGGGCATTTCAACTAACACGAATGCAAGTGCAATCTGACGTCACGTGCCTTTTTGCTCTCTGAAAAATCGTTTCGACCGCCATGTTCTTCCCACCGGGGTGAGCTGTCCAAGAAAGTACATTTTAAATTTATTTTTTCAAAGTTAGTTTAAAAGGAGGTAATGATCATTTGTCTTCTCTCTCTGAGATGGTACATCAACAGAACTCAACGAATATTCATGTTTAGTTTGTTTCGAGAAATACATTAGCATTTTAGCTAGCTGTCCCTTTTGACTGATACTGACTGAATACTGAGGTCATGCAAATGCTTTAAGTACGGAAATGTACTTAAACTTAAAAATATGGATAAATTGTCAATTTATTAAACAAACGTGATTATGGCTGTTATAGCGAACAATAGAAATTGAACAGTGAACTTTTAGGATTATTATTTTATTGTAAAAAGGGCTCTCAAGTCTCACATTGAGCATGACAGTCACGCATTAAGGTCTTTAGTCATGCACTCCCTCTCCTGAAGAAAAAAAAAAATATATTAACAACAATTTGTGTGACCTGCCACCATCAACCATGAAAACAGCAGGGAAACAAGCAGTCTTCTCATCTCATATGGAAACCGTGGGTATAGAGATGGGGGGTGGGGTGGTATTAATGCTTTAATTACTGCCATTGACGCAATGGCAGTGAGCATTTGCATTGGAATTGACGTCAATGGCAGCCAATGACTTAAGTAAGCAAAAATTAACTAAGTAAAAAAAAATTAAGGCATTTTAATCGCACTTTTTTTTGCACCGTGGAACTTTCTCACTGAGTTTCAGGCGTACCGATTATACTGGAGCAACCAACTAATATTCATGACTTCAAACGAACAACAAACCCCAATAAACAATAGTCAAACATGAATGAAGAAGCTAATGAGAGTGCCTAGGTTGGCCCCGTGGATGGGAAATGTTATACAAAAAATAAAAAATAAAACGGATGGCTGGAAGCATCAATAAGAGCAAGTTAAGTACTATCTTGAAGAAAACATGGCGGAGCATAAACAAGAAAGAACAAATTCACATGTATGTATCAAATGCAGACCAAGCCAACATGTATGCATTTTGACCTTCCGGTAGGCTTGTATAATTCCATATTCTAAAGTATGCATATTGTTTTAGCTGGCATTTCACCAATTTTAGTTGTCACTAGGTTGTTACTAAAGTTGAAAACCACAAATATTTCTTGACACCTATCAGGGTTCACCGATATGCCTCATGTGTTCAGACTGCCTCAGCAAGTCTGGCCTGAGACCTGGGGCCGGACTCCACAATCCCTCTGGCTGCAAACCTCCACTATCAAACCAGTGGAGATCTGCAGCCACAATCCTTTCAGATGCCTCATCACACACTCACTGTATTTAATTGACAATGACATCAGCCACCAATGGGCAGCTGGTGCCATTGACAAGGTTAGAGTTTAACTAAGCTCTCTCTTGAACTGATAATTCAGTTCCTTTCTTTCAAGATTGACAAAATCAGGGTTCTGTCAGCAACTCCTTTTACGTATCATGTTTTTACAGGCATCAAACCAAAGGAAGAGAGCAGCAGTTTTCCAGGGACTACTATGGTACATGAGGGAAAATCCTTCTACACTGATAAAGACTGGTGAGATCAGCAGAAAAATGCTGTTCATGATGATGATGATGATACAAAAACGAGTACATAATGGGAAGAGTTATACATGTTTAAGCATCCTCTGTGTCTATGCACTATATGGCAAACATGCTTAAAGCACAGGAACCTTTTTTTTCTTTTGTTTTTACATGAAGCCAACAGATTCTGAGGACAACACCATCAAGGGAATGGTGATTGGCATCCTTTTGGTCATTGAAGATGTGAAGGAGCCCCTTCTGGTTTCCTACAACAATGTTGCCATCGTTGTTGAGGAAAAGATCATCATGCGTCATCTGGGTGATGTACCCAATGCTTTTGTGAATCTGGTGGGCCTGCTGTATATGCTTAACCTAGACTATTCCAAAGACTTGAAATATACCTTTTGAGGTGATTCAGCACCTGTTCATGGGAATTGGTTCTGAGATGTGCACTCCCAGGGTCCACTTTCTAAAAATAAATTGCTCATTTAGAGGGGTGGCTTAGGAGGACGTATTCTGCATTTGGCCCACAGGAAGCATTCGTATTGTTTTGCCATTTGTCCATTGCACAATGTAGAAAGAGGAAAATAAATGTAAAGCCAGTCTGTAAGTCTCAACAGGTTTTTTGGTGGTTTTTTTTTTTTTTTTTAAATGTTCTAACAAATTTTGAATCCTCTCTTTGGAGGAAATACCTCCTGTATACACAAAGTTGTATTTACCCATGTAGAGGAAACATGTACAGTGGAGATTCCAATAATTTTTGGACATTGATTTTTCTATGTATGTCTTTCTGTAAGTTACAGCAGCAATGCTGAACACTGCCTTAGAATGGACTCAGTTGATCAAGTCAATTAAGCTTCTTTTTTTTTTTTTTTTTTAACACAAATGGGGCACAGTAAAATCTATTGGTAGAAGACCAAGGATGTTTAGGTTTTTTTTTTTTTTTGTCTGCATGTCCCAGAGGAAGCATTCTCATTTTTTTTATGTCTGGTACACTATTTAGTGAGAGAAGAAATGATTAGCCCTTCTGTGGGTGACACCACTTTGTGTTCATGTTCAGACTTATTTCTATTACTCTGTTTGGAGGACTATTAATGCCTGTTATGTTATAGAGAGTGGACATTTAATTTTATGCATGTCTGCCATTTCCTGCAGCAGTGAACATTCACTCAGAATGGAGTCTTTTCTAAACCCCAGAGGGAGGATGCTTTAATTTTCTGTATGGAGCAGTTTGTGAGCAGCTCCAGACATGTGTGTTAGAGGCTATTTTGTTTGTTTCCACATCCCATCCCTTGGATGATGTTTCAACATCTGTTGGCGCTGAGTTATTTAAAAGCAAGGCTTATATAGATTTCAATAAAGTTTCTTCATGGAAATGACTTGATGTGTTTATTTAAATTTGAGTTAGCTATTTTTCATGTAGATGTTAGTGTTCATACTGTGCTAACTTGGTAAAATGATTTCAACCAACATTTTTTTTTTTATTTCTCTTAAGTAATGTTTTCCAGTCTATATTACTTGATACAGAAAGTTGAGTCAACATACTACATGTTGTATGAATTATCTATTTCATGTTGAGCCAACTTGAATCTCATTTGTAGGAACTTGACTAAACAAGTTTGACCAACATCTTTATAAGTTATCTCAATTAATAGCTTCTAGTTCAACTTATTCAATAAACGAAGTTAAGTCAACAGACTGCGAGTTGCATCAACTGATGTTTTTAAGTGTAATAAGGTCTACACTATGAGTTGACTCGAATTAACTCAGTCAAAGCAACAAGATGACTTGACTTACTTAAGTTGTGTCAACAAATCTTTTATTACAGTACTACACATGGGGAGTGATGGGGCTGAAGTGAAAAACTATCACTAAACCCTCCATCACCATAGTCCATGCTTGGCCAAGACCCTGTGGGAGAAAGGAGCCGTTAAAATCAACTAACAAAAAACAAAATGTCATGTGCCAGAAGAAAAAACTACTGTTAGGATTTAGAATTTAACTCAGAACTTTAGTTAAAGCTAAACCTTTATTGCCTGTAGTCTGGCTGGTGAAGGCCTCAGGGTGGCTGCTTTATGACCTAACACTGGGATCACGACCTCCTGACCTGCTGTCTTCAAAGGACTATGCGATGGCATAGATCAACGTATTTAGTTACACCCTTTCCTGTAGCAAACACACCACCTTTGTTTGGACTGGACATCTGGACTTAATTACTGCAACATCCGCGCACCCCCATCACCAGTTTGAAGACCCCGGAACAAACAGTTGTTGATTTACCAGGACTGTGACTGGACCATCTGGATTTTCGGAGACAAAGGATCATACAACCTGGGAGAGCAGGACCTGCCTTCTTGGGATCCTTAAAGGAGGGACAGAATTTGACTTGTGTGTGCATTTCCTGACATCCTTGGTGGTGTCAAGAAGTGTACCATCGGCCGATTAAAATATTCTGCATGGCATAATAATTCTTTGTACACATGATTGTATTAAATTCTTAATTGATCTTTGCTTCTAGATTTGTCATTTAGGCACCAGATAAAAGAACATGGAGACACAGTTTTTTCACTACTAATAGTAGAATTAACCTGTAATCATGTAAATAACCAACAGAAACAAAATAATTCAAAATCAATCCACAGTTAATCCGAATAACCACAACCACACGCAGGAGAACACAGTGTCAAGTGTTCAACAGCAGCAGCATACGGTTCTCTGGGCCAGTGAACACAGATGAAGATATCAGTTGTAGGCTGCATTAGACAGCATTTAAAATGATAAAAGAAAGGGGGCATAGCATGGAGGTACCTGAGGGCATCAACAGCGAACAGACACTGACCAGAACCAAGCAGCACCACAGCTTACCTCCCGTCTGTTTTGCTGTGTTTATATACTAGTGTTAATAAGGCGTGCCAAAGTGCAGCACAATGTGTCACGGGAGCTGTGGGAGAAGTGGAAGTAGGACCCAAGTGCAGGAGGATCAAAAAACAAAATGGTCTTCATTAAACAAAAGTACAAAATCTTAAAATCCAAAAAAACCAAACAATTCAAAAAAAACCAAAAATACAAACTTAGCTTGACTACATGAAACAGGGTGAAGAGCACGGTGCCACACAGACCAACATGCAGGGGGATAAGAACAACAATGGACAGCAAACAGAAAGGGAGTGACAGGACTTATAAACACACAGGAACAAACGAAAGGCAGGTGTGAACAATCAGGCTGACAAGGGGGAGGAAGAAAGGCTGAACACCACGAAGACAAGACAGACCTTCAAAGTAAAACAGGAAGCACTAGAGACATGGAGAGACTCCAACTTGACTAAAACATAGAGAATATACAGAAAAACGATCATGGCAGATTCCAGGCCATTACACAATGTGCCATCTGCTTATTGTACGATATGGTGGCTGGCAGGAGACAAAACTGCCGACTACAAGAGAAACAAGAAAATGTAGTCTTAGAGATGCTTAGAATACATTTTAAATACAAGTGTTTAAAAAGCTGACAGGTGTTTCATTGAGGTCAGATTCAACTTGGATGTGACTCAAATCACTCGACTTGGACTCAACTTGGAGCCTTCTTTAATGACTTGACTTGAACATTGGAGACAAAGACTGGACTGGAGTATAATGCTGCAGAATACAAATATCAAACTATTTTACATGAAATTTACAACTATGTCATAACTGAAAACTTAACCTTAACTCAATTGTAATCTAAACCCTAAAATCATTTTTAAATGAAATAGCCTTTTCAATTCATGAAATTCAGAATCTTTTTTTTTTCTCAAGGCTGTTGGTTTCCACCAGTAGAGTGGTCTCACTGTTTTTGAAATACACCAAAACAGAAAAGCACTACGTACTCAATGGAGCATATGTCGAATAAAAATGCAGGTTAGTGAGAAGTCTATTAAGTAGAAAGGGGTCAAATCAAATCTGAAGCCTCCTGAATACAGAACCAGAATTCACTCAGGAACAAATATCAATCCAATAATGTTTTCATGTTAAAATTGTATTGCTTGACACTTCATGTCATTATCAGTTATCCCTATTATTACTGCTTTGAAGTTGAACTTTAAAATGTAACTTCAACTCAGTTGTTCATATGCCATTTCTTTTATTTAAAGTGAGGAAGTCAGACCCATTACAGCTCAGGTTGAGCTAAGCCTCTTGTGCTTGATTCCTTCCATTGTATTTAACTATGTTGGCATTAAATCTGAGCTTTAAATAAGATTTAAATGCTGTGTGTTGCATATGTGTTATGTGTTTAGGTAAGAATTTGGAAATGTGTACAATATGCTAATTTCAATGTTCCCTCTGTCAGTCATTTGTTCATTTCAGTGGAGGGAGCTGGGCAGTATGTGTCAGGGGTGATAGCAAAGCATGAGTGGCCTTCCGAATTACTGTAGTGGGGTGGGCTATGATAGGGTGAAAATCTAACTAAGGGCCAATCCTGCTGCTATAGGGCTTAATGTCACTCCTGCATTTGGAGACCGAAGAAAATCCCAGGAATGATTATGAAAAACGAGATTGGTTTTCACTGTGTTTAGCACATTTTCATTCCCCAGGCTCAAGCAGAAGATTCTTAGAGAGAGTGGTCTGTCTGTCACTTTAGCGGCATGGTGTTACATTGTCAAGGAAATTACTTTTGGATATGTGCTGTTCACTCTTGATGCAATCTGACAGTGATTCATGGTTTTAACCTAAAGTACAACCCTGATTTGAAACAAGCCAAACTATCCACTAAAGTTTCAGACTATAATCTAAATTCCTTCTCTGGTCAAATTTGTCCAAAGTATGTTTCATCAAGTATTTTGCTAACTCCCCAATAATGAAAAAGGTGATTGGTATTTTGCATACATATGGAATACGGAGTAAAACTATGTTCATCTCTGTGCAAAATCAGAAAATGTTAGATCAGGGGGGCATTGAACCCCCAAAGCTGGTTCAGTGCCCCCCGATTGGTTCAATGTTTGATAAAAACATAGTCTCAAATCATCCTTGATTTTGCAGCATTTTGTGTTATATGCATTATTATTATTATTACAGTAAGCTCCCACACTTCGCGGTCTCAGCAATCGCGGTCTCAATACATCGCAAAAGTTTCAAAAATTTTCATTGAAAAAAATATTTGAAAAAAATTCAAACGAAGCACGCGACGCTGAAGCGAAATCCATCACATCAAGAACGAGTCTCGGGAAGCAACAAGAGCCGACAGGGGAGGCCCCATGAACGAATATCGAGGCCTGTGATTGGCTGCTATGACGGACATTACTGTGTCGTCGGTTGTCTGTACGCTGATTGGCAGACACACGTCCCCGCATTATTGTGAGGCGATATTCGGAACTGATGAACGGAAACACCAAGTGTATCAGCGTTAATCTCGGCTTTGTTTCACAAGAGTAAGGGATGGGAGATGTGGGGATGCGTGGCAACCAATCAGCGTACAGACAACCGACAGCACAGTAATGCCCGTCGTAGCAGCCAATCACAGGCCTCGATTTTCGTTCATGGGTATCCTGTGTAGGCTCTTGTTACTTCCTGAGACTCGTTCTTGATGTGATGTGTTTCGTTTCAGCCTCGCGTGCTTCATTTGAATTATTTTCGATTTCTTACATATTTTTCAATTTTTTTTTTTTTTTTTTTTTTTGATGAAACCTCTGCGATGTGCTGAGACCGCAAACTGAGAGAGTTTACTGTAGTCTGATTTGTGTATATATGTGTGTTGCAACAGTTGCTCAGTGCATACTTAGCAGTTAAAAAAATAAGTGACAAGGGCTGAGATGTGATAGTCTTAAAAAAGACTGTTTTTTGAAGAAAATAAATTGATTGAGGAGCATATCAAGAGATAGCATAAGTTAAACTTGGCAAGAGAACTAGAGTGAATGGTGTGTCCACATCTAAAATGCAGTGCTCAATTTAATTTTAAATTTTTGAAAGATAAGTTTCACTTGCTTCCAGTGGCGTGCAGATAGGATTTTTAAACTGGGGGGGGGACTGAGACGTCATTAGAACTGTAAGTTTTCTAACTGAATTAACATTGGTAGACAAAGGCCTATCTAGTTAACACTCGCCTTACACGATCAACTTATAACAAATAGGGAATGTCCAAAAATGTATTACAAATTAAAATTGAAATGATTCACACTTGTGCCTTCATATAAATGATTAGAAATATTACAATATGTATGAGACCAAAAGTGTAAGAACTTATAACAACAGATTCATACAATAAAAATAAAAAGTATTTTTTCCAATTAATAAAACTGATCAGAAAACCGTCTATAAGCAGACTCAATATGTCCCAAAAACATCTCTCCCTCCTTGCATTTCTCTGAACATATTGCTGGGCAATATCTTTTTCTGTCCAGTTCGTCAAGTCTGTCTTGGTGAATATGCCACATCAGGGAAAGTTAACAGGCAACATGATACTTACATTGTTGGGTTTTGAAAAAACGCTATAATTGTTTTTTCATTGTTGACCCCACCAGGGATTGGCTGCAGGCCAGGAGGACAATGTTAACATTATTAATCTGATCATTTCAGTTATTGCTTACTAAAGTACTATTATAAAAATAACAACATTAAAAGATAAACACTTACAGCCGAGAATGCTGTTATTTTAAATTTAGCCTACTTCAGGTAAGTCCAAATGTCTTGCTACTCAACATTAAAAAACAAGCATTTTTCACACCTGGGAAAACAGGCTAAGGATAACTTTTAGTTCTTGAAATAAACACTGTGATTTTTCTCCTCCCTCTTCTCTGGCTTAATGTGGCAGAAAGATCATCAGCTCAGTCATTAGACAGTTTTTAATGATTACCATGGTTACCGCAACAGGCAAAGACACAGCACACCTTAGGACCCTGGGGTCGAAAAGGTACCTTACAGTTACATTAGAAATCGGAACTTGGAGCTCTGAACAACATAACCTCAAAACTGACCGCTTCCCAGCTTAAAAACTGGGACGTCATGGAACATGGAATATGAAACAAAAAAAAAAACAACACAAAAAACAATCAGTTATTGAAATTAAACGAAAACCCCTGGTTGATGCTAAATTTCAATCCTTTTCTGACTTCAAACTTCAAATTTACGAGTACTGCTGAACGCACCATTGGTCGTAGCAGAAACACAGATGCTATCAAATGGATCAGCTGCGCTGGATCACTTTCCTGATCCAGGAACTTTTTAAAGGATCCTTTATCATTGTGAGGCCAAGACGAGCTGCTTGGTGGAGTGGTGGTGGACTGTGGGTGTGGGACTATTTTTGTGGTGGTTTGTAGATTATAGTAGTTTAGGCTTGGAAACTCTGAAAGAGTGTGATGACAGAGGCCATGCTCATTCAACAACATTGACCCAGCACTTGCAGACAAGCCATTGTGTGACGTCGGAGATTGCGTTGACTAATGATATCTGAATTAATAATCGTGAGCATAGTGGAAGTTCATTTCTGCCAAGTAGATGTTCAAATAATCTGCTGCATATATTTCATCCTAATAACAAGTGAGTCCGCATCTTGCTGTATTAGATTATTCAAAACTGTGCCACCTTTCAGTGATAGTTTAATTTCTTCAAAAATGTAACTGATGGGTGTTTTATCAGATTTCTTATTTGTTATTTATTTAAATATGATTATTAGATATAAGTTACAGACAACAAAACCACAAAGTTCATGCATGGACTGTAAACTACAGTGATCCCTTGCTAATTCGCACTTTAAGTTCCGCGGTTTTAGTTATTTGTGGATTTTTCAGAAATATATAATATTTAAAAAAAAAATCAAGAAAAAATTGCGGAAACATTCCAGAATGTTGTGCGCGTTCTCTCACAGCGAAGAAATGTTGTGAGCCAGCCTGGCCCCTTCAAGAAGATGGCCTTATGGGTAATGGTGTGGCCTTAATGGGTATTGTAGTGTGTGTGTTGTGGGACAGCAGAATGAAAACGGGGTTAGATGAAAAGTGGAGTGAGCATCAACAACAGCTCAGCGATTATAGATTTACATTCTCTGTTAACCAACAGGAGCCGAACAATACAACCTGTGTGATATTATAAGTTCTGTGCAGTGCCAGAATAAAGTGCTCGTTCCATGCAGAAAAAATGAGACTTTTTCATTTGTTGTTGTTAGCTTCTTACCCGCTAATTAGGAGCCAAAAATAGCACAATACCAGTGGTTTCTTCACTACAGTTTGGAGACCAGAGGCTGTGAAGGTAACAGAAAGACCACAGTTGAGCCTTTGTCTTGTTTCGCTGCGGTGCCTCGCTACTTTTTTGCAGGTTTTAAACATATTTTAATCTCATTATTTAGGCTCGGGGGGCTCTGGCTCCGGTTGCTGATTTTGAATTTTGCGTGGGGCTCCGGTCCCCATTAACCACGAAAAATAAGGGAACACCGTAATTGCAATGATGGTTACAAAAGGTGTATGTACGGTGTGCTTAATACAGTATAGCTGCACATGAGAAGGAATGCCCTGAACTCGTATGAAACCAGTTTTTGAGAAATTAAGGAAGATACATATAGGCAATTGACATAAGCTGACATACAGATGCAACAGAGACAGTTGAAAGGACCTAAGGATGAAAGGACCAATACAGCAGTATTAGTAACGAAGCACACTCTTCATTGGACATAGTATTAAAAGACAGGGAAGCAGGGGTTAATTTAGGTTTCCGAGGCTTGGTCTCAGTACACTTGCTTTTTTAGCGACTGATTGCTGAACTGTCGCTGTTTAAAATATGCATTACTTTGTTTTTTCCTCAGGTTTAATAGGCATACAGTGCCTTGAGAAAGTATTCGGCCCCCTTGAACTTTTCAACCTTTTGCCACATTTTAGGCTTTACACATAAAGATATAAAGTAAAATTTTTCGTCAATCAACCACAAGAAGGACACAGTTGTGAAGTGAAACAAAATGTATTGAATATTTTAAACTTTTTTAACAAATAAAAAACTGAAAAGTGGGGTGGGCAATATTATTTGGTCCCTTTACTTTCAGTGCAGCAAACTCACTCCAGAAGTTCAGTGAGGATCTCTGAATGATCCAGTGTTGTCCTAATTGACTGATGATGATCAATAGAATCCACCTGTGTGTAATCAAGTCTCCGTATAAATGCACCTGCTCTGTGATAGTCTCAGGGTTCTGTTTAAAGCTCAGAGAGCATCATGAAGAACAAGGAGAACACCAGGCAGGTCCGAGATACTGTTGTGGAGAAGTTTAAAGGGAGATTTGGATACAAAAACAATTTCCCAAGCTTTAAACATCTCAAGGAGCACTGTGCAAGCAATCATATTAAAATGGAAGGAGTATCAGACCACTGCAAATCAATCAATCAATCAATCAATCAATCAATCTTTATTTGTAAAGCACTTTTCCTGCAAGGACATGCAACACAGTGCTTTACAGGATTAAAAACAATTATCACAAAAAATAGGCAAAACAATATGTTTGGCATAAAAGCAACACAGCTCATCACCCTGAACACACCATCCCCACTGTCAAACATGGTGGTGGCAGCATCATGGTTTGGGCCTGCTTTTCTTCAGCAGGGACAGGGAAGATGATTTAAAATTGATGGGAAGATGGATGGAGCCAAATACAGGACCATTTTGGAAGAAAACCTATTGGAGTCTGCAAAAGATCTGAGACTGGGACGGAGATTTATCTTCCAACAGGACAATGATCCAAAACATAAAGCCAAATCTACAATGGAATGGTTCACGAACATATCCAGGTGTTAGAACGGCCAAGTCAAAGTCCAAACCAGAATCCAATGGAGAATCTGTGGAAAGAGCTGAAGACTGCTGTTCACAAATGCTCTCCATCCAACCTCACTGAGTTGGAGCTGTTTTGCAAGGAAGAATGGTCAAGAATTTCAGTTTCTCGATGTGCAAAATCGATAGACATACCCCAAGCGACTTGCAGCTGTAATTGCAGCAAAAGGTGCCACTACAAAGTAGTAACGCAATGGGAATGGGACCCTTATTAATAGAAATTTGTGGACACGGCACAAGACTAGAGGATGGGGAAAAGAGAGGGTTAAGGTTAGCAAAGGGGCCGGGGCCGGGGCCATCCCTGACTGATCCTATGAATCTGATGCTGGAAGAGCTGACACAAGACTCCACAGGCCAGAATAGACGTTGATGGGCAGAGGCTGGAGCCTTTACCAAGTGTGTGAGTACTGTGGTGGTTTCTAGGGGGATCAGTCAGCATACTCTTTAGGGAGGAGAAGTGAAAGGGATCAGGAGTCTGGAACCCTAGAGCAAAGTCCTACTAGTATAAATTTTTCTCAACAGAAAGACTGCTCACCAATGAATGGAGGAGATGTGGTGCAATGAGCATGCTGGCTGGAAACAGGGTGGCCCCATGGCGGTCGCCCATCAAAAGATTGGATTTTATTGGGACTATTTACCAAAGACTTTCTGAATGCATCTTAACCTTTGTGGTGTGTGTGTGTGTGTGTGTGTTTAACTTTACTGCATGGACATTTTATTCAATCTTGTTTTTTGGCATCTCTTTTAGCAATTAGTTTTATTGTTTATTAAAAATATATTTAACAGAGAGAGGGCACATGCAGGTGCTTAGACTCACCCACCCACCCAGTTTGAGTGACTTTGTTCAATTATTTCAAGTCCAGAGGACTTGACAGTCCAAGACACTAAATCAAATTTATTAGATTATTTTCAATATTTAAAAAGGTTATGGCCTAAAGAAAATAACACATCCATGTGCCACTGCACAATCATTTCTTTTTATTTTGGTATGCTTAAAGCTTTTTTTTTTTTTTTTTTTTGAAGATCAGTGACTTCAGTGACATGCCTTTTAATTATACATGAGACACATAAATGGAAAATGGATGAAAAATTAGGAACAATAAGCTAATAGGGAAAAAAATTGCTGGTTTCAATTTAATTAAATTCACTTTATTTGCTACTTCACAACAAAAGTCAAGTCACTGTACGCAAAAAATAAAGTCCAAGTAAATACATATTCAGCCTAGTTGTGATCCAATTTAATTTCAAGTCAATACAATTTATTACAAACATTTACAATTTTAATTTCTTTCAATTCATCATAACTGTGTATTTATATAATACCAATGCATTAAAGTAGCCTCGTGAAGGAAAGCAGACTGCACTGAATTTTCACTAAATTTCTCTCTCCACTAACATTTATGTTATCTTCTTTATGGTCATTGTCTTCACTAGATGGAGAATTTAAACATCCAAGGAACAAATGCACAAGTAATTTACACACCCACTTTCAGACCATGAGGTTCACATAAATGAGGGATGACAAAGACTTGGGTCACAAAAAGTTTAATAAAGTAGTCTTTACAGAGTTTAACAGTACGGCTTTACAACAGAATAGTAAATATACCACCCACAAAACTTAATTTCAAATTGGTCAACACATCTCTGATCCAGATCTCACTGATACATGAGGTCACAGTAAGTTAAATAATAGAAAAAAAAAAAGACTATTTTTTTGTGTTGTTTTTTTCTCACAAATACTAACATGGGGTTCATCCATGTCAATGTAAAGAGCTTGACTCTTAGGGTTCTGTGTTTTTTGTGTCCTCCTGTGTTTTCCCTGCTCTTCTGTGTTTTGTCATTGTCTGTGGTTGCCGGTCTCACTGGATGGTGGAGGATGTCCTCTGGGTGTGGCAGCCCTCATACCTGTTGCTGTTCTGGAATCAACCCATCCATAAATACCTGATCCTCTCAGCCATTTGTTGCCAGATTGTTCTGTCATCTGAGGGGTTTTAGAACCCTTGGCCAACTTCTCTAAGCCAGTCTTGTCTAGTTATTGGTGCTCATTGTGTTTTTCCTCTGTGTCGGATTAAGAGCCCCAGAGTTCACCTGCCTGCCAGCCTGCTTGCTTTGATCTGTGTGCTCTTCAGCTCCACCTGGATTAACTCTTCTGTCTCCCCCTACCTATCAGTCTGCTTGCCTGCCACCCCATCCTTGTTGTCATGTCTGCCAGTCCCACTTGAAGTTTTCATCAGTCTGTCGCTTGCCTGCCTGCTGTCCTCATGGTTTGAGGAAACCTTGTTCTGTCAGTACACATATGCGTCATTAAAAAGCCTTGTCTATATTAAGTTCCTGTCTGGAGTCTTATTGTGGATCATTTAGGAGTTGGTCTTAACAGAAAAATCTTGCCATACAAAGATGGATCCCGAAGACTCCAATCTGGAAGCAGCAAACTTTAAAAAAGCTTTGTCTTTTCAAGGCTCCGAATTAGGAACTCATGAACATCTGCTTAAGGCCCTTACAGACAGCAATCAAAAAATTTTAACCAAAGTATCTGAACTCTCTAATCAAATTCCTCTTTTGGCCACCCTAATTAACCCTCAACCAGCTGCAGCTCCCCCTACAGTCACGGCTCCACAGCTGCAGTCTCCTCCTGCCCCAACACAGGACTCCCACGCCGATACCCGGATCCGTTTTCCAGCCAGTTGGATCTTTGTCATGGTTTTTTGCTACAGTGCTCAATTGTTTTCCAATAGAAACCAAACACATTTTCCATGGATCTGTCAAAGGATCTGTCATGGATCTGTACATATTGAGCTTGTTAAAAGGGAGAGCTCTGGCATGGGCAGAAGTAATTTTCTCGGTACAGGTGATTTCTGAGTGCTCCTATTCAGAGTTTGTGCAGAGATTCAAAAAATGTCTTTGACCATTCTGACTGTTTCAGAAATGCCTCTGGATGCTTAGTCAGCATCCGGCAGCGAAACAGGAGTGTGGCAGATTTTTCAATGGAGTTCTGGACTTGTGCCACTGAGTCAGGGTGCAATGAAGAAGCATTAAAGGGTGTATTCATTAATGCCCTGAACGAAAACAAAGGGATGAACTAGCCTCTCATGAACTGCCTTCATGGTCTCACTCTCTTGTCTCCTTGACTTTTCAGATTGACAATCGCCTTTGGGAGTGGAAATGGGAGGGAACCAGATCTGAAACAAGGACTTCCACGTTTGAACCTTCCTACCCGTCAGCTAGCCCGTCATCTGTTACAAACCACAAAGACGAACCTATGCAGCTTGGCCGCACACACTTAACCCCTGGGAAGGGAGCTTGTCGGATTCAAGCCAGCGAGTGCATATATGGACAGCAGAGTCTGGCCAAAAGATCGGGCCCATCAGTACTCACAGCTAATGCTTTGGATGGCAGACTAATGGTTCAAGTTACCCACCAAACAGAACCTTTAAAACTGATCCATTCTGGTAATCATTGTGAAACAATTTGTTTAAAGATTCTGTCTGCTCCATAAAACGCTTTGCTTCTTGGTCACTCCTGACTGAGATGACACAACCCACATCTCGAATGGAATATGGGAAGAATAAGGAGTCATATATATATATATATATATATATATATATATATATATATATATATATAGGGCTGTCAAAGTTAACGCGTTAACGCGTGATTAACGCAAAATAATTTTAACGCAACTAATTTTTTTAACGCAAGATTAACGCGCCTGCCCGTTTGATGTACAATAGTAGAGAGGAGAGTAGGTTTAATGAGCCTCGGGCCCCGCCGTAGTTGTAGTCCTGTAGTCCTCCGTAGTTTGTCAAAACAGGAAGCCATGCACTGACGTCGACGGCCATGCCGCAGACAGACAGACGTAAACAAACCGTGGATACGAAAGATACTATTTTGAATGGTAAGTTCAGCTTCAAAGCCTTGCCTGATGGCTAACTCCACAAGATAAATGTTGTTTGTGTTTGCTGTCGATGTGAATTTAGTTACCACCGGAGTCCGACTACTGAAATATCACTTGTTGGCTAATGAGAGCGCTAATGCAGAGAGCATTAGGTACACACAAACATATATATACACACACAGTGGAGGAAACAAGTATTTGATCCCCTGCTGATTTTGGCAGTTGTCATCCTAAGAAATGAATGAACAGTCTTAGACTTGCAAATTAATTTTTATTTTTCATTTCATGTAATTTTCTCAATTTTTTTCCAATATTCTTTCTATAACTGTTAAAATAAAGCTGCCACAAAAATCTGAGACTATTCATTTATTTCTTAGTATGACAACTGCCAAAATCAATATATATATATATATATATATATATATATATATATATATATATATATATATATTATATATATATATATATATATATATGTATATATATATATATATATATATATATATATATATGTATATGTTTATTTGAAAGATTATTTATTGTTTATTTTGTATGATTATTTTGAAAGGTTTCAAAATAATCATACATATGGACGTGTGAATACAATCATGAATTTATATTTATACATGCATATACATACACACATAACTGCAAACCCATTTATTTACGGATACAGATGTATGGAGATTAGGGGTTAACAGATCTCTGTCCAGAAGAGTGCATTGCTGGGAACAGCTAAGGTCCTGCTCAGAACCCTCAGGCTCCCAGTCCTCTGGTAGAGGACCCGAGCTTGAAGGAGAAAACATACTGCCCATGTGGGCGAGAGGAAGAATTATTACATATGTGGTTAATGGATAATTATCATTTATACATTTTGTACTAAACAGTATTGCTAGGATGTATGTTCTCTCCTCTCTCTGTCCTCCATCCTCTCTTTGTCCCCTAAATGGCCGCACCCTCAGCAACAGGAGGGCTGGACCAGAGATCCAGGAGACAAGGATCAGTAATGAGGCAGCAACCAGCCAACACAGCTTATGCATGTTTGTAGCTGCTGTGTAGACAGTCACCCTTGCTTATTGAGAAACTGAGACTCTGAGACTCCACCCCAAAAATTCAGGAAAAGGACTTCAAGCATTTATCGACTCCTGTGTCTCTGCCTCATCCAGTCTCCCTAACAGATGCTATTTGAACTTGATCTTCTCAATGGCTTAGTTCAGGGGTTTTTGGCAGGTTTCTCCTGGCTCCAGAAGAAGACTCATGTTTTGGAATCTCAAGTCTGCTCATGAAAAAGCAGAAGACATTTTTTTTTGGCTAAGAAAGTTAGTAAAGGTTACACTTTAGCTCCATTGTCCAAGCCCCCATTCCCCATTTTTTGAGTTAAACAAATGGAACTGGAAATACGCAACTGGAAATACTCTGGTAAGAAGTCTCTTATCATTGACCTTGTTCAGCCCACATAATTATTCCATCCTGAGTATTAACAGTTTGATCCACAGTGAGCCATTTTTCTCTTTTCTGTCTGTTAACAATGCATCACCATGATAAAGTCAACCAGGTGCGATGCATGATTGGGGAAGCTGGAGATTACTGACGCCTTTTAAGGTTATGCTTTTTCACCCTCCCCAGTGGCATCTTTGCAAGGTTAAGTGGTGCTCCAAGTACTATTTTTAGGTTAACTTTCTGTTGCTGCAATTGTACACACATTTTTGATACTATGCAAGAATTATAAAGAATCCAGCACAGGGCCTCCTTTGTTTTGCACCTGTTGGATTGTTTTCTGATTGTTGATTTCCTCTTCAGCTCAATGTATTTCCGCCATTAAAAGGCTCTTTTTTCAGAACTAAAAGTTCCTCTGTCAGAGGAAAAGACTTTAGGCCTGTCTACTAATTTAGATTTCCAGGGCATAACCCTCGAACAGTGTCTTAATACAAGTTGCTTTGCCATCTGATAAGTTCTTTTATCGGACCAGCTATCAAATCCTCTCTGTCTACTGTGCTTCTTGACCAAGCAGGGCCTTCTGTCCTTGCTGAGTTATCTGAACTTTGCCATGTGGATCATTCCTCATGGTCACTCATTTGTCTCGTTTGCTCTTCTGAGCTAAGTCCGTTGAGAATCTCTGATTCCATGGCTTTGGGTAACAGCTGTTTCTGTGATCTGTGGTTTTGCTCACTATGGCTTGATGAATGGAAAGGCATTTCATTCTTTCATAATGAATGTTTTGAGTCTCATAAATCATTTAGTTTTTTCACAGTCAGTCAATTGGTTTTGTGTGTGTGTGCGCATGTATGAATGTATATATGTGTATATATATATATATATGTATATATATATATATATATATATATATATATATATATATATATATATATATATATATATATATATATATATATATATTAGGGCTGGGCAACGATTAAAAATTTTAATCGCGATTAATCGCATTATTTTCCTGATTAATCACGATTAATCGCATTGTATGCGCAAAATCAAATAATGAATTCAAAAGTAGTGTAAAATGCACTTTTATGTAAATGTTCTGCTGCCATATGAACTAAAATGCCATAACATTTGTTGTTCAATTAACTCAAAAAGTTATGGATAGATATTGATGAAATTTTCAGGAGTTGTCAGAAATGCGAAAAGGAAGAACTGATTTAATTTTGGGTGTGATCCGGACGAAATGGATCACTTTCAAATTTTTGATAATTGTTGTGCTTGGCGGGGGTCTGCACTCTCCGAGTGCTTTTCTAGTTTACTTATCTATTTATTCTAAGTTGTTCATTTAATTGTATAGTCATTCATTTATGTATTTCTTAGCTGTTCATATTGATTTTAAGTCTCTTTGAAAATTGTATTATTTTTTTTTTTAACTCCAGTGCTCTCCTCATGGGGATCCTCCACATCTGGAGCTACACCTGCCTGGTTTACGGGGTCGTTGCCATGGGGATTGTACTGAGTGTGTGGGTGTGAGGGAGAGAGAGAGAGAGAGAGAGAGAGAGAATGACTGGGTGTTTATTTAACCCTAGCTGTGTGATGGCTTTTAAGTTGTTTTTGTTCTTTTCCTTGTTGTTTTAATGTGTTTATTATGTAAAGCACTTTGTGTTACATTGGTGTGAAAAAGGCTTTATAAATAAATTTGATTTGATTTGAAATATGTCCAGAAAATAGCTTGATAATATAAAACTTGTCAATCAGAATTCTCTCTGCTTTATTCGTTAGATGACATTTGTACTATTTTATAAGCATGATTAGTGTGAAGTCAGTGAAACAGTTGTCAACTGACACTGAAGTGTAGAAACATTTCAGAGGCTTGTTTTGGATACAGCATTTCATAATCACGAGAAATAGGAATCATGAGCCCCTGACACTGCAACTCTACCTGCACACAGGTAGCCTACACACCTGTTACTGTTGTCCTCTAAGTGAAACCACTAATTATTCCTGTAGCTCAGCTGTTGCTACAGCTGTTCTTGTTATCCACCGAGCACGTTTCCCTCCAGCTTTGTTCAAAAGCATATTCATTGATAGTGAGTTGTTTATGTGGACAGTAGGAACATTGCTTTAGTGGAGGGAGGGGGGAGTGGTGATTTGCTGCAACCATTCGGTTCAGGGGTGGCATCACTGCATAGAGCAACTTGGATCAAAGGTGATTCCATGCAGTCTCTAACCCAGAACACTTTTTATCACATTCAGTGAATATCTGATCATCTGCTACCTGCCTATACTGTCAGCACACTTAAAAAGAAAAAAATATATATATAGAAACTGAACATTAAGAAAGATTGCTGCAATGTCAGTAAAAATTACGGTTGCTCAACATTTATTAGACCCAACTGACATAAATATAGTCTATTGGCATGTATGAGATAAATAAAGGGAGTAAAGAAAAAGAAGTAAAGCACTACAAGGTACAGCGCTGCAGAAAAGAATCCAAACAAACACAAAAACCGTGTCTCTGAATGTGGCTCTGATGTGTGATCCATAGTTACTATGTAGAACCATAAAATGTCTCTATTCTGTGCTTCCCAAAGCATTACCAGGGACAGTTAGTTATGGCCAACATGTTGCCTCTGATCAGGGAAAACAATTTTCATATTTTTTGAATTTGATTTTTTTATTTGTATTCAAAATGAGGCCCATGAATTGTACATGAACCGAGTGTGGTTTCGACAGATTAAAGTGCCGGTTGAAATTTTATTGAACACTGTTAAAAAAAAAAAGTTACAGATGGTGGAAACCCCAGTTCTGTAGAAATAAACTTAGGGACTATGGACTATAGGGTTCTTTATACTCGCATGTATGCAAGCAATCCAGTGGTTTGACAGGTTTGAAAAGTCACCTGGTTCCAGAGTTTACAAGACTCCAGGCTGGAACCAGTGATGGCTCGACATTCCTTGAGGTATAGACACAAAGCCTGCTTTTAAGAATCAGGAAATTACCCTCAATCATTGTGCCACATTTTTAGAGAGAGAGGAAGAAATTTCAGATGAGGAAAGTTAAAAAAGAAGTTGATGAGGAAGATAGATAGATAAATGGCATAACAGGCATCAAAGCACCCATGCTCGATTGAAAAAGAAAAGCAAAATGTTTTCCAACAGCATCCTGCACTTAAAATGTCTTTCAACAGCTGTGATTCCTACACAGGTTTGGTGTTTGGAGCACAGCTAAATGCAGAGACCAAACAAATAGACATACGCACCAAACATTCATGTTAGTGCATCTTTTTTACTCAGGGAAATTCAATCATAAAATGAAATGTTGAATCATTGCAATGTACTGAAAGGACATAAAATGAGATGCAAATAAGTGTGGTACTGTGCATTTCAAGGCAATTTTGCAAAAGATAATAGCATAATGTTGATAAGAAAAGCACATAAAATAAAATCAACATAAGTAACAGAAAAAGTGAAAATGACTGAAGGCTAATGCATGTTAGCAAATGTCCATATTTTAGTATGAATATATCTGTAGGTGGAGGTGAGAAATAATAACAGCTTTCCATGATGGATTTGCCTGTCCTCTTTTAATTTATATATGTAACAGTAATTTTATTTAAACACAGGAAACCATTAGATTAAATTATTATATTTGCAAATCAGACATCTAGTCTGGAAGCACAATCTTCCTTTGGATAATGTGACAACCCAGTGACAACCCAGTAGTAGGCTTAAATATATCATTAACACCCGATCGATGGTATTTTAATGTCTGCCTGCCTGTCAGCCTTGCCTTCCAGTTCAACACGGTTCGGTTTGATATGTTGACAGTTCATATTCCACTATTTCACCCTGATCACTGTGCAGTCAAGTTGTCAGATTTTCACTAACCAGTTAAAAGCCACCAAATCTCAACACTAATGTCTACAGCTTTGCCGCCATGAGACAAAACGTTCTGTGGTGTGTGTCTGTCAGAAGCATCTGTCAGTGCCAGCGGTTGTGCCAGAGACTTATCCCCTGTTAGCCACAGTAATTTGCATATGTCCTTGCACTTGTTTGGCATAAGATTATAATGACAGAGGGGGCAAGGAATGATGGATCTTATTCAGCTGCATCTTTTTTGGTCTTATTTTTTTGGTTCTGGTAATGCGGTTAAACAAGGACATGGGGCAAGTAACCTCTATGATGCCTATAGAAACATTTCATTAATTCTTATGATATACAAAAATATATAAGATATATAACCCTAACTCTTTCAAAAACAAACTAAATACCCATCAACCTATTTTCTGTCCTTGAGTCCTGCTGGGAATGACTATCCCAGCAGTCGTTTGGCAAGACAAGGGGTCACCAATCCATCGCAGACATCAAGCCAGTTTAAAGCGTATTAGGCCAATTCAGTGGGAAATTAGAAAAAATTCAAAACAAATGCATGTATCAAAGCTGTGAACATGAATGCTACGCCTCGCTGGCTAATTTACTTTCAAAATAATTAGGCAGCAAGACCAGCCATTCTGCTGGTCTAATTTCTTCAAGTGATAAAGACATGGAGCCTGTTGGATTTGATTGTTGCCAAGAAAGTGAAACTGCACTAAGACCATGGGATGTGCCCACTACAATCCCAGTTTATGTTCAGACTTCCAATCTTCCAACCATAAGCACTGCATGTTGCTAGTACTAACATCAGAACAAATGATACATTGAAATACAGTAAACAAACATCAATGCATAGGGTTTCCTATATAGAAATACATACTTCTATGTTCTGACTACACCCAAAGTGAATTAAAGCAATGCAAGATGGAAATATAAAACATGACAGTGTCTCTATAGATTTTTATGATTGCAATCTAATTTAATATATACTGAAGCTATATGCAAGACCTTATTTTTATTCCTTTAGCTGTAGAACTGCATGAATTTAAAACAAAGTAGACACTTTTAGTACTCTACACATGAAAGAGGGATTCAAGTTTTTAAAAACCTAAAATTCAAAGGAAGAAAGGCCCAAAAGCATCCTGCATGCTTTTTCCAAGTTCACCATACCAGATACCATACATGCAGAGCATCATATATAGAAGCACAAAGTGTCTATATTGATGAACAATGGAAGGATTATAGACTGATGGCTGCATGAACAATGCAAAAGGCAGTCCAGCTTTACAAGAAAAGTTTTAATAAATAGTGTCCACATGTCAAAAACATAGTAGCATCCCAATAAAAGCATATGAATTTTGAGATGGTAGTATATCACATTGTTTCTTGTTTTTGGAAAGGGAGGTGTTGACCCAAAATGTGTTTCAGGCTGATGATGATTGTGCTTTAAAAACCAGGTGTTTCAGTTTCATTGTCCAACCCCTGTATAATATATATATATATATATCATATATATCATATATATATATATATATATATAATATAATATATATATATATATATATATATATGTGTGTGTGTGTGTGTGTGTAGATGTCTATATATATAAAACATCATGCAGGTGGGTGTGGGTATGTTTTTTTTTTTTCAAATTCTTACATTTAGGAACTTTAATAAGGCTCATTTAGTTGAGCCAAAATTAAATGGAGGAAAAAAAGAAAAGAAAGTTAAGGGAAGTGTTGGGAGTTTAAAAAAAATATGGTATTATTGTTTCTGCTTAGATCTCCTGGTGTGAACTTGCCAGAGACATTTGTCTGAAGTAATAGCTCTGTCAGTTATGTCATCAACTCACCATGGGAGACAGTGTCGGAAGGATTACATTTTTGGGCACTCTGTCATTACATTTCAAGAACTGCTGACTTGAATATTATCTCCCAACAGGGAACGAGCCTCTGAAACCCTCCCGCAGAGCTGACTGAAAACTTCACAATAAAGGGGTGAGATATAAATTAAACCAAATAATTATTTGCTGTTCACCTGAAGTAAGAATGTTGCATGTGGAATGTCAAGGTTTCAAACTAGAGATCTTTTCCTCCCACCCTTTTTCTGCAAGATGCTTTGAGTGAGTCATTCCCCATTGAGCCACAGTTCTCTATACTGAATCTGACTTTGAAAGGCATTCAGTGCATCTTCTGTTATCTTATTCAAACTGGTTGTGACTATAAGTCTTTCAAAGCTTATCCAAAATGTGACTTGTAGATGCACAGAGGTTAAAGTACCTGAAGCAGTTCTCAAAAGTTTAGAAATAACTGCAGTACCCTTGCCTAAAATCACAGAACAGAAGATTTCTACTTCATTGTTGCTTCTCTTGTTCTATTTATACTCTATTTTGAAACATTTTATTCTGTTTATATGTTTTCCTCATGGGTTCTGCTAAAACAGCAACAACAACAAAATCCACGGCTGTTTTCAGAAACTGGGGGATCCATGTTGTAAAGCCCCTGACTTTGAAGGTGTTAATTGATGGATTGGATTGATTTTTTTACCTCTGCTCTCCAATATGAACAGTCAACGGTAACCTTAGTGCAATTTTGATTATGAATATTTGATTGATTGATGAAATAGTGGAAATCATACATCATCTAATTGCAGTTGGGTTGCCGACTGGCGTGGTGACTGGCATCCCTCTGACCATCTCACCTCAGTGCTCCTACCTGCATCTGTTTTTGTTTATGTAGCCATTACATTCAGTCATTGTGTACTCTCCCCTCTCTTTTTCTTTCTTTACCCAGCTGGCCTTCGGCAGGAAGGTCCCCCCATATGAGCCAGGTCCTGCTCAAGGTTTCTTCCTCTTAAAGTAGAGTTTTTCCTTGCCACTGTTTGGCTTAAAGGTTTTTTTTTTTCTCACACTGTGGGAGTTTTTTTTACCTGCTAATATCCTTGTTCAGGATTCAATATTATATTTTTAGTAGGAGTGGGCAAGTTAACACGTTATTATCACGTTAACTCATTAATTTATTAACGCCGACATTTATTTTATCGCATGTTAACGCATGTTGCTCACGTGCTTTTGTTTTGAAAAGTCTGTTACTGGCTGCTGCAGAACCGGAAGAGAACTGGCAGGTAAACAAAAGCTAAAACAGACATGGAGAGTGGAAAAAATCTGTGTATTTTACAGTTCAGGGTAGCAACTCAGGTAGCAACATTAACAATTCTGTTTGAAAACAAAAATTCTGGACTGCAACAAAACATTCGCGTCATTCCTCCATTTTCCATCAGATCTGCTCCACGTGTTCACTGTCGTGCTATTCTCTTACTGGTTACTTCAGTGCGGCTCCATCTAGTGGCACAGGTGTGTAATGACAACAGAAAGTCCAGTCCTTGATTATAAAACAAATTCAGTTCTGTGGCCGTTTTTCAATTTTGTATTTTTTAAATCCAAGTCTAAAATTGTCTAAAATTTTTTTTGTGTTAGATATAAAAATGAAAAACGTAATAAAATGTCACTTTTTAATTTTTTTTTTTTTTTGATTGACAATTGAAATGGAAGAATGAATGATACACAGATTAGTAAAATTACTGAACTTTAACATGGACATTTTCATTTTAAAGTTCTCCCAGACAGATGATTTGACAGAAACAAGGTTATTTGTAACAACTGCGGAGTTGAACTCCCTGTTAAAAGTTTCTGCTGTTACCTCAGAAATTACCTGTTTTAATGTTCTGATTGTGCTGAGCCACAATCATTTTGTTGGATTTTGTTCTTAGAATTTTCTTTTATTATTTTATAGAACAGGATGACATTAGTGTCTTGTTTATAAAATAATATTTTATTTTACATTTTTTAAGGATGAGATTTACATTAAATATATGTTACTGACAAGTGCTGATGTTAAAAGTGTTTGAACAACAAATGTTATGGTACTTTAGTTCATATGGCAGCAGAACATTTCAATAAAAGTGTATTTTACACTACTTTTGAATTCATTATTTGATTTTGCATATACAATGCGATTAATCTGGATTAATCAGGAAAATAATGCGATTAATCGCAATTAAAAACTTTAATCGTTGCCCAGCCCTAATTTTTAGTTGATATTTTGGTCGGGGCTCATGCTCTGCGTTGTAACAGACGATATACAAATAAAATTGAATTGTATCGAATGAAATTGAATATAATACCTTCTGTAGAATTACACTTTTCGCTGTGGTTTACGGATTTGCTTTGATCTTATTCCTTAATTTATCTCCATACTCTTCATCACTTATTTAACATTGAACGTCTTACAAGTACTGAACATTCAATTTTCACCATTGTTCGGTTTACATAAAAACTCCACATAAATAAGGGTAACTATATTGATCTCACCAGTCCATTAAACGTGTTCTTTACAGATGTTCATCTTTTATTGGAATCTTGAAACACCTGGAGTAATTCAGTATTTTGAGAAATTAATCCCTCTCTTAAAAGCTCACATTGTCACAGTGAATTAGTCCAGAGCACATAACCCAGTCTCACATACTAGCAAAAGCCATAGCACACAGCCCAAAACTTAGCGATTTGGCTTTAAATACAAAAAAAAATTAATATTCAGTAATTTTCCTCGTGCACATTCACAACTTATGTCTCATTTATGTAGCCTTGTCTGTGTTCAAGGTATCCATGCATCTTGTGTGTAAAATAATTTAGTTTAATTCAGTTTGTAAAGTACAAGTTCTCAAAAAAGTTCTTAGGGTATTTTCCAGAGAAGGTAAACATGTTCAATGCAGATACTGTGCTTTGGTTATTCTTACAATAAAGATATGTAGTAAGTTTTTGATGTTACTGAAATGAGAAAATAGCATATTACATCACATAACCACTTGTAAGAACAAGAGTTATTGTTAGTTCCTTTCTTGTATTAGGAGACAAATACTTTTGCCTCTGAGGAACTGAATCAGGACAGTTCCTGTTGTGTGAAAAAGTTGGCCTTTAAACCAGTTTGCTTTGGTTTTGAGCTTATCTCTATGCAAATTTCCCTCTCATGTATAAAACCATTATGCAATGTTCCAGTCCAGGTCACTCTATCACATACAGCTTGCTGTATTGATTGTCTGGCCCCACGCACATGGAATAATCACTATCTGGGAACTCAGATGGGTTCCTTAATTCATTCTCATAAGGAATAACTCAGCCATAATTTCACTTGTTCTTAGATAATTATATATTGCTTTTTCCACAACATTTCCCACACCCCTGGCTTAGTTTCTGGGTGAGTTGTATAACACAAGATTGGTAAAAGGCTAGGTTCAGAAAAAAATCTACATGGTTGGAATTTACACATCATTTTGTTAATAGGCCATGATGTCCTTCATGTCACCTGAATACTTCTCTACAAGAAACAATAGAAAACAGAAGACAATGAGGATACAATTTCATCTCACAAAACAACCATGATTGTTGCACTGGTGTATATTGAAGATGTAGACAAATGTACCTGTTACGCATTCTCTGGTGAGTGTGGGTAGAAATACAGCCCCCTTACAATGGCATGAATTTTTTTTCCACATCTTTGAATGGACTAGACAAAGTAAAAAGTAAAAAATAATGATTAGGCTCAGAGATGCTGGTAGGAGTGTAATTGTGGAAGCACTTGTTGCCCCTTTTTTTCCCCATATGTTCAATGATGACACCCCTACATTCAATAGTCTACTGAAATAAACCAAGTAACAATACCAAGGGCAGAATCAATTGTCAATTCTGAATTTTTTTCCAATCATGTTGTATTTTAGCATTCTCCTCATCCTTTCTGTGCATGTAATTTATTAGTTTTAGTCTTGATTGTGCACAACACTGTTAATAATTTTAACTCAATCATTATTTCCTCGACCACCCTCTGCTGTGGTTGATGTATTTTGATGGATCAAAAACATCTACAGGGTAAAGAAATGTCTTAGGTAAAGAAAAGGCAATTTTAAATAGGAAAGTGATCAAATTAGATTTTGTAGTATCAAAGAGTAAATTCCTTTTTATTATTATTAGACAGAATTTTTGTGAATGACAAAAAAAACCTTTGTGACATACAGAAAGAATAGAAATTGTCGCTGATTACTACGTGCTTGGTTAAAAGCAAAAATGTTAGAGAAACATTATTTTCTTTGTTGGGTTTTGCCTTATGTCTGAGTGCAGGCCAGTCCACACTGACAATTGTTGCTTCTTGACCAGTGCTACATTGTGAGAAGGAGCAGGAGCCTGTAGCTCTTTCCCTTACTTTTCTTTTGTAATGGAACTGTTATAATATGTACTTGCAAGTTTGAGGGGGTCAATAACAGCACCTTTGAGTTTCCATGAAAATTTGCACTTTTTAAAGTATCTCCTTGCTTCTCCAACTTCTAAAAAGAAAATTACGTCTAACTTATATATATATTATTTCCTTTTCTTATGTAGTGTGACCTTGCAGCTTTTCTGGCAAGAGATATTTGACTGACTGAAAGATGTTTCATATGCCTGAGGAAAAAAAATTAGAAAAAACTTTGCAAAGAACACAAAAGGTTTTTACTTCCTTAATTTAGGAGGCAGAAGAGGAAATATCTTTGCTCTTAATGATTTGTGCAAATATTAAGATTTAATGATAGTAACAGATGCATATTTTTACAAAATGTACTTTGCCTTTTCCAAATAGATTGATCAACAAATAAACAAACTGCAAAAGGAAAATGATTTATTTCATCCAGCATTGAGGCTTATCATAATACAGTAATCCCCCACACTTTGCGGTTAAATGGTTAATGGTTAAAACAGCGATGTGGTACATACAGTATACATGTACGTGCGTACGCAAAATCTATGTAAGGTACACTCACTTTGATGATCTCTCCTCTGTGCGTAGCTGACGTAGCAAGAGATGGGAGATGCGGGGACGCGTGTCAGCCAATCAGCGTACAGACAACCGACGGCACAGTAATGCCCATCATAGCAGCCAATCACAGGTCTCAAAATTCGTTCATGGGGCCTCCAGTGTCAGCTCTTGCTCCCTGAGACTCGTTCTTGATGTGATGGGTTTCACTTCAGGCTTGCGCGCTTCATTTGAGTTTTTTTCTTTTTTTTTCTATGAATATTTTTGAAACTTCCGCGATGTACTGAGACCGCGAAGTGTGGGGGATTACTGTAGTACAAATTACTCTTAGACAGACTGGAAATATAATTTCTCAAAACAAAGATCATATAATTATAACAGGAACCTACAATTAACTTTTCATACTTCTACTGCTTATATGTATATATGTGTATGTATGTAGTGTGTGTGTGTGTGTGTGTGTGTGTGTGTGTGACATATATATATATATATATATATATATATATATATATATATATATATGGTATGAATATAGTGTGTGTTGTGTGTGTGTGTGTGTGTGTGTGTGTGTGTGTGTGTGTGTGTGTGTATGTATGTATGTCTGTATGTATGTATATATATATATATATATCATATTATATATATATATATATATATATATATATATATATATATATATATATATTTATACAGTCATGGAAAAAATTATTAGACCACCATTTTTTTCTTCACTTTCTTGTTCATTTTAATACCTGGTACCACTAAACGTCATCATGTGACTAAAACAGACAGAAAAGAAAACACTGAATGCATAAAAGCAATGTTTTTGGCAGTACAACGCCATAGCTATTGATGTAAAAACTTAAGGGATTTAGGTTATAATCAAGAAAACCATGGAAAATGGTAAGATATCAGCTCTTAAATAAAACTCTTATGAGCAATTTTTTTGTGGTTATCGTTATGTTTGTCCAAACAAATGTACCTTTAGTTGTACCAGGCATTAAAATGAACAAGAAACTGAAGAAAACAAGGGTGGTCTAATAATTTTTTCCATGACTGTATATATATACGCACGCGCTCTCACCACCCCATGTCTCCGAGGCGGTCGCCGACGTGCTCTCACCACCCCCCGCTCCCGAGGCGGTCGTCGACACGCCTCACCTCACCTCCGTGGCGGTCGATTCACCTCTACCTGCTTCCGTGGCGGTCGAAGCGCCTCGCCTCCATGGTGGTCGATGCGCCTTACCGTGCCCCTGAGGCAGTCTCCGGTGAGGTAGGTGTCGAGTCGTCCCGGCCTCTGCCTTGGCCTCGCTTTCCGCCATTGCAGCAGAAGCTGCAGACGGCCTAGACTCTGCCAGAGCCGCTGCAGCCGGAGCAGCAGTCGGCTGAGACTCTGCCGGAGCCCTTGCAGCTGGAGCTGCAGGCGGCCATGACTCTTCCGGTGCCTCGTCGCCTCCAGGCTCCCGTCCAGCACTAGAGCCGCCCTCCTCACCAGCTCCTGGTTCCAGTTCCCAGCCGCGGCCCTCTGCCTCGCGCGCTCCTGACTCCAGCCCTCCGCGGCCGTCTGCCTTGCCAGCTCCTGTTTCCAGCCCGCCGCAGCTGCGGCCATCCACCTCGGCCATCCGCCTCGTCGGTTCCTGGTTCCAGTCCGCTGCGGCCGTCCTAATTTTGTGCACAAATCCTTGTGCACATTTAACTTCCTGAACCTGGATGTGTGGAGCAGTCAGTGGTGCAGTGGGCACCTCTGGTACACTTTGTTTTGTAAGGGTTACTGGTTGAGAGTCAAGATGGTCTCTGGGTCTTATTGTAGATATTACTTTGTCACCTTGGATATGCATATGCAGGGGAGCGAACAGATTAAAGCCAAGCAAAGCAGAACCTGACTTAACGATCATAAATGAGCATGTAGCTGAACATCCCTCATGAGTCACCTTGGTATGTAAACGACATATAACTGAAATTTTCTCTTTTGAGTATGTGCCCAGGGTCACAGAAGGCTCAGCAAGGTCACATGCAGGAAAGAGCTTCTAGTAAATGCTCACAGGAAGAATAGAAACAGATGAGCCTGTATGCGATCATGAAGCATCTGATCTTCCATGTTCCCAAACTCACAAGCAGCTGCAAGTTCACGTAGTGAAGCCAGAATTTCATTAACCGACTCACCAGGCGTCTGTGTCTTTTGTCAAAATCTGTGATGTTCTGCAATCACTTTTACTTTGTTGGATACAGGTGGTACTTACGCTTTTGCTCTGGAGATACTTAAAAACCACTTCATTCCCAAAGTATAAGACAGTCTTTGTCCAACAGTGCCAAGTTTCCTGGCATCAGGCCAGCTATCCCAGGTACCATCAATAACAAGCATGTAGTTCTCAAACATCTTCAACCATGGCAAGGCAAGGCAAATTTATTTGTATAGCACATTTCCTGTAAAAGACAATTCAAGGTGCTTTACATAAAACATTTGAAGCATTACCGAGCATTAACAAAACCCTTTAAGACAACAACTCGAGACGTCCCGTCTGGGGCTCGTCCTATGTCGCCAGTCGTTACTATATTTTTTTCTCTCCTTTGTTTACTTAATAATGCTAACCCTATCCCAATCACTGAAGACAATAGCAGGTTTGCCTGGACAGGGCATGAAAGGTGCAGGTAAAGGTACGAAAATGGCCAAAATATGGTATTTTGTAAGAGTTGTCAAAGAACTCGCAGAAGACTTCTTTGTACTTCACTTCCAGCTTTTTTTTCCCCTTCTTCTTCTTCTTCTCTCCCAGTCAAACCTCAGTCATTGTAGGATACAGTTCTCTAGTGCCCTCTGTAGTTACTCATCCATTTAATTGAAGACAAGAGCTCACTGTCATGAGCATGACCCTACTGCCCTATGACCATGTAAATATTTAGCTGGATGTATCTGCAACCACAATGGGGATAGAATTCATGTCAAGAATGGTTACAGCTGGTCTGAATTCAATCTTTTGCTTCTTCTTGTTCCACTGCATGTTAGTTGTGCTTGTATCACTCTGCACTAGGAGTATTAGAAAAGAGAGTACAATATCTCATGAAGCACATACCTGCATACGCATAGATAGATAATGTGGAGGAGCACAGATGGAAAAGCACTGCACTGTAAGCTAGTTTGTTGCCAATGATAAATGTTATCTATAACCTTGAACCAGAGATATGTCAATTGAGGATAAAGTAGGTTGAGCAGACAGAGGCTAGTATGTCTATTTATCACTTAGACATAGGTCCTGGGATGTAGCATGGTAGTGGTCCACACCTTTGATCAGCCATCAGCTGGGCTATAAATGGTTGCCTTTGCACTGAATGTGCAGACATCCAGAATCATACCAAACTATGTATTGTTAAATATGTAAGCATATTTGTTTGAAAAAAATATCTAATATATGTCACAGTGTTACTGTGGTGGATATACAGTCAAAAACTTAGACAATCATTTTAAAGGAGAAGGGCTTTCCTAACTTGGTATGGTAAATCACTATTTTTTTTTACCATACCAAGTTAGGAAAGCCCTTCTCCTTTAAAATGATTGATGATTTTTGACTGTATATCCACCACAGTAACACTTTCTCTATCTACTCTATCTATCTATCTATCTATCTATCTATAGGTACTAGCTTTTTTTCACATGACTGTGCATTCTGTAATATAACACACTCGGTGGAATATACAGCATACACATCCGTCATTATTGTAGATTTAATTATGCAACTGGATCACAGTTGGATAAAAACATTAAGAGTCAGCAATAAAAGTATAAGTTTCCCCTTAATTTTAAGCCAACAATATTATTCATGGGAATTTTCCTAAGAGTGATCTGTAATAAATGCTGAAGCCATGCCCTTTTTTGCTACAAGGTTTTGGCTTGAAAGAAGGCTATCTCTAAACCAATGTAAGATGATTACGAAGAGGCATCTGGAGTACTGTCAAAGAAAAACTTGCATCCTATGCATTACATTTATGCACATGGATTTACTTCAAACCTTGACTTTACAGTTTACAGATTAACATTTGAGGGCATGTAAAGGCTTGTCCCTCTTAAGCTCTTTTCAGCAAAAGGGTATTTTCCACATTTTCATACGCCTTCATGTGCTTAGTACACAGAAATGAAAAATAAAATTAAATAAGATACTACTCAGGCTTTTTTGATACTGTCTGAAATATTTTTCACAAATAGTGAAGTAGCGTTCATTAAAATTTCTGCAGTATAAAAAGTATAAATTTATTGTGTATTTTCAGTCTTTACCAGGATAAGAGACAATAAAGAATAAACTTGAAAAAAACACTTTACATCTTGCAACGATGAGCGTTATGTTCAAGGACACTGACAAAGTAATGTAAAAACTTCTCAGACCCCATCCTTACCATTCCTCGTAATGTTTGATACAAAAAATCAATCAGAAGTGAGATTTCAATATGGTCGTCTTTCATTCCGCCTGCCCTGAGTTTTAGACAAGGGCAGGTATTTCAGGAGAGTCATACTTCTTTCTGTCTTCTCTCACTAATGAGATAAATGAGCAGACTCTGCTGCTGCTTGACCATGCATGCTCAAGTAGGTAGTAGTATAAGGTACATGAAGTACAGCCTTTGAAAAAAATGACACATTTTTGCTCCATAGAAATTTTGTCTTTTTGTACTCTATAGTAGAATATTTGGAAAAGGGAACTCTAACCCCCCTAATTAATAAAACAATAAAACAAGAAAGGTTTTCTCCATATATATATATATATATATATATATATATATATATATATATATATATATATATATATATATATATATATATATATAATCTCCCCATTCCAAAAAGTTTGGATACTATGCAAAATATAAATAAATACAGTATCCAGTGATTTGCCCAATATTTTAATCCCAGTAGAACATAAAGAACATATCAGATGTTGAAAATTAGACATTTTACCATTTCATGGAAAATATTAGCTTATTATGACTCAAAACACTGGGAACAGGGCAACAAAAAGACTGAAAAAGCTAATGGTGTTATTCAATTCAATTTTATTGTATGTCTGTTACAATGTCAATTGTCTGTAGGTGCTTTACAGAGACCCAGAGCATGACCCCGAGCAAATATCATTAACTAAAATTATAATTTTAAAATCCAAATCAAGGATAATGGCAGGTAAAAAAAAAACTCCCTCATTGAGAGAAAAATGTTGAAGCCAAACATTGGCAAGGAAAAACTCCTCTTTAAGAGGAAAAAACCTTGAGCAGGACCTGGCTCATATGGGAGGACTTTCCTGCCGAAGGCCAGCCGGGCAAAGAAAGAAAAAGGGAGCGGAGACAGGACAGAGAGAGGATGTAGGACAGAGAGAGGAGAGCACACAAAGGACTGAATAAAATGGCAATACAGTGCCATGCGAAAGTATTCGGCCTCCTTAAACTTTTCAGCCTTTTGCCACATTTCAAGCTTCAAACATAAAGATATAAAATTTCAATTTTTTTTGTCAAGAATCAAAAACACACAATCGTAAAGTGGAAGTAAATGTATTAGATATTTTAATCTTCTTTAATAAATGAAAAACTGAAAATTGGGGCGTGCAATATTATTTGGCCCCCTTGTGTTAATTTTTTTGTAGCACCACCTTTTGCTGCAATTACAGCTGCAAGTCTTTGGAGTATGTCTCTATGAGTTTTGCACATTGAGAGACTGAAATTCCTGCCCATTCTTCCTTGCAAAACAGCTCAATCTCAGTGAGGTTTAATGGAAAGCATTTGTGAACAGCAGTCTTCAGCTCTTTCTACAGATTCTCGAGTGGATTCAGGTCTGGACTTTGACTTGGCTGTTCTAACACCTGGATATGTTCGTGAACCATTCCATTGTAGATTTGGCTTCATGTTTTGGATCATTGTCCTGTTGGGAGATAAATCTCCGTCCCAGTCTCAGGTCTTTTGCAGACTCCAACAGGTTTTCTTCCAGAACGGTCCTGTATTTGGGTCCATTCATCTTCCATCAATTTTAACCATCTTCCCTGTCCCTGCTGAAGAAAAACAGGCCCAAACCATGATGCTCCCACCACCATGTTTGACAGTGGGGATGGTGTGTTCAGGGTGATGAGCTGTGTTGCTTGTACGCCAAACATATTGTTTTGCATTGTGGCCAAAAAGTTCGATTTTGGTTTCATCTGACCAGAGCACCTTCTTTCACATGTTTGTCGTGTCTCCCAGGTGGCTTATGGCAAACTTTAAATGAGAATTTTTATGGATATCTTTGAAAAATGGCTTTCTTCTTGCCACTCTTCCATAAAGGCCAGATTTGTGCAGTGCACAACTGATTGTTGTCCTCTGGACAGACTCTCCCACCTCAGCTGTAGATCAGTTCATCCAGAGTGATCATGGGCCTCTTGGCTGCGTCTCTGATCAGTCTTCTCCTTATACGAGATGAAAGTTTAGAGGGACGGCCGGGCCTTGGTAGATATGCAGTGGTCTGATACTCCTTCCATTTCAATATGATTGCTTGCGCAGTGCTCCTTGAGATGTTTAAAGCTTGGGAAATCTTTTTGTATCGACATCTAGCTTTAAACTTCTCCACAACAGTATCTGGGACCTGCCTGGTGTGTTCCTTGGTCTTCATGATGCTCTCTGAGCTTTAAACAGAACCCTGAGACTATCACAGAGCAGGTGCATTTATACGGAGACTTGATTACACACAGGTGGATTCTATTTATCATCATCAGTCCTTCAGGACAACATTGGATCATTCAGAGATCCTCACTGAACTTCTGGAGTCAGTTTGATGCACTGAAAGTAAAGGGGCTGAATAATATTGCACGCCCCACTTTTCAGTTTTTTATTTGTTAAAAAAGTTTAAAATATTCAATACATTTTGTTTCACTTCATAACTGTGTCCTTCTTGTGGTTGATTGACAAAAAATTTAACTCTATATCTTTATGTTTGAAGCCTGAAATGTGGCAAAAAGTTGAAAAGTTCAAGGGGGCCGAATACTTTTGCATGGCACTGTATAAACAGATGCAGGTAGCAGCACTGAGATGAGATGGTCAGATGACTAGGTCGCTGGTCACCCCACCAGCTGGCAACCCGAACACATCTACACACACAAGTGGAGGTAAAGGCTGGGATGGCCAGAGAATGGAACTGCAAGTCAGCATGCAACTCAGGAAACTCTGGCCTGCAAACAAACAGAAAGAAAAGAGAAAAAAAGGGGGGCCCTAATAAACCCTAATTTACGCTTTATCCCAAACACACTTCCCCCATCTATATCAGGTCTGTCATTAGAGAAATCAATACCGTTATTGGTTTTAATGCCTCAATGAAATAATATTTGTGATCCACTCTCCTCTTATCTTCTGCATTTAAAGGAGCCTGACACATAGCTGTTGTTGACTTCTAACGCTGCACACAGACTCTGCTCATCTCATGTTTACATTCCATGACAGTACAGCTAAAAAGTACTCTCTGCCTCAGCATTCAATCACTTCTTACTGATTTTCTGCATTACTAAAATTTAACATTGATCTTATGGTTGTTGATTAGAGATCACAAATCACAATAATCACTACATTTCTGTTACTCTACTACACTATGAGCATAATCAGATTATAATTTGCATCCTGTAATCACTCAGATTCGATATTTTCCTCCTTCGTGGGTCATCCTTAAAAAAAACATCTTTCCAATAGAGCTGAGGTGATTCCAACTTTCTCTGGGTCACTTGACAATATATAAACACACACCCCCACAGTGTTTGATATTGAATAGGTTAATAAAGAGTTGATTTTGGACAAAGTCCAGGTTATCAGCTCGGCCAAGCACTCCACTTGGTGTTATCTCTAATTTGCAGCTATCTGTACTGATAAGTGGTGAGATCATTGTCCAAATGCTCTGGAAGAGATTCAAAGTCACCAAGACAATGTTCAAACAGCTCTTTTCTGTTGGTAAATCTTTTGCATTTTTACCATCAAGTGATTTAGCTGTGGCCATATCAGTAGCAGTGATTTAATAATAATTAGAGAGTGTGACCTGGGCCCATTTCAGAAAGAGAGTTATGTGCAATCTCTTTCTGTTGAATACTTGCTCTAGACAATGAGGTCCAAGTGACTTCTAGACCTCAAAGGGCCAAGTTTACCATAACAGTTCACCTTGCGTTACCATGTTGAATCACAGTAATGGAGCTTCACTGATATTTCTTTATAGTCGTGGTAACTCAGAGTTGGCTCTGTAGTTGAGTGATGAGTATGTTGACTTTTAGGCCCAATTTTGAAAGTAAAAATCCAGTTTGTTATCTCAGGATTTGCCAAAGATTTTCCAGATACGAGTTAACTCAGAGTTTGTTGAACCTTCTTTCTGAAACAAGCCCCTGGATACATTAAACCACAAAGCTAAAACTTTTGTTGTCTGCTATTATAAACAGTAAACACACCACCATTGAAGTTTGGGTAGCAGAAACATTTGTTGCTATATTACCTGAAATAATTTAATTGTTTACTATGGTGTGTGAAAACTATCTCATGTTAAAATAAATGAATTAATCACCTGTGGAAGCAGCAGGGCTCTATAGATATCATCCAATAACTGTGTGACAAAACAGAAGTCATTGGAGTGTTGATATGTCTGTCAAACTCTTAAGTGAACACGCATTTCATGCTTGTGTGCTTTGGATGTGGGGCTTCAGAGGTAGGTCTGAAGGAAGGTCTGCACTTTTTAATAATGTGTTTTCAAAATCTTGCTGACTTAGTGGTTATCCAACATCTACTCAACCTTTTGTATCTCATGAAAGCTATTGATTCAGCATAAAAACATGACCATTATGATGCCTTTGTTATTGTATCTCATTTCCACAGTAATATTTTTTCTGGCCTCTAAGTAATGATGTACATGACTAGCCGAAACAATTTGTAAAAATTGTGTTCACTTTGTTAGCTGTCATTGCCTGTGAAGACCCAAAAAAAATTCACCCTTCTTCTGAAATGTGTAGAAGAATCTTGATTTGCAACTTTAAACTTGCCCAATCATTGGTGTTAAATTTCTTTTAAGATTTGTGGATAGCATCCATATATAAAATGGTAATATGTCTGATTTTTTTTTTTATCTCCCATCCATGCTGCTATGCAAACCAGAGTCATAATTTGTTCATCATAACAAACAATTTGACACTACCAACATCCGTTTTGTTCCTCTTGTCTGTCTCAATTGGAGAATATATATTTATTATTCCTTTAGAATGTCATTAGACTAAGCGAAACAGCTTGAAGGTAATTTTACACACCACTGATACAAGACATGTTTTAACAGTTTCACACAGAATTAGACAAGCTGTGGTGTTAGCAAGGAGAATTGGATTATGAAGGATATATTTTAATCTCACGAGTCAACAGGACATAAATCCTTGTTTTTTTTAAAAAAAGAGAAAGGGATAAGAGAACAACAGCACTGGATATTTTGACAAAGGTGAATACAGTTTGAGGGGAAAAGATATGGTGACTTCAAGTCAAATTTTATATTATTATTATTACATGTAATTGTAAAATAATTATCTAACTGTAAAAAAATCAAAATTGAATTAGCAAAATTTGGACCAGTGACCCATGAATGGATGGAAAATGCAAAACAACTAGAGGCACACATTAATGATTTCTATTAAAGCAGCACAAATTTTTCATGTTTAGTTTTAGCTTAGTTTATTCGTTTCAATTTCATTTCAAGCTATTTTTGATTACTTTTAAGAAGCATCATCTAATTTCCTCTATCCATCCATTATCTATGCCCGCTTAATCCTCTCCAGGGTCACAGGGATCTGCTGGAGCCTATCCCAGCTCTCTTTGGGCAAAAGGCAGGGGTACACCCTGGACGGGTCAACAGTGCATCGCAGGGCCTTATCTCTTCTAACATGTGAATATTGCTTTACAGTCACACATTACCAATGCTGACACTAGCTTACAGAGCTACAGTGCACATCATGGCAGGGCCTTTCAGATAGGACACGGTGGGCAGTGCCCTCTGTTCTGGAGCCCATTCATTTCTATGTGTTGCACAGCCTGGTGCTGTGCTAAGAGCAGTGCTAGGGATACACATGCTGCACATGCACAATGCTTAATTTTGGCTTAAAATGTGTGTTTCAATGTGTGTTTATTTTTATTTACCACATCTGGTAATATTACATGAAGCAAGAAATCTGCGTATAACTGGAGGCGTGATTCTTTGATAGCGGGCATAGCCGATGGCTGGCTGTTATCACGCTAGCTACTTTGTAGTCAACACTGTACTGACTTCTGAACTGTAAATAATTACCTGTGGACGATAGCTGCTGTGTGAGGTACCTCCCATCAAAACAAAACTAAATTCTAAAATCTTAATCTAGATATAAGAATCAGAATCAAAATCAGAGTCAACTTTTTTGCCAAGTATGATTTTACACATACAAGGAATTTGTTGTGGCGATGATGGTGCATGCTATTAAAGAAAAATATAACAAACAATGTAAACCAAAAATATTACAACACAAATATATATACACAAACTGTTTTTTGCATTAAGGGCAGAGTGACCAGAGTGATGTGCCATGAAAATGTGCAAATGAACAGGTAGTCCAGATTGACCGTTAATGCAACGCATAGTGTTCTGAATTCGGTCAGTATGACAGTAGTGTCAGAGTCAGAGGTGGAGAGTGAGGAGTGTCGGGGGGTTCTGGGTCTTATTGATAAGGCTGACAGTAGACGGGAAAAAAGTGTTCTTGTGGCGTGAGGTTTTGGTCTTGATGGTCCGCAGCCTCCTGCCAGAGGGGAGTGACTCAAAGAGTTGGTGTCCGGGGTGGGAGGGATCAGCCACAATCTTCCCTGCACGCCTCAGGGTCCTGGAGGAGTCCAGGTCCTGAAGAGATGGGAGATTGCAGCCAATCACCTTCTCAGCTGACTGAATGACACGCTGCAGCCTGCTTGGTGGTGGCAGCAGCCTACCAAATGGTGATGGAGGAGGTGAGGATGGACTCAATGATGGCTGTGTAGAAGTGTCCTGTGGTCCTTGGCTTCTTGGGAACAGGGATGATGGTTGAGGTCTTGAAGCAGGCTGGCATGTGACAGGTCTCCAGTGAGGTGTTAAAAATGTCTGTGAACACTGGAGACAGCTGATCAGCACAGTGCTTCAGGGAGGATGGGGAGATAGAATCCGGTCCAGCTGCTTTTCAGAGGTTCTGTCTCCTAAAGAGTTTGTCGACGTCCCTCTCATGAATGGAAAGAGTCATCACTGAGGAGGGTGGCGTTGGTGGAGATGACTGGAGCTGGAGCTGTTGGGAGGGGTTGTGGGGGATGGTTGCAGGACTGTCCCTTTGTCTCTCAAAACGACAGTAGAACTCGTTCAGGTCGTTGGCTAGGCGTCGATCATTGATGAATTGGGGGGCTTTAGACTTGTAGTTGGTGATCTCCCTAAGCCCTTTCCAGACAGACGCAGAGTCGTTAGCTGAGAACTGGTGTTGGAGCTTCTCAGAGTACAGTCGTTTAGCTTCTCTCGCCTTGTTACACTTGTAGTTTGTCTCTTTGAATCTGTCTTTCTCTCCCCACTCCTGAAAGCCTCTTCCTTTGCTTTCCAGCTGTCTGAGTTTGGCTATGAACCAGGGTTTGTAGTTGTTGTAACTCATCCTGGTGATGATGGGACACAACAGTCTTCACAGAAGCTGATGTATGATGTCACAGCCTCTGTGTACTCATCCAGATTGTTGGTAGCAGTCCTGAAAACATCCCAATCAGTAGAGTCCAAACACGCCTGGAGATCCTCCACTGCTTCACTGGTCCATGAGGTCCGCACTACAGGTTTGCAGAGCTTAAGTTTCTGCCTGTTGGCAGGAATCACTTGGAGCATGACATGGTCAGAGTGACTTAGTGCAGCACGGGGCATGGCGTGATAAGCATCCCTGATTGTGGTGTAACAGTGATCCAGAATTCTCCTCTCTGGTCGGGCATTTTACAAGCTGTCTGTATTTAGGGAGTTCATGAATGAGATTACCTTTGTTAAAGTCTCCAAGGACAACAACTAAAGAGGTTGGGTTGGCCCGCTCCACACACAGTATCTGGTCGGCGAGTATATGGCGGGATGTAGACACTGACCAGGATGAATGAAGCAAACTCCCGGAGAGAATAAAACAGCTTACAGTTGATGAAGAAAGATTCTAAGTTCAGGAGAACAGTGCTGCTGGATCGCTGTTACATCGTTGCACCAACCACTGTTGATGTAAAAACAGATTCCTCCACCTTTAGTTTTGCTGGAAAATTCTGTGTTTCTGTCCGCGCGGTAGAGTTGGAAACCCGCCAGCTGCAGTGCAGAGTCAGGTATTAATCCACCCAGCCACGTCTCCGTGAAGCACAAAACCACAGATGAAGAAAATCCCTGTTTTTGCCCAACAGCAGTTGCAATTCTTCCACTTTGTTGGGCAGTGAGCGCACGTTAGAGAGAAATATTCCCGGAAGTGCTGTATGATGTCCGTGCTGGCGAAGGCGCACGAGCACCCTGGCTCGCTTTCCTCTCTTCCGACTTTATTTTATACTGTGAGAATGCAAAATGACTTTCATTTATGTTGATGCTTTGCTACAAATAATACCAGGTATATATTTTGGTAGAATAGCATAAAATCCTTTGAAAATCCATTTAATTACTTTAAGTAGTCTAAAAGTTGAAAAGATTTTAATGAGAGCTTTCACAATAACTATGTTGTGCAATAAGGCGTATAACATGCTCGTTTAGTCATAAAAGGGTTATTACCAACTGTCTTGAGGGACAGCTGTTAATAAACAGAAGGGTATTAACAAAGTTAATAAAATGAACGGGGCATCACATGATAAATCAGAAAAAAGGGACTAAAGGGCACAATTAGTCTCAAAATGGCTGTTGTTCTATGCATGCCAGCCTGTGACCAGGTGTGGCGCTATAGAGCAACAGAGAAGAGTCCGAACACAGACCTCTGCAAACAGCAAATGTTACAAAACTGTGTAAAATTGTTGTACCATGTATTAAAATGAACAAGAAACTGAAGAAAACAAGGGTGGTCTAATATTTTTTTTCCATGACTGTATATATATATATATATATATATATATATATATATATATATATATATATATATATATATATATACTCCCCCAACAGTCGATCTATTGAAGCCAGTGGTCCTTCCAAGGGATGTTGCTTCTGGAGTTCGAACAGAAAGCTGGCGACGTGCTAGAAAGCTGCAGAACCACTCTTGACCTGCAGACTGTGTCTCCTTCCAATTGGCAGGCATGGGGACATGGTTCTTGTCTGCATGGGGACATGGTTCTTGTCTGCATGGGGACATGGTTCTTGTCTGCATACTCAAAAGCCAGTGTATGGCACTTAGCTGGAGAGAGACCATAGGACTGTTCAGCAAGTTCTTTCAGGTGTTTGGAAAGTTCTTCCTCCATCTCATCTGTGAAAATTCTCTTTGCCATGGCTACTGAGTCCCAGCCCACAGTACCACAGTCCAGGCTCAGCTGCTTCTTTCTTATAAATCTAAGGAGGCTCGATTTGTCAATATTTCGCTCCTTTGAAACACATCTTAAGGGCCTCTTTTTCTCCTTGACCTCAGTGGCTGCACTTTCCATCTGTTCAATGGAGGTTTGAACCCAGGTTGTCTTCCTGTTGTAGTTCCTTGGCATGATGGATTTTTCATACTGTTTAAGACAAAAAAACAAAACTTAAATTTTTGCCTCCAGGGGAAAAGTGAAGCAGTGTCTTACTCTTCCCCATGGCAATTGTCTCACTTTAACCCTCCACCACTTTTTTTATTAAAACAACAGAATTCAGGCCAATCTTTGGCTCCCAGCACCACATCATTTCAAAAGGCGATAGTTCGACAATATACATGTTATGAGTTTGTCCGCTTGAACTAGCACCAGAGTTAATTATTGTGAAAATCAAAGAAATTACTTTTACATCCCAAAAACTGATTTTTGTACAAAACACATGGTTACCATAACACAGTGAAGTCAGGCTCTTCCTGGCCACGGTGAAAAGGATGAGCCTTGGTAATCAGCCGCTCAAATAACCACAGCTGCATCCTGTTTCTTAGATACAGGGGGTGTCTCACATTACCCAGTGTCTCAGAATACCCCATTCTCCCATAAACCATAAAACCATAAACATTGCAAAGCATGTTGGGAGTTGCAGTCATTCCAGTGGTCCTTTGTCTCAGAAACCATGCGGTCAATGTAACTCATGGCCTGTGGCCCAACAACTATATTCCTTTGTGTGTGTAGTGGGATGGCCTCTAAATGATTGATACCTGTTGTGGAAAAAAATAATATATACCTCTGTATTTATTTTTAACCACTGTTGCACGTGTAGTGTCTGATGACTGGTCTTTATCTCTTTGTTGGTGTGTAAAAATCTCTGTACTACTCTTTTAGTGTATTTTTTAGGTTTTTTAGGTAGGCGAACATCGACGACACACGGAGGTCAAATTAAGAGATTAAGGATTTTCAAGAAATGTCCTTCAAGGGACCAATAAAGTTTTCTGAATCTGCTTATATTTTTGGTCAAACATCTTTGAGAATATTAAACTGGAAATGTTCTTGTTGCTGCCAACTACGGGTCAGAATACAAGTAGTAAAATTAATTCATAATTCATAATAATGAATGAGTTGTTAACAGACCTCTGCAGACCTGAATGACAAGCTGATAGTGATCTATTCAACTGAATCAGATGTGTTGTGCCTCTGAAACATCTAAGACAGCAGCCCTTGAGGACTGAGTTTGAAGTAGAATAATACTGGGGAGAAAAATACAAAGGCAAATGTCTGATATTAATAAAATACCAGCCTTCCTGAAATCCAACAACTATATAATTACAGCCTAAATGGACTGTATAAAATATTGCTGAATTACAACTTGTAATATTTTAATGCAGGCAGGTGAAAATAAGGTAAGGTATGTAAGGTAGACATCATAGCTGCAGGATTAGGAAATCCTGTTTGTTATCCTGGTCCTGATTAGGCTAGCTGCACAGAATACATATCGGTAACCTATTCAATTCCACTTTTGTGCAGTCAACTGGATCAGCCAGGGTCTCTTATCTTGGTTTTGTGCAATAGACCGTTGGTGACTATAATATCTGAGAATAAGATTTTAAAATAAAGACTTGGAAATGATTAGATTTCTGTGAATTTTCATATTCATCGCATGCAAAGGGGTCTTTGCAAATCAACGGAGATTGACAAAGAGAATCAGTAGTGCATCTGTTTTAACAGGACACACAAGAATGAATTAGACAAAATACATGTGGCTCAAAAAAACACAACCTTTCAGCTATGTAGGCCAATGAAAAACTTAACTGTCAGCCATAGTGTATCATCTGGAAACAGGAACTTGGAGTACATTGAGAAAATAAAAAGTTTTTTTTTTTCCTTTTTTTAATATCAGAATGACTCAGTTTGGTTTTTGGCAGAGACCCCACACAGCCCAAATAGAATTTGTTCAAAAGAATTGGAATTGGCTTTGGAGGAGCAGCTGGGATAGGCTTATTAGGTTTCCATACAGTTTATAAAGTTAGTTGTAAAATAGACTATAAGTCTTTTAAAAGCTTTGTAACAAACCTGCCCTCTGTTCCTCAACCACATGGATTTTTACATTTCTGTATTTTTGCTTCCATAGAAACATGGTAGCTAACATAACCCTTCTTTGCTCACATTTAACACAAGTACTGCACACTCTTCAGAAAACCTATGGGTGATGCCATAGGGAGTTGTTCTTATACAGTACAGTACACATTTGCAGCTCCTGGAAAAGCCTAAATCTCTCCCATTTCCTGTCTGCCTTTGAGGATCATAAACCGACACACCCTCATGTTTGTACTGCAGCGCTTCTCCTCCTCATCAATATCTGCTAACTACTTCCTGCAAAGCTTTTTGTTAGCAACTTGCACCCTTCGTGAACACAATTTTAACAGGTGCACCCTTCTCTCTTGTGCTGCACCGCAACCTCTGCAGGGAGCACACTATAGACCACATTTTATCTGAAACCTCTTTGTGACCCAGGAAAATAATGATGGAGGAGAAAATAAAAGAGTGACCAAGCATGAGACCAAAGATTACATTTTAAACAGTGTTATAAAAGTAAACTAAACATCCATGCCTATGTGGGAATTTGCTGAGATCCCATCCATAAACTCCTATGTACTGACTTAGGTATATGAATTATATATTACGAAATCTTTCAGCATTTTGACAATGAAGCGTTAAGAACATCTTTGTTAAGCTCAAAGTTTGAATCAGTTCCAGTTCCTCTCCTTCTAAGCAAGTGACAACAGTACAAAAAGCATGAAAAATGCTTAAGGGTCATTTCTTTAATTTTCCCTTCTTGGCTAATGTTTTAACATATTGCTTCAAAGACTACTATTACTTTTAATGCTCATTGATTAATACATTCATTTTATTAATGCAGACACTCTTTTTTGATTCTTTCTTTCTTTTTTTTGATACTTTCTGTGGTCTGAATCTGATTTTCTACACTAGATCAGAAAACTACTGGTTGATGTTTGGATACATCATATTTCTATTTTTTGTTTCCATTCATAATGCCTACTTGTTAAACGTTTGAGAAAATGGTATAATGTGTGTGTCTTTTGATAATATAGATAAACTGTAAGTATGCACGTTTGCTTTGTGTCCCTCGTGGTTTGCGTGGTTTTGTACATTCCAAACATTCATTGACTCTAAATTGCACACCTGGACTTCATCTGGATTGCAGGTCGAGAAATATGCAGATTGCTGAAGGGAAAAACAGCTGGATTACTGTGGAATCAACAGTGACATCTGCCAGCACTGATCCTGAACATAGATAAACAGGCTCTCTTACCATTGTTTGTCTGGTTTCCTTCAGCAAGAAAGATTTCAGTTGACTCTGGTTTTTCATTCTCTCTGCTTATATTTAAGTATTTTAAAAACCACCCTGTTTATGCCCGCTATTTAGTACCCTTTAACTACCCACTCTGTCCCTATACGTTAATGGCAGCTTAAGGGTCAGTATGATTTCACCAGTGGCCTGTCCTTCACCTTATTGCCTACGCATGCCCTATTATAGGTTTGGCACTCAATGGCAAAACTGTAGCTCTCAACTGCTCTCAACTGTATTGCTTTCCACTTGTCTGCACAGACACCATTTGCAACACTTGTAAATTGTATTTTTTAAATTAGAAATATAAATAAAAACACTTTGTTGCTTCTCAATTGCCTTCAGCAACAATACATTTAGAATTCAATGCAAAAACAAAAAGATGCATGCATTGTCAAGACTAATAACTTATATTTTGGTAGTTTTGAACATTTTATCACAGAGTAAATACAAAGAATGATGCTGCATATCATAAAGCAAAGTAACACATACACACACACATATACAGAGAGAAAGAGCAGCGGAGAGAGAGAGAGAGAGAGAGAGAGAGAGAGAGAGAGAGAGAGAGAGAGAGAGAGAGAGAAAATCCATGTCCATGGTGTCCAGTTAGTTGCATGTGTTTGGGTGTCTGTCCTCTGGAGTAGACCATCTGCTCCCTCCTATTTATTGACTCTATCCCCAGTTGTGCTCCATCCTTCTGGTGGTCTTCCACTCCCATGCCAAAGCAGACACCAATTAGAGAGTTATGCATTACACTTTTCACTTCTGTTTGGCACTCATTATGTCATACTCATTTAGAGTTGCTTTACTGGCTTCCTCTCCTGTGAATACTTTAAAGTTTTTCAGACACCCACAAAATCTCAGAAAATTAAACCAGATGAAACGGGTGACCAAAAAGGGGTGGGAAAAAAAAAAGGATTATTATCGTTGCAGTTATAAATCAGTACACAAATATGAGTAATAATAATATTAGTTCATAATAAGCTGAAAAAGACAGAAATCAAAAATGAATAGTGCATGCTTGCATACTTTTGTCAGCATGAAGGTAATCATTTGTGTACATTTTGGCTTGAATGATCATCCATAAATTTGCAAATGAAAAGTGGAAAGCACTTTGGAAATCCTTTATACCTGACCACCTACACACAGGCATTAGCAGAATGAAGTGTCAAACTCCAACACAAACAAACAAGACAAGCTGACACATCACTCCGAAAAGCTGTCTCATGTCCTTAACATTCATGAAAATAAAACATGAAAAAGGGAATGTTGCTTTAAGTTGACAACGATCATGCAGAACAGTCCTGAACTATCATTTTTTATATTTATTTATTTTTTTGTTGTTGTTCATTTGCAGTTGATTTGATAAAAAAAAAAAATAAAAAAACACACAACACAAAAAGAAAGAGTTCAACAGATTGGCACACAGTGTAATAAGGTTTATATTCAATTTTTGAACCAATCATAACACCAGGATTAAAAATCTAATTAAATTAAAATTCTCAGCTTGAGTAACAAATTCGAGAATGTTTTTAATATTTCTGTCAAAGTAAAAAAGAACAAGTAAGTCAAAACAAACGCTAGGTTTTCAAAATAAAATTGTAAATTGCAAGAGAACAATTAAAATCAGCTTGTCAGCTTTGCAACATCTAATGGTTCTTACTCTTGGAGGCTCAAAGTTACATGCTCAGCTGTTCTTGATAAACATCCTCCTTAGTCTGTAACACACACCTCTGTTCTCTTGTTGTTGCTTGTTTTGATTTTCAATCCAAAATACATTATAATACATTAATTACCTCTCTTATCAGCTAGATTTAATTTGTTGATATACACCATTTCCTGCATTTTAAGCCTAAAACAAATAACCTTAAGACTGTACAGTTGTTGCTTTCTAGTTGAGACACCCTGTACTCTTGATTTATATAACCATACACTTTTAAAGTACAAAATGTCATTTTACATTGCTCTGATGAATGATGCATGCTTTTCCTTGGAATATATTTCATTTTGAAGGGCAGTACGTTCACGTAAAGAAAAAAACAAAAAGAAAAAAAAAAACAAAACAGCAACTTGCCTTTGCCAAGGTCACTGATACAACCACAAAGTTTTTTTTAAATTGCTGCTAACAGTTTTTCATGGTCTTTTTTGGGTGAGGCTTTTGGAGAAAACTGTTTTATTTCCTCCAAAAAGATCTGGTATACTTATATTTGTCTGAACTCAGTACACATATTTACTGTGTCAATGATCCTTGATGCCTCCAAATCCAGAGACTATCCATGGACATGGTTAACGTAAGGCTTTTTTGCATGGTAAGACTTCAAGTGACTTTGTGAATTGAATTCTGTGGTGCTGAGGTAATCTTTTGATTGTCCATGTGATTATATCAGCTACTGATAAATGATGGTTCATGATGCAGTACTAAAGGATCAGCAATCACGGGTATCCAGCTAAGGCTTGGGCCTTTGTTCTTTATTTACTGAAATTCATTCAGATTCATTGATTTGTTGAATGATATTACTCACTGTAGAGGGCAAAATATACAAAACCCTTCTCGTCCTTCTTTGAGGTGCAATGTTTTTACTCTTTGAATGTTCTTTATCAGCTATTGACTCATCTGTTTAACTCAACTTGTATCAAACCTAAACTTTTTTTTTTGTTATAACAATTGTGTGAGCTGAGGCAAGCTGTAAAAACATAACATTTACATCATCTTAAGGCTCAGGTAGATCTGTCTATAAAACATTAAAAATTTGAATGTAGTTGGCTATAAAAAAATACTTGAAGGTGAAGAGATAATAAAAATTACTTACATTGGTTTGATATTCCTAATAAGACAAATAAAAATAATATGTAAGGATTCTATGTGATGAATGACTGTTCATGACAGAGGGTGGTGGAAAGGGGAGGTGCAGTGGCGGAGCTTCAGGGAGCGCTGGAGGGGGCAGTACTCCCCCGGAGTACAAACAGACCTCTCCTCAGGCATCAGTCACACCTTGCGCACTACTGGGTGCAACAACTTCGGCGAAAAGTATATGCACTACGTACAAGGTTTTATATATAGGTTGCCCCAGCCAGAATGATTCATGGTTGGTCAAAAAATTTAAGACTGACTTTGGTCATGTAGGTTTCTACACAGTGAATTAACAATCACATACCACATAACAATCACATACCGCAGAATACATTTTAGACAATATACCATGCCATAATACTACAGGTTTGATTGATTTCAAAATGGCATTGTCGCCCTTCGTGGTGTTGAACTCTTACTATCAAATGCTTTGAGCTATGTGTCAAAAATGTAGTAATGCTTGTAAGCCCTGCTGTTGCGGGCATGTTGTAAAACGATGTAATCACAAGCTTTATTGAGTTTAAAGGGCCCGGTCATGTGACCCGCCTCCGGCCCGGCAGTGACATGTTCCGCTGCTGGGGAGGTGTTATGAGGTTATAGATGCTACGAATGCAGGAATGCTGGATGAGATCATAGAAAATACACATAAAAACTGGAAATTTTCTCACTCCCAACTTGTCATGTCCTGATGCTTGATCTGGAGCCTCTGGGCATCACATTTTAATGAACTGGGTACAATTTTAGCATAATTTCTCAGTGTAGGGATTAGTCATTTACATTCATAGCCTTGTCGGGTGACGATTTTTTGTGGGTTGATAGTGGTAGAAAAGCATGTTGATATATTTCTGGCTGGGAGACCTCAATTTTAGTGCAATGAATGGAGTTGAAATATCATTTGCATGAATAGTTTGTGTGAGTGACTTCAAATTTTAGAACCAAAACAATGTGTTTATCATAGTATGGGCTAAAATATGCCCTTTTATAATGTTAACCACATTAGAAGACATACTCCTCCTTTGTACAATAAGCTTCTCTATTTGTACCTCACTGACACCTGCACCCATCCATTAATCCCTCGGAGAGAATGTGCTTACACAAAGCTGCAAAAACTGCATACTGTGTCGGGAGACGATGAAGCCTCACTAATTCCTTTTCATTCCTGGTGAAATCCATTAAATAAATAAAAGACAGAATGTGATTTGTTTTAAAACACATATGGAGAATTTTTCTCATTATAATTGGACGAGTATTATGTGAATAGTTATCATTTATTATATGAACATTTATAAAACGCAGCCTACATTTTACATTCAAGTTGAATGTCAGTGAGCACTGAGGAATTGAGTTTTCAATGAGCTTACTCTTTGTAAAGTGTTCCCAGCTGGTTAACAGTTTTTATTTAGAGGGAATAATAAGTCCAGCATTTTGGATTTGATCCAGAATATAAAAGTTGTTGACTAGAAGAACTGCAACAAAAAAGATTACTTTCTGACATATCTATTTGGAACAGAGATGTCTGTTTATAGCCGATTCAGTCTTAAGATACAGTATATATGGTCACTCCATTTATTTTTTAAGCCCACCTTCTGCTGCATAAACACCATTGTGTCTTTGTTTACATCATGTCTTGGAAGGAGAGTGTAGATGCAACAAACATTTTCTATCTTTAGTTGGAGCGCTTTAATGATTTGCAAGGTGAGAATTAATTGTTGCAACACTTAAGATGAGTCCAGTGGGAAAACATGCCATATTCACTTTGACTAAAACATGCTACCTAATATTCTCTGAAATTACACCACTTTAACACCTAAAAGTTAATGTATGTTAAAACAAAGAAAAAAGAAAAAGAATGTATATTAGACATGGTAACTTGAGTTTTAATTTGTTGTTATTTCAGCAAACCAGTGTGTGAAATAAAAACATATTGATTGGAGTTTAAAATTGCACATCAGAGTTTCCAGGGCCAGACATCACCTCCTCTTGACAAAGCTCTGCTGCTGCAAGTAACCTTCTATTTACTGTCCAGGGAGATCAATAAATTGCTCCCATATTTGTCCCAATTAAGCAGAGGTAGGTGTGTATATGAATGTTGATGTTGAGCTGCTGACTAATTAACTTTAGAAGGTGGATATGTACCCAAGGCCTTAGCCTCTCACAGACATATTAGCATGCTTACAGACTTTACCCTGAAATAACATTCAGACCAGCGTCAAAGTCTAACAGAGTAAGAATGCATATAACTGCACGTGAAACTTTTTTGCTTTGATCAAATTTCGTTCTAAAGGCATTTGTTGCAGCATGTAATCGGAAATTCTGTTGCACATCAAAGTTCCAGAGTTATACATTTTAGGGGATCTACAGTCATGAACAGAATGTATTCCCCCCTCCTTTTATCCTATGTTTCCTTTGTATGAAACTAATATAAAAATCAACCAATCACAGTGGGCTACTGCTTTATGTCCTTTGGAAACAAAGTAATATTCTATTCACTGAGATTATTCTGTTCAAAGGAACAGAAATGTGGGCTGCTGGGTAGCTTGGCGGTTTAAGCAGGCCGCCCATGTACAGAGGCTACAGTTCTCCTGCAGCAGTTGCAGGTTTGCCTCCCAGTCTGCAACCCTTTCCCCACTTTCCTGTCTCTCTCACTGCAACTGAAGGCCAGTATGACCTCTAAACAGATAAATAAATAAATTAACAGAAATGTTGGCAGGAACTTTTGCATGTCACTGTAGATGGCTACAAAAACAACTAAATAATGTTATTACCGAGAGAAGCAGGATGATGGATGACATGCATGCAGTTATCCTGCGTGCTTAAATTCACCCAAATACATTAGAACTCAACAATTTTGCAGAACAACAATCCTAACCCTTAGACCAAAGCAACTTAAGAGCTTCCTAGTGGTTAAAAATGTCGAAAAAATCTGGAATTAACATGTTAGCATACTTATGAACTCTGAAGGGCTGTTAGAGTTACTTGCATAAAATGGTATCTTCAGTGGAAAGTACTTAAATAACCAAATGAAAATATGCCAATAGGACTGTAAAACTTATCAACAGTCACTCAGATATTAAGACAGATATTAAACTGAAACACCAGCAAAGGGGTTATACCCAAATGGGAGTCATTAGGGATGAGAGACAGAGAAACAGAATAGATAAGGCAGCATCTGAATAGAGACAAAGGGATGATATTTGAATAATTGTATAACTGACTCCATATTCAACACTCTACACATCAGAGGCTCCCTGTCTCATTTAAAGATGCTTTATGTAAGATGAATATCCTTAAATTATTAAATAAAATAATAAAATCTATGTAAGTAATTTAAAAAAGAAAAACTGTTTTGCTGCTATATTAAATACATAGATCCGCTGTATCTGCTGTCAAGACAACACAGCTCTGTGGAGATACTGTGCTGTGTACCTTCCACATTCAAAAGTAGAAGAAGCAGTTGTGGTGGCTTATAGCTGCAATTGATGCTCATTAATCAACAGGAGTGCAACTTTAAAGTGGTAAAACTGATCCTCTGGATGAACTCTGGTCTCATTACCACCATGACCAACTCCTCAAGACAAAAAAAAAAAAAAAAAAACATCACAAATGGAGTCAAAGAAAAGGAGCAAATTTAAAAGGAGAGAAAGCAAACCAATGGTCAACATTAGTGTAGCTGCTTTGTTTGCAAGTAAAACAAAAAATATGATGTATAACTGACAATGTTTCTTATAGATTGGTAAGTAGACTAAAATTGTTGCTAACTTATGCTAATATTTACTATAAAATTTTTAAATGTTTTTTTCACCACAGCATCAGTGTAATACGAACATTCCATTTTGGTTGCAACCTTGTTTGTGGTTTGCCACAGCGAAATGATTGGCATTAGAAACTTGGAACAAGTGTTACACAGGATGCCCTTACTAACGCAACAAGGAACTTTTCAACTTCGGTTAAAAAGTTCAACATAACGCTTCTTTGAACTGTGAATAATGTTGAAACTGATCCTAAAACAAAATGGTATTGTGTTTAGCACAGGAAGGGCCGTAAAACCTGTGCCAAATCACTCATGTGGATCACACTGCTGTGGCGACCCCAAACAGGGCGCAGCCAAAATGGAAGTTGTACTATGAGAATAAATGTTGTACAAATTAAATGCATTCTTGTGCACTTTGTTCTTCTGCACAACAGACAATAATGCTGGGTGGAGCTGTTCTGGTGAACTGATTGCATATTAAACAGGACACCTGGATGATGTTCCAACAGTCTGCTGGCCAAAGATCTGAGGTTTTCTGGTTGAAGATCTTGGAGAAGTTGCTCCAAGAGATGACAACAAAGTTCATGGCTCTGCATATGAATGACTGATAACGGCATCAGTGAATGACAGATGATACTTCGCAGCATCACATAATTCAAATTCAAATTCAAATTCAAATATACTTGATTGATCCCCCAAGTGTTATGGTTGATAATAGACCCCAAATGCACGACACAGACAGAAAGATGGTTAAAGGCACGAAGCCGAGTTTATTATATATAATCCAACACAGAGGAACGATGCTGGACACTGGCAGTCACTTGCACCAGGGTGCGTAAGTCTGGGTTATGCCCAGAACTGGGGAAACGAGCACCGAAGTCCGGTCTTCCACCCCAGATAAAGTCACTGGAAGAAAACTCACAGGTAAATTTAGTGAGACTAAGCCACCAGGAAGTAATCCACAAGAAAGTAATCCACAAGAGGTGTAATCCACAAGGAACGTAATCCACAAGGAAAAATCATACAGGAGTATGACGACGAGTACTCACAGGAAACGCAACTGCATCCACGGAGGTAATGGCAAGAACTCGCACTCGAGCTCAGGAGTGGTTCGAGTATATATCTCTGTCCAGACGAGACGATGCGCTACAGGTATGTGATGAGATGATAAGCCTCATGTGCGGGGAGGAGCGCACCTCGCCCGCTCCCGTCGCCAAGCGCGCAGCTCCCTGGCAGCGCGCTGAGACGTGCTGGGCATGTCTGCCCGACGAGGTTGGGTCTGCTGCTCAGCAGGTGGAGTCCTAACACCAAGGGGAAAACTCAGGTTTCAGTACTTTCCAACTTTCCAGTCTGGTGTACTTGAGGAGCTGCCGGCGTCCAGATGACAATCAAAGATGACTAACCGTGGGCTGAAATCGTGATGGTCAGAGCTGGACGAACAAGTCCACAGATGGGTCCTTGAACAGCTGCTGCTGGAAGGGGCCTATCAAAGGTACAATTATCATCCACTCTTATTGCCCAATGCGACTTGTATATATTTTTTTGCCTCTTTATGACATATTTTTTGACAGATTTTTTGATATTTTGATATTTTTTGACAGATGCGACTAATATTCCAGTGCAACTTAGAGTCCAGCAAATACAGTAATAATATGAAGCTTTTTTTTTTGTTTCAATTTAACTTGTTCAGTGTAGAATAATGCAAAAGGTATCCAACAAGTTTCAATGTGGACCCAAGGCCCCTGGGCATGTACAAGAAAGCATGTCACAAGTTTTGAGTGAAACCATGCACTGATTGTCTTTTATGTTTGTGTCATAAGTTATTTTACACAGTGATTGGTCTATTTATCCAAGAAAAGTCATTCTTGTAGTTTAAAAAATCTGGTTATTTGGACAAGTTTTCTGCAATTACGGAATATATATAGAACTTTCATTGTATCCAACATCGTTATAAGATGAAAATAACACAAAAGAGAACCTCTTAGGTCAGTGGTTCTCAAACTTTTAATACTGCGTATCACCTGAGAAACTGTTCAGCTCTCTAAATACCACCATGATGATCAATTTTAAAATATAGACATATTTGCCTTCTCAATTAGCTTTAAACACACAGGAGAGATGTTTATTCCTTATTCCTGAATTGTTACTTTACTGAATCAGACAATTGCAACTGTCCAACAATTCTCACATACTCATACTCTCATACAGAGCAAAATAAACACACTCAAAAGTTGTTACATCTGCACTGAAAATGAATATGCAACAAATATATTTTTAAGACACAATTTTAATTATCTCAAGCTACATATTTCATATGAAACATTATTTATAATGCATTGTATGTTTCCGATTTTTTTTTAAAGTGAAAATGTGGACAAAATGTGGAAAGTCATGGCGTTCCCCGCGTACCACCAGAGAGCGCTTGCGTACAACTGGTGGTACGCGTACCACAGTTTGCGCACCACTGTCTTAGGCCATTCATTACCTTTTTACTACTAAAAACTCATCTTTTGTGTCAGTGCACTTGACAATAAATCAAATCAGTCCTTAAATACATTACTCGTTGCATTTTATTTACTGAACATACAACTATTTATTGTATTATGCTTATAAAACTAAATGTTTTGCTATTTTAAGCAAGGCCATAAAATAGTAATATTTTTTCTCTTTAAAAAAAAAATGAAATTCTACTGATCCATATTGCAAACTCATATATTTAAACTCAGATTTCAACTATATAGTCTTGTCACATGTCAGAGTTCATGGGCAGGACTCAGAACCTCATACTGCAAAACCCAACCATAAAGGGGTCACAAGCCAGTCTTCTAGTTCCAAGTCTAGATAAATGGGGAGGCTTGTGTAAATAATGGTGTCCAGTGTGAAAACTATGTCAAATCAATAAACTGAACACAATAATCTGCTATGGTAACCCCTAAAGGAAGAGGGGGGGGAAGCCTTCTTTAGGGCTTATGATATATTTATTACATTAAAAAGGGTGTTCAAGAATCTACACTTTACACTTTACATAAGGTAATTTAAATGTAATCTCTCTCTATATGAATTACATGAACAAGGTAATGTAATGAAGTGTTGAAGCATGATGAAGTTGACATCTCCAAGTCTTCGATAAGGAGTTATTTTACTAAAGCAGTTTCATATAGTGAAACCACCTTAGTAAAATAACTCCTTTGTGGGGTCTTCAGAGTGACAAGTGCAGTAGATTGTCCATCTACATGTAGATGAAAACCAGACTTAAAGGTATAAAAACTCCCCTTAACGCAATTGGAACAAACCTCCAGATCTCAGGCCAGGTCTTCTATTCATTAATTTTTCTCCATTAATTCAAACAGCAACTGGCTATCTGCTGAACTGATAAGTTATGTCAGGTACAGGCCCTCCACAAACCAATACATTTCAAATATACAGTTAAGAAGCCCGGAAATAATGTAAAACTCTATTGCAATCACATATTTGAAAGAGAATAACAATCAAATCTAACCAGATCCAGTGTACACAATATTAAAAACATTTGAACTTTAGTTCAGTCTTTAGTGTGTTAAATACAACTTCTTTTTCAGGGTACAAATATCAGCATTCTAATAAAATATTTTGAAGGATATGTCTAATGTAGTTGGATAGAGATAGACTTTAAAGTGATGCTGAGTGATATCTGTAATTACTTTGGAATGTAGTATGTAATGCAGCTCATCATCTCTACCCTGAAACCAAAATTAGAGGAGAATTCAGGCCAACATAACACACATACCTGTAAATATGTAAGTGAATAACTAACTAAAGAACATTCACTCTGTGTTCCACCATTATTTACAGAATATCAGTGACATCATATTAGGAGTTAGTAAAACATATACTAAATAAAATATAGACAAGTTTTGAAAACAGAAAAAGTTATAAAATGCATATCAGGAGAATGTAACCAACAACTTCATATAGGCTGAAGTGTTGCAAGGCTTAACTTTTCAGCAACTCTGTAGTTTCTCTACGAATTACTAAATGGATGTCCAACGGTGGCAGGTTACAAAAACATTATACTCAAATACTATGTAAGAAGAATTGGACTAATCCTCAGGACATCATCCATAGGTAGTTTGAAGAGTTCTTTTGAAGCCTCTTTTTCCTCTGTACTGCACAGCACAATGTTGCAAATAGGTGGAACAAGCAGGCATGGAAGCTGGATGGAACGCACCCACCTTATTTCAGTCATTATTAGCTATTTTAGCTTGGCTGGTTCAGCTAATTCAAATATTGCTTTATATTAATTTGGATCAAATCTATCCATACATTCTCATTTCAAGACTGAAACAACATCCAAAATGACTGCTGCCAGGGCTGAAATGAGCATTTTTTGAGCTCCCCATAATGCTCGGCCTGTTCCACGGAGGGGTCGATGAGATGCAGTCAGGTTAGTCTGCTGGCATCATCTTACAAGTTGCAGACCATCATTTCTACTTGAAAGGGTCCTAAAATGATTTTGCATGGCCTCCCAGCTTCTTCAGCTGATGCACGCTTGAAGAGCTTTGGAGCTGCCAGGGAATGTTCACAGGGTGACCTCCAGATTTAAATGCTGCTTTGGAGGCAACATCAGAAATAATCCTTCCAGGCCAACCCACAGCCATTCCCAGTGGCCAACTTCTGTTTTCCTCTACCTTCTTTTTTATTCTTCCAGATTTGGTTTTGGCTTTTGCTGTTGTGTTGTGGAAGCCACAACAGAAGTGGTTGAAAATGGAAGTTGGTGTCGCTTTCAAACATCTTTGGCTTCGTGTCTTCTTGAAAGCTATGTGATATTTGCGCTAGATAACATTTTTTGATTACTGTGTGAAATGGACTGTGTTGTCTATTGAATACTACGCCAAAGATATTTGAATGCCACACCTGCTTCTCTTTTTTTCCAACTTCCGTTGTGGCTTTTGCAGTTGTCTGAGATGTCTCGGCCACCATAAAAACATACAAGACATTCCCTGAAAGAGACATTGTCTGAATGGGAGCATATGTTGCTCTAAAACGGGGGTCACTAACTGGCGGACCGAGGTCCGAGTCCGGACCCAGACACCGTCCTATACGGACCCGGACCTATAACCAGTAAATTATTAAGGGATTTTAAATTTTGAGGGGACGCTTCTATTTTAACCGGCGCAACTTTTCTAGTCTTTACGGTACCGGTTTAGCGGATCAGGGAAAAGCACAAACCAATTGCGTGCGAGTTAAGCCATCCCACGTGATGCTACACAGCCAGTCACATCTTTGCACTGCGGGTAACCATAGCAACTCTGACAGCAGTCAGATGAGAGGTGAGAACCGAACGGGAAGACGATTGAAAAATAGAAAGTTAGAAAGATAGAGAAGGAAAGAAGCGATACAGGGGACAAGAAGACGGAGAGGTGAGTGAGCGAAAGACAGGGAGAAACAAAGAGGAAGAGACGAATTAGCGGCAGAGGAGAGTGAGAGAAAGACAAGGAGAAACGGAGGAAGAGACGAATTAGCGGCAGAGGATAGTGAGAAAGACGAGGAGAAACAGAGAGGAAGAGACAGCAGAGAAAAAGAACTTCTCATGGCGCTCTTCAAGAAGAGAAAAGTGGGACAGTGAAAACAGAGTTTTCAACCCAGAATGGACAGACTCCTTCATGTTCATTCTTCCCACTGGGAGCACAAAACCAGTGTGTCTCATCTGCTCTGAGACTGTAGCTCTCATTAAAAGTGGCAATGTTAAACGCCACTATGAGACAAAGCATAAAGTTTTTTGACCAAACATACTCCCCGAAGTCTGAACTAAGGTCACAGAAAATAAGCAGTCTCAGAGCCCAGTATGATCAGTCCACCAGAATCCTGACCCATTCATTCACTGCCCAACAACGTGCTCATGAATCTTCCCTGAGAGTTGCTTGGATTTTGGGTCAGAACAAAAAACCATTCACTGATGGAGAGATTGTTAAGGAGTGCATGAGTGCAGTCGCTGAAACCTTACTTGAGGGAAAACAAAAAGAAGAGCTTTGTGACAAAATAAAGCAAATACCAATGTCAGCATCATCAGCCACAAAGAAATGTGAAGTACTGACCCAGGATGTGCTGGCCCAGCCGGATGAAGCCATTCATAAGGCACCATGTGTAGGCTTAGCTGTAGATGAGTCCACTGATGTGTCTGACAATGCTCAGCTGTTAGTTTACATAAGGTTCTTCAACAAAGACAAGAAAGTGTTCTGTGAAGACCTGTTAGGTGTTACTCCACTTAAGACCAGTACAAAAGGAGAGGACATCTACCTGGTAATTAAGGAGATGTTAATAAAGCAAGGAATAGAGCCAAAACAAGTGGTTTCAGTAACCACAGATGGAGCCCCTGCCATGATAGGGAGAGAGAAAGGAGCTGTGGCAAGAATGAAAGAGGACAATCCTGAGCTCATCTCTTACCCTTGCATCATTCATCAGTCTGTCCTGTGCTCCACCCTGTCAGATGAATATGCTGAGGTGATGGACACAATGATGAAAATGATCAATTTTCTCAGGGCATCCTCTTCCTATCAGCATCGCATGCTCAGAGAATTCCTCAGAGAAGTTGATGCAAATGCTGATGATCTTTTGCTGCACAACAATGTGAGATGGCTCAGCAAAGGCACAGTGTTGGAGCGCTTTTGGTCCATCAGAAGTGAAGTAGCAGCTTTCTTGGCGTAGCAGACAAGTCAGAAGGCAACACAATTTTCTCTATTTTTAAAAGATGAGAAAAAGATGGATAACGTGGCCTTTTTGGTTGATATCACTTCACACCTGAATGAACTGTATTTGAAGTTACAGGGGAAGAACAATTCAATTTGTGAACTGATGACAGCTGTCCGCTCCTTTCAGAGGAAACTTGAGGTGTTCAAGGATGACCTGCAGGGAGAGTGTGCACACTTCCCAGCAGTTCAGGAACAGGTTCAGGGACACAGAGATGTCTCCTCTTTTGTTGGCTTTGTTGATAAGCTGATTGTAAACTTCAGCAAACGTTTTGACAGCTTTAGTTTTGGACAGCAGCTCACCATGTTCATCTAGAACCCATTTCTCATCACAGATGTCAGGGAGTTCTCAAAGGAAGTCACACAGCACTTCAAGTGGGCAAATGCTGGGCCTCTCCAGATGCAACTGGTTGATCTCCAAGCAGATGTGGCCCTGAAAGAGCAGTTTGTAAGAACTGACCCTGCCACTTTCTGGCTCCAAATGGTCTCTGAGACAGCTTTCCCAGGTCTGAGGAAAGTAGCCCTGTACATCTTGACCATGTTTGGCTCCACATACAGCTGTGAGGCAGCTTTCTCCACAATGAATATAATTAAAAATAAATATCGTTCCAGGCTCACCAATGAGCACCTGCACATGTGTATGAGAATGGCCTTGACACCATTCCAGCCCAGGTTTAAAATCCTGGCAGGACAAGCTCGAGCTCAGTTCTCTCACTGAACAGCAAAAAGTGTGGAGAGTGGGAAAAGAAGGAAAGAAAGAGAAACTGTATGACTGTTCAGCTGTTATTTAAATTAGTTGAGACTGTTAAGATGTGAAAGTTAAAGGAGTTTAACTTTCAGTTAAGTTTAACTTTCAGAAGTTAAGGAATATTCAAGCTGTTGCTTCACTTTTACTTTTTCTAAAATTAAATACTTTCGATTTTCTCTATTTTAATTATTAAATTCAAATCTGTCTGGTTTAATGTTAAGTGACAATAAATACTGTCAAAATGTTTTTGAATTCTACTTTCTTTATTTGATCAGATGTTGATTACATGCAGATGTTGATACAACTACTAGGCTACTTTAGTATATATCACACAAATCATAACGTTATGACATTATGGTGTTCTGGACCTTTGCTTTAGGAAATTTTCTCCAACCGGACCTCTTTGAATTTTAGTTGAATACCCCTGCTTTAAAACCTCTATGTTCTCTTCAGCATTGATGTTGCCTTTCTGGATGTGTAAGTGGCTCTTGCCGTAGGCATTAAAGGTGGGGTAGGTGTTCTTTGAAAAAACGGTTCCAGCAATCCAACTCAAGTGAGATTTTGAAAATATACACTCCCTCCCTCCTTCCAAAGGCTCCGCCTCCTCCTCTTCAGCTCACCCCTCGAAACCACGCCTTCACACGATTCACGACTACATGAACCACAGGGAGGGAGGGAGGGGTGGGTGGGAGTGCATTGATATTTGATGGATGTATTAGGCAGCCAATAAATGTAATGATCAGTACATTGATTGGTCAGAGTTTTTCTCTGATTATACCCTCTAGACCAAAACGTTTAGTTTTTTTTGCAAACATTTTATTTCAGTGGGTGCAATGGAAATGTGAAAAGGTTTTCAGGCAATATTGTAAAAAGTGCTGCAAAAAAAGAACACCTACCCCACCATTAATGAAACTCCAAAAACTCACATCTCTGATGGTTTAAAGTGTCCACTGATGACAAGCTGGATGGTCCTTCTCCTCCTTAGTCCACAGGACACAGTATCCATGGTTTCCAAAATTAATATAACATTTTGATTCATAGTTTTCCATTTTGCCTCAGATCATTGTAGATGAGCTCTGTTCCAGAGAAGATAGTGGCATTTCTAGATCATGTTCATATATGGCTTCTTTGCTTGCTTTAATTTGCTTTTAACTTGCATTTGTGGATTCTACAGTGAACTGTGTTCACAGTCAGGGATTTCTGGAAGTGATCCTGAAGGCCTAAACATCACCAACATTCTTTTTTTTTTTTAGTTTTTTTGGCGCTAGTGGCCTTTATTAACAGTCAGAGTCAGAAAATCAAGGCAGAGGCAAACGGGGAAGACATGCAGCAAATGGATGCGGGCCAGGAGTAAAATCTGCAACCCCTGCAGGAGGACTGTAACCGCTGAACATGGGCCGGCCGCCCAAATCACTGTACTACCGGGGAAGCTCACCCACATCCAGTTTTAAACCTTTGGCCTTGTCCCTTTGTGAGCAGACACTCTACCTGATTCTCTGAATCTTTTGATGATATAATGCACTGTAGATGTGGGATCTTCAAAGATTTTGCAATTTTACACTGAGGAATTTTTTGAAATTATCCCACCATTCTTAGATGGAGTTCGTCACAGAATGGTAAACTTCTACCCACCTTTACATCCAAGAGGCTCTGATTTGCTCAAATGCTCCGATTATATCCAGTCATGTTACTGACCTGTTTCCAATTAAACTGACGAGTTCTCAAATGTTCCTCAATTTACTTTTGATTTGCGGCATTTATTTTTCCAAGCCTTTTTATGCCGCGTTCCAACTTTTTTGAGATGTGTTGCTGCCACCAAGGTCAAAATGAGCTAATATTTTCAATGAAATGGTAAAATGTCTCAGTTTCAGCATCTGATATGTTCTTTATGTTCTATTAGTTATAAAATATTTGTGAGATTTTGGAAATCATTGCATTCTGTTTTTTTCTTTACATTTTACACAACATCCCAACTTTCTTGGAAATGGGGTTGAACAATTAAGAGCACAACAAAGCATTTTTTTTATTTTAAATATGAACAACTATGCTCTGTCAGGTCTAATCAGTCAAGACACTGCTTTGTGCTAAAGTGCTAAAGCAGCAAAAAGAAACGACAATGAGCCTTTGATTTATTTCCATGTTAGTTTGGAAGTTGGGATGTTACCACTTGGTTTTACCAAGTGGCCTCAAGTAAAGGACAAGCTGAGATAGATTGAGACACTGTTGTCTTGAAAAAAACAAAAAACAAAAAAATGAATATCCCACTTTTTTACCATCTGCATTTTCCATAGTGTCATTTTTTTTTTTCATTTTAGGACTGCAGTAGGAAAAAAATGGAATATCACAAGTGTTTCCTTTTGTATCAGCAGCCTGGTGTTGGTGTATGTGGGTAGACTGAGCTCCAGAGCTGATGTCTAGGGACCAACAGAATGAGTAAACAAGCTTGCCGTACAGCTCACAAGTATTGGCTGACAGTGTTTTGTAAACAGGCACATTAAAGAGTAATGGCCAGAGCTTACACAGTCTTAACTGACACAAATGACATTTGCAGGCTGGTTGATGCTGTTGAATGTGTAGCACCTGACCAGTTAATTAGCTATCCAGCCTGCCAGCTAACATTAGCAGTGTACTTCCCCCAGTCAGTGATAGTGTGGTCTGTTGTTCAACAAGCTGAAGTGACCATTAAGAAATGTAAGACATTCATCTTTGTGTAGCTGACAGATAAACAGGCAAGTTAATGTGGATTGTTGCTTAAGGAATAAAGCAGATTGATTTTTCTCTAGGCAGAAACAGTTTAGAATTAAGTAAAGGGATTTGTTTGGAAATATATGGGAAAAATGGTCTGTATTGTATCTGTAAATTGAGACATTTCTTTTCCAAAGATAGAGCATATTTCACTCATCCAGGATATTTAGTCTGAAATTTTTTTTTTAAAACATTGGACAATGTTTTAATATTTTACTATTCTGTTTACAATTATAATAGGTTGTGTGGCGTAAACTAAACATACCTGCAGGACTTGAAGTCTTTACATTTGAAGTTGTATGAGATTGTTCACATCGATGATAAGTCATCTTCTCTTAAATCTCTTAAAGACACCCCTGGGCGCTGAGGCTATTACTAAAAATTAATTAATTTTTTTTGCTTTTTAGATGAGTCAAATTAAGATGTCAAATTTTCCTTGGCCGTGCTTAATTAAAAACTGTCTAAGACATGAGTTTGTGAAGAGAGTGGTGCGATCCTTGCAGTACTACCATGTATCTATATATCTATCAAGTTATAGATAGATAGATAGATATGTACGTACATACATACTGTATATGGTGATTGTAAAAATCTAAGAGGCTTTGGCATGGCAAAAAATACAATTTACAATTAATTATATCACATTACTAAAGCATGTCTCCCATTGAGTCCTATCTTGGCTGTCTGTTGCGGCAACTGCATATCTGTCACCTTACAGCCCTATATCATACATCAACAATGATTAGATTAGCTCACTTAGTTACAAGGGATATAATGCAGATGTGACCAGAGAATCAAATTTTTTGAAAATAAAGTAAAAAAAAAGTCTTAAATAGCAAAAATGTAATGAGTACATGACAGCAATATTTAAATATTTGTTTACATAATAATTGAAAGACAGAAAACAAAGAAATAACCTGCCCCACCACCAGACTGTGTTACTGTCACCATAACTCATCTGAAAATGATATCTGCATTGTAGAAAAGTCAGCTGGCTTATTTTGATATTTGAATAAAGAGGTGAGGCATGCGTTTAGATTTTCACTGAATACCCAGAGCAAAATAAGAAATGTTTCAAACACAGCTGCAAAAATGGAAGAAAAGAAAATGAGGCTTTACAGAGCTCCACACTGCACTGTTGTGTGCTGTCAAACCTTTTTTTATTTGAAATACATTGTGAGTTGAAAGTGTGATTTCAGTGTGACTGATGTTTTTTTTTTTTTCCAAACTACAAAAAATGGCTTTTAAAAGAGTGAGTGACATTATTCTACTGCATCCTATTTCCTGACACCACATTGCAAGAGAGACTTCTCTGCCTCAGTGTTTTGTGTTTTTACCATTCATATGCTATCACTAATCTAAAATGAAAGGCAGAAGAACAGTACTATTCTAAAATATTTTTCTACACAACTGGGTAGGAATATACAAAGGTATCATCACTCCTGAGTACATGTAGGTTAAGGTCTAGACTTGCCCGTCCATGTGATTTATGAGAGGTTGAACATTTACACCTTGGCTTTCCCTTACTGTCGGACCAAGTCATTCATCAGGCTCCATATAATGAATGGACTTGTTCTTTGTACTGGAGCTAACAAGACGGTGGGGTCCTTAGAGTTCAGTAAAACGAGATTACAACTTCTGGTCAAGCCCGAGAAAAGGGAGCAACCCTTTCTGGAGTTGGTATAGAAGCATGAGGCCGCTGGTGGGAGACACTGGTGATAGAGTCAACATTACTTTAAGTTTCTGCTGCAGTCATAAGTTCCAAAATGGCATTTCAAGAGCTACTGTTAGCACTAAGAAACATCAAACCTCATGAATGATAGTTTAGAATGCAAAGAATTACATATTCTGTTTAAAATAATCAGTCTGCAACTTTATTGATTTCTATAAGGAATATTTCAAATTTCATTTCATACCTCAGTGTAGACTCTCCTAAGGGAGGTCAGTAGTGCGTGACCTGTTGCCAAAGTAGATGGTCTGCCTATTTTATCAGTCTGACTCCTCCTGGGTCCGCCTGGCTCTGTGTTAGATTGATCTTAAGCCCCATTCACACGACATGTTCAAGAGGGAATAGTTACTCCTTCAATGTGATTTCTTGTTCTTTGTGTAAGATGTGAAGATGGAACATGAAAACACAAAACACAGCAATGCAGAGCCTCAGTCTTTTTTGTGGCTTTAAAGTGTAATTTTCATTTTAGATGTGTAAAAATGAAACAGGAACTAACAAGCAAACAAGATAAGCCTGAATTGATCAGAGTGGTCCAGTCCACCGGCTGATTTAAAGGGGCAAAAGAACCTAATAAAATAGTATGAGAAACTTTAAAACACAGACCTACATGTCAAGAAAACATAAATAGTGTCAATTAACAGTGATGGAGACATAAAGTACACAGAGCCCCAGAGGAATACAGCTCCATGCAAACAAAATGTACCTTTTGCATATTCATGAAAGGGAGACTTTGAATCAGTTGAAGGAGCAATGAAGAAGACCACCAGTCCCAAGTGGTTATTGTCAAATGGAATTTCTTGATTCCATTGTAACAAAAAACAAATAAATAAATCATAAGAGGAAATAAGATAAGCAATGCATATTGGAGATTTGTTGTGAAACAATTAATTTACAGGTGTCAAGCAGCTGAATTTTTTTAAATTGCTGTCAATCCTAGAGTTCTGTGTAGTTAATTCCAAGCGATCACAATTTAAATGCAATTCTATTTCATCTAGCAATCTGTTAAAAAGCTTTGATTTGGAAATAAATTTCTAGAAATCGAGTGAAATCTTAGACACTGAGCTGGATGCTTTCTTCTGCTTGCCTTTAACAATGTATCCTGCCCTATATCACTTCCAGGTTTTTTTGGAACATCATTAGGCAGACAGATATCCATTACGTTGATAAAGAGCATGCAGAGAGCACACTTCCTCCAGGCTTTATTTCACACATGCTAACATATACAAAGCCCCGTGGATCTACTCTTTTGAAATCTCCCATGTCCTTTATCTGCCAATCCCATGACTTTCATCGCTCTGACTTGAAGGATGATATCCCTAATGTTCATGACAAATTAATCCACAGGGGGAAAGCCAATGACGATGAGCCGCCAGTGGGTCATTTCTTTGGTTAAATCTGTCATTTCACATTTGCAGGGACATATGCATAGTTGTAAAACCTGAATGAAGGGTCTGGAGTCTGTACATATGCAAAGACATTCAGCAGGGACATAAATCTTAGAGAAGTGACTTAATTGGGCCTTGGCTATTTCTGATGCAATACAAATTTGTGAATGGGAGTGTAGCAGTGCACCCTTTAAAAAAAAACATCTCTGCCTCAAAACACAACACTATAAAAGTCTCTGCTTGTGTCCAGATATGCTCTGCTTCACTGCAGATCTTGTTTATTTCAGATTCAGTCTTGGCTATACAAATATCCTGCTCTGCAGTCTGAGCCCTTCTCTTTGTGCGCCGGCTTTTTTTTTGCACCTTTTTTTTTTGCTTTTGGATTACTGTGTTAGGAATCTCTGCCAGTAAAATGGCAGTTATGAGGTTGAACTCTGTGTGTTGGTTTTCCAGTCTCCCCCTCCCCGTGCCCTTGTCGTATTTGCACAGGACTAGTATTATCTTGGGGACCTGTGGTACTTTAAAATCACCTGCAATGTCTGTGTTTTAAACAAGGCAATCACATGAGAACACAAAAGTCTATGTTTTACAAGAATATATTTACATTTATATGGATATGTCATAATATCAAATTAAGATGTGAGATTATATGTTCTGGAGTTGGACTTCAGAACCAACTTTTTACATTTTGACAGGTGAAAACCAGCAAAAGATATTTGAAATTAGCACTTGAATGTGACAAGGCTGGTTAAGTTGCTATGACAGCATTGAACAGAGGAGTAATAGATGAGAACACTCATCCTTTTCTGGGTGAAAACAATCCATCAAATACAACTTTGTGGTATTTACTAATATAAATATGTGAAGACTACAGTGTTGCTTTGTAGCTATTTGTTCCCCAAATGGCTTGTCGTCAGGTATTTAGTTATAAAATGTCATTAAAGCACGATTGCCACATTTATGTTGAAAAACTTTCAGATCTTGTGATATAGAAAAGCCAGCTTAGTGTGCCTGTGTCAAAGTACCTAAACAATTACTGGGATTACCTAAATCAATCTCCAGCTAATATATTTTTTGACATTTCAATTTTTCCTTTCAATAATCATCACACTATCACTACTATGACTTTTAACATCAGAACTGTTTTTTTGATTACCTGTGATGAAGTGATTACCACAAGTGTATACATAATTGCTGTCTTCAAGGTTTAAAGCTGTTGGACCACACCTTGTGTTAATACAAAAAAAGACCAAACCTCAACAGCAAAACCTGAGCACATGGTTTGAGACAAAGAAACCTTAAAATGATTCAAATGCCCAGAAGGCTTTACAAGGTGAATTACTACCACCAGGTGTAAAGTGATGTAGCCTGGGCCTCATTGGCTTTTAACCCCCCAAAATCAGCAGGGGTCCCTGCTGATAAGCAACAGCTCAGGTTGGACTATAAATAGCTCAGTCCCCTCATTTCTCCTTCTCTGCCTCTTGTAAGCTGATCTGAACAATATTGCATGGTCTGCAGTGGCCAAGCCCTCAGCCTTCCGTGAACTATGGAGGTAGAGCAACTCTGAAATCATCTCTGTCCCAGCTCCTACTGTAGAGAGATGAGCCATCAGCCAAGGGTCTGCATTACCCAGAAGGGTAAAAAGGGTACCCATTACCACATCTGAAGAAGCTCTTTGGTTGCCAAGGACCAGCAACCATATCTCCCGTCTGGCTGCAGCTGCAACGAAGTGGCCTGCTGATGTTCTGATGCTCCTTCATTGTTGCTCCTCTGGCGGACCACCCCTTCATAACTTCTGGAACAATCCACATAAGAGGCTTTTGTTACTGAGCAGAGCTATTAACCCATTTTTTTTTTCTTTTTTTAAATCGATTTGCTCGTCACCATGTTTCAAAGAGGCAGGAACAACAGCACTGAAAGGCTGCTGGAACACGCCACCAGTTAGCTGTTTTCGGCTTGGCTGGTTTAGCTTCTGCTAGCCCAGGATGACAACTCATTAACCTTATATTAATTTATTTTTGGCCTCCATGAACAAACGCCACAGTCCACCATGGGCTTCAACGGTGGAGGTAACTGTAAAATTTCTGTTATGAAGAGTCCTGAAAGAATTTAACATGAGCAGTTTGGTGGCATTAGCCCTCATCGTGCTATTGGCCCACGATGGAGCTGTTGCCTGACTTGACTGAAGGCACCCCAGGCTCAGCTTAGCTAAGTAGCTAAGCGAGCTCTCAGTCAAGAGCTCCATGTGTCGGCCAGTACGCTGCTGAGTGTAAAATAATTTCGGGACTTTTCCAGTTAGAACTGGAACTGGGACCTTCAGTAAATCATTCGGGACCTCCGGTCTCTTATGTTGCTTTGGTGACAAAATGACAGCCGTGGTTAGCATGGCTAATCTAATATCTATCCTTTGTCCTCAGATTCTTCCAACTATGGTGGTCTGTTAATCAACACAAGCACAAGGAAAAAATTCAATTTAAAATGTGAGCATGATCTATTACGTTTTTATTCACAACTCTGAAGTCAATATAATGCTAAGCGCTAAGTTGCTAAAAATCATAACAGCAATGACTAGCTATCTGAACCAAACGTAGAGCTAATGACTTCAAGCAACAGCATAAACTGACATCCAGGCATCTTATTGGACATTATTGCTTAACTCATTGACTGCCAGACAGCTACAGAGCAGAAAGCTCCATACTTCCCATGTTTTAGAGCATTTTAAATTACCCACAGAATATTGTGTTCTATGACTATGAACACTGAAACTACTAATAGTCTATTCGTTCGTTAGGGTGGGGGAAAAAAGTTTGTTTCTACCTTTTTCCTGTTCTTAAAAATCAGCAGTGGAACATGGGTAAGTTTCACCAGAAATGCTTGTTTTTGACCAAACAATGGAGAAAACAAGCTTTTTGTGAAAATAAACTTTTCAACACAATGCAATGACTGACGCAAATATTTTTCATTTTAGTGATACTTCAAAGATCTGAACAATGGTTTCCTTCTAAAAAAGAAAAAAAAACACTGAAAAGGTTTTTGATGGCAAAAATAACTACTTACAAATATAACACCACATTATAGAACACATTTTGACATTTGAAAACAATGTATGAACAGTTATTTACAAATATCCAATCCACTTCAAACCAGCTATGAACAAGGGCATAAAATTGCGACTAACTGGTCGCCAAATGCGACCAAAATTTGACCATTTCGACCTTTTTTTTCTGCCTTATCGCCAGTGGCGAGGGCCACAAAATCCACCATCAACTTAGAAAAAAAAATCATGTTTTTCTAAGATTTCTGCACATTTGTCATGTGTCACCAAGGCAAACATATCTAATTTAGAAACAAAGTTTATTTAGGCTGTAATGAATGTTCACATTATGACAGTGTGGTTTTATGCATAGCTGTACTACTTCCTGAACTTCAGCCAGCTGCATTGTTTCCTGTGTGTCATTAACTCATTCACGTTTATAGATGTCAATTGCGCAAAATATGTTTTTGAACAGGAGTTGCTAGGAAACACTGTGGCGGAGCTTCTCAATAAATATCAGAGTTCTAAGCATCGTAGTTAGTGTTTAAATCCTCTAGATGGCAGCATCCACACTTCCTATAAAGTCTGCCACGATGCAGATTTGTCTGAGGAGAAGATGGCGCAGCGTGGTAGCAAGAAGCAGTACAAGCAGCTCACACTCGAACAGTGTGTCACTGTCGGTAGTTCGAGGAGTGAACGGAAAAAAGATGATGGTGGTGGTGGAGATCATGGAAGAGGATCGGAGCGAAGGAGAGGAGTGAAAGCCGCGGATGACCAACCAGGTCGAAGCGGAGTTTGGCCGTGCTCACGGCAGTCTTTGCCCGTTTTGCCCGAGCCCTGCTCCACTTTGCATTGGACTTGCACGTGAGCGTGCGTGCCTTTTAGGCAACAGGTCAGCCACTGCATGTGGCTCACTCACAGTGACCAACCTATCACACTTTGTCCAGTTGGCTGCAGCTCATAGACGCAGAAAAAAAAAACAAGCAGGCATGGCCAGCAGTAGTGGAGAAATTTGGAAAAACTTTTTTTTAATTACCAGTGTGGGAGCATTTTGGTTTTGCTGTTACAGCAAAACCACTCCCGCGAGGGAGTGAAAACAGTTACCAGTTAACAGAATGCAATCTTCCACCTCCCTAAACCCGGATCTTACCTACAAAAGATCCAGTTGTTACCAGTTGTGCGTCTTGGCGCAGCTGACGTGGTTTTTAAAATACTGCAGAACAAATCATTGGATGCACATTTAAAGATAATAAACAAATAATGTTCCTGTCCCTCCTCGACCACCAACAGTTTCAGACATATTGGAAATAAATTCCCGCATCCAACCTTTTCCAGCTTGACAAAGATCTCCTTGGTTTTCTCCACAGCAGACATCTGAATGAGATCATGCCACAGCTGTACAGACTGACGTGTCTGGCCGTGACTATTCCCACAACCACCACAACTGCTGACCAGACATCCTCTGACCTCAAGAGAATAAAACGCATGTAAGTAATACGGTGATGCGTAATCGAGAGGTAGAGTCGTTTGTGTACGTCCACCAGGTGGGCGCACATTTATGCCATTTGGACGCACTCTTTTATGCGCCGACATGCGAGTTGCGCTTTCCGCAAACTCGGTATCTTGCGATCGCAGGATTAGGGTAGCGGGTGGTCTGAAACTGTACTGAATCCGTACCCAAACCGTGACACAAAAACCGCGGTACGGACCGTACCGTGAGCCACCTGTAGCGTTGCACCCTTAATAAATATATATATATATACAGTCATGGAAAAAATTATTAGACCACCATTTTTTCTTCACTTTCTTGTTCATTTTAATACCTGGGACCACTAAACGTCATCATGTGACTAAAACAGACAGAAAAGAAAACACTGAATGCATAAAAAGCAGTGTTTTTGGCAGTACAACGCCATAGCTATTGATGTAAAAAACTTAAGTGATTTAGGTTATATAATCAAGAAAACCATGGAAAATGGTAAAGATATCAGCTCTTAAATAAAACTCTTATGAGCAATCTTGTGGTTATCGTTATGTTCGTCCAAACAAATGTACCTTTAGTTGTACCAGGCATTAAAATGAACAAGAAACTGAAGAAAACAAGGGTGGTCTAATAATTTTTTCCATGACTGTATATACATATATACATATATATATATATATATATATATATATACATATATATATATATGTGTGTGTGTGTGTGTGTATGTATATTGTTATGATCCTTGATCAATTTTGTATTTAATTCTTTTGCTGTAAGGCTGCTGCCAGGTGCCCTCCTGGGCTCAGGGTGGTGCAATCTCTTTGTCTTTTTTCTCTTTGTTGTTCCAGGTGGCAGTCAGGTGATTGGCCTGTGCGACATTAAAAGGGGGAGGTTACCACTTTATTGCCCCTCCTCTCACTCCCTGCTTCCAACTGAAGGCCATGCCATGCCATGCTGTTTTGCTGTTACATTTGTTTGTTGCCACGTTTGGTTTAATTGTAGTTTAAGTTAATTCTTGCTTTGGAGCAGCACAGTACCTTGTAGGGGGGGTGCTATTTCTGTTGATGTGGGTTTTTCTCCTGTTTTTGGCCAGGGAGGTTAGTATATGTCATTTTGTTTCTTTCCTTTCTGCAGGTAAGATGGGTGGAAAGTCTTTTTGTTTATTATTTTGGCCTTGCCTCCACTGAACGTTGATGCTACGACATGATGTGTTTAAATAAAACATACTCTTCCATCTCAAACTGCCAATGCATGGTTGTTCTTGGGAGCAGGGAGAGAGGAGTGGGGGTTTTATGTTCTGCTCCGGTTCCCCCCTAGGCTGGGGTGTAACATAAATTGGGGGCTTGTCCAGGAACCAATTGATCTGTGTTATTTTTGTCTGTTTTGTCCGGTGTGTCGGGTGAGTTCCATAGGTGTATTTGAGGCTGTACTGATTGATTTTTCTTTCTTCTGTTTTCCCCTGTAGCTATGGAGTTTGACCTGGATGCGTTTAAGGTGAATCCTACCTTGGCCCAGGTAGGTGCTTGTCGCGTGGTGGACCTGATGTTGATAGCCACTTGGCTTGGTGTGGATGTGCCGTTGGGTTCCTGGAAGTTGGAATAGAGGGAACCCTTTGTTGCTGCTTTGCAGGAGAAGTCTTTGGTTGGGGCTGTAGGTGGTGGGGATGAGGAAAAGGGGCCACCAGATACGGGTCACCATCAGACACCATCAATGGTGCCCTCTCCTGTTGTGCCATAAGTGGCTCCCTCCCACACAACTGTTACTGTGGATCTAGTTAATGTCTCTGGCATGTCTGCAGAGGAGCTTCGACTGACGATCCGTCTTCGGGAAATAGAGTTGGAGGCTATGCACCTTAAAGTTAAGCTTCTAGAGCTGGAACGCCAGCCTGTGGTTCGTCCCCAATCACCTGGCCCACTCTCTCCTCATGATGGCTTTGACGTAAGTCGGCATATCACACTCGTTCCAGCTTTCAGGGAAGCTGAAGTAGATTCCTACTTCAATGCTTTTGAGCATATTGCCACTACCCTTAATTGGCCAAAGGATGTTTGGTCTTTGTTACTTCATTGCAAATTGATAGGGAAGGCTCAGGAATTGTGTGCCGCACTCTCAGTGGAGCAGAGCCTAAATTATGATACTCTTAAAACCACTTTGGTACGTGCATATGAGTTTGAGTGAGAAGCTTACCGGCAAAAGTTCAGAGATCATGGAAAAATATCCCCCATGGTATGTGTTTTTCTTGCGGTGATGATGCCTCCTGTGTACTGTCCCGCAGACGATGGCCTGCTTGACCAGCATGCATTAGTGCCTGCAACGCGGCACTGAGTAAGGAGGTAGAATATCTCCTCCAAAATGGTTTTGCTGTGCCAAGTTCTAGCCCGTGGAGCTCTCGCTTTCTTTTATTGCCGAAATCTGATCAAACCCTTCGGTTTTGTACCGATTACCGCAAAGTGAATGCCATCACCAAGTTGGATTCATTTCCTCTGCCCAGGATGGATGATTGCGTTGATGGTTGGTTTTGTCACGTATGTGACCAAGCTTGACCTCTTAAAGGGATATTGGCAGATGCCTCTCACGTCTCGTGCCTCAGAAATATCTGCTTTTGTTACACCAGATCACTTTCTTCAGTACACCGTTATGCCCTTTGGATTTAAAAATGCTCCTGCCACCTTCCAACGGCTCGTGAATACAGTGCTCTCTGGTGTTAAGAGTTGTGAGGTGTACTTGGATGATATTGTGGTGTATTCGTCCACTTGGGCAGAACATATGTGCACATTGCGTGAAGTTTTTGGTCGCTTGAAGGAGGCTTCGCTTACGTTAAATCTAGCAAAGTGTGAATTTGGAAAAGCTGTTGTCACATATCTGGGAAAGCAGGTGGGCCAGGGACAGGTGCGCCCTTTGGCAGCCAAGGTGCAGGCCATCCTTGATTTCCCTGTGCCAGTGACACGGCGGCAGCTTCGCCGGTTTTTGGGGATGTGTGGGTATTACCGTGGCTCTTGTAGAAACTTTGCTAGTGTGGTAGCACCATTGACTGCACTGACAAGTCCTCTGAGTTTTGGATGGACTGATGTGTGCCAGGATTCATTTGATGCTGCAAGGGCATTGCTTTGCAGAGCCCCTGTTTTGGCTGCTCCGGACTTTATTCGGCCTTTCAAGGTCAAAGTTGATGCCAGTGCGCACGGCGCAGGTGCTTTTCTTATACAGGAGGATGCGGAGGGTGTTGACCATCCTGTGTGTTTTTTTTTCAAAAATGTTTAATAAGCATCAAGTGCATTATAGCACCATTGAAAAGGAGGCTCTGGCGTTGTTGTGGGTCTTACAGCATTTCGAAGTTTATGTTGGGTCGAGTTCCGCCCCGGTCCGAGTGTTCTCGGACCACAACCCACTTGTGTTTTTGTCACGTATGCGCAACAACAACAGCCGTCTTATGCAATGGTCGTTGTTGCTACAGGATTTCGATGTTGAGATTCATCATGTGAAGGGAACCGATAACATTGTGGCAGATGCTTTGTCCTGGGTTGGTGTTTAAGTTCAGTATGTTGGTCTGTGATCAAACATTTTCTTGAGGGGGAGAAATGTTTGATCTTAGGTGGGGAAGTGTTATGATCCTTGATCAATTTTGTATTTAATTCTTTTGCTGTAAGGCTGCTCCCAGGTGCCCTCCTGGGCTCAGCGTGGCGCAATCTGTTTGTCTTTTTTCTCTTTGTTGTTCCAGGTGGCAGTCAGGTGATTGGCCTGTGGGACATTAAAAGGGGGAGGTTACCACTTTATCGCCCCTCCTCTCACTCCCTGCCTCCAACTGAAGGCCATGCCATGCCATGCCATGCCATGCTGTTTTTCTGTTACATTTGTTTGTTGCCACGTTTGGTTTAATTGTAGTTTAAGTTAATTCTTGCTTTGGAGCAGCACAGTAGCTTGTCGGGGGGGGGGGGGGGGGGGGGGGGGTTGCTATTTCTGTTGATGTGGGTTTTTCTCCTGTTTTTGGACAGGGAGGTTAGTATATGTCATTTAGTTTTTTCCTTTCTGCAGGTAAGACGGGTGGAAAATCTTTTTGTTTGTTATTTTGGCCTTGCCTCCCCTGAACGTTGATGCTACGAGTGCTCATGATGTGTTAAAATAAAACACACTCTTCTGTCTCAAACTTCTAATGCATGGTTGTTCTTGGGAGCAGGGAGAGAGGAGTGGGGGCTATATGTTCTGCTCCGGTTCCCACCCAAAAAACCACAACAAATATAGCTAGTACTCCCTGTGCACACTGTGACAATGACAGTACAACTGCCGCCTACTGTAGCATTTGTGCAGCTACACTTTATTACCTGGGGTCACCCCCAATCCCGGCATCACACCACGCATCCCAAGGGGTCTCGCGCCCCACTATTTTAGAAGGGCCGGTATAGAGTAATAGATGTGCATTTGTGTGGGACTAGAATTATTCCAGGACATCTGATTTCTGTAGATTGAAGGTCATTTGCAGTATGATTTTCTTTTTTATTTTCACAAATTACAAGCATGGTGCATTTGCACTGGATTACTATCACAGCTGTCCCCAACAGTTATTACAAATGACGGCAGGTCCCCAGGTAATACTAGTCTCGTGTGAAAACAGAGATGTACATGTATGTCATGCTGGAGATGAGATCTTGTTTCTGGTGAGATCTTGTCATGGGTACAGCTAGAGGAAAATAAATACAGTTTTTGACTTCATCAATAAAATCATATAATCCATACATTTGTACTATTGTTTATTCTTCTTTGACTATGTCAAAATGTCAATTTGACCTCTTGTGCTACAGCGCACCTAAACCAACGGTAACAGAGACAGCAAGGAGCAAAATGCTGGCATCTGCTGCATAAATAAAATAATTAAAAAAATAGATGACACTTACAGACTGAGATAAAAACAATTGGTGCATTTAGCCCCAGATACTGTGTCAACAGTAAAACAAAACAAACATCTGTTTTTGCCTGAGCTTTGCAAAGCAGTGTGTTTATGTGCTTCAACTGCAAAGAACAACTGCCAGTCCTTGAAATTAATATGTCAGAGAAGCCATGTAACGTGAGTTGTATTGTTTTCCAGCAAAGGCAGGGAAGTCAGTGGCCCTCAAACAGTTTGAGTCCATCTGATTTCATCAGTGGAAGAACAAAAGCAAAATTCCTTTCTTTTTTTTGAATTCAAAACAAGGCTGTGTAAACGTAGACTGTTCAGACTCAACATTAAAACTTATATTTGGCTCAGAATCTTGTCTTTTTGAACTTTTTGCTATCAGAGTTTGGTGACTAATGTTGCATAGCAGGGACACTAATTGATTTAAAACAAATCTTTAACTGAATATTGTTCAGTAATCACAAACCATTTATAACAACAAGGGGCTGCTGCAGTCATGTTTGGCATTTATTGCGGTGCATTAAGCTGTTCGCTGCTTATCCAGCAACCATGCTGCTGCTAGAGCAGAGGCATAATGAAGAGCAGCAGGGTAGCATTGTGCCGTGTTATCACTTTAAGGGCTACCGTTGGCTCAAGAAGACTGGCCAGTACAGGTGGAGGCTGAGTAGCTGGAAATAAATCTTTAACAAGCAAACAAATTATGTGATTGTGTTGCACAGATGTTTTAAGAATAAATTGTTTGTCGTTAAAAGCTGATATATTAAATCACACAATGGTTCCTAACCTGTCTGAGCAATAAGTCTGTGAAAAGAAATAACACGACGCTGTATTTGGCAAAAACAAAAAACAAAACAAAAAAAAAACAGTTTATTAAGCCATAATTGTTTTTCTCGATGGTCCTTAAAGGAGCTCTGTGAAAGGGGGTTTAAAATGTGCTAAAGCACGTGAAAGTATGAAGAATTTAATTCCAGTGCACATTCACATAAACACATTTTTTATCAGATATATATTTTACATACTTACAAAGAACATGTATTATTTTAACATTATTTGTGGAATGTTCAAAGTATCCAATTGTATTTATTAATAGGATAAGGCAAATCCCATTATTCAAAATCATGATCACATGCCAGTCATCTTGGCAGGCTCCATCTGTCTGTGGCCAACGAACAAAAGTTTGAAGCTTTCAGCTTCTCACACTTGTATGTACTGGTGTCACTTATCAATAATGACTTGTAATTGCTGACTGGTTCTTTGTGGTTGTATTTGGTTCATCTGATTAACTGAAGTTTACTTGGGGGCTTGGTTAGATGATTCATTCAACCTCTTATGTTTTTTTTACTTATTATTTGTTTATTTAATTATTCATGTGTTGAAGGTGCCTGCCCTTTTCTCTTTCCAGTAGTTTCAAAGGAGGACTTTCCAGATGATTCTGTAAAACAAATCATATGGCGTATCAGATTTTGGCAAAATTTGGTCTTTCAGTCTTTGTACTTTTGACCTTTAAACGGGGCACGTTATGCTTTAGGGTTTTACCTTTCCAATAGTGGAGACTATATTTTTGTGCATATAAAAAGTTCTACAAAGATATAAAAGCAGAGTGGCCAATGCACCTGAACATCATGAAATACTTTGTACGCCAATGTCTTCTTCATTTAGCCTACTTCATGACATTGGCTTGAAACAGAAAATCATCTGGTTTCAAATAAAAAAAAAAAAAAAAATCAGATGCCATGCACTTTGCCATATTGGACAAACTACAACAGACTGAATTTTTCTGAAGGTTGTTCTTTGAGGCTCCAGCTAAATGCATGTGTGTAATGTAAAAAGATATAGATATGAAGGTAGGGTAAGGAATTCCAAGCGTTCCAAGCTCATTCAATGAATATCTGTTTTTTGTTGATGTTTTGTTTCAAATATCAACAGGTGTAACACCATCCAGAAATAGCTGTTTTGTTGGAGTTAAAAAAAAAAAAATATCATTGTGCTATTCAATAACTTATCTTACACATATTTTATTTAGAAATTTAGAAGGTTTTGCAGTAAATGCATTTCCAAAGTACATTTGGACATTTGTCATATCAGCTGGAGTGCACTGACGGAAACAAACTCTCACTTAAGCTTTCTGTAATAGGAGGTCAAAATACAATATGAAAGCTTTTGCTCATTTTATCTAGCTGTAGCGAAAGATTATTACACAGACAATTCAAAGTTGATTAAGAATGACTGTAACTCATGGCCTGTGGCCCAGCATAAGAGACTGCATGGTTTTTGAGACAAAGGACCAGTGAAATGACTGCAACTCCCAATATGCTTTGCAATGTTTATTGTTTTACGACAAGGTGATAGCGATGTCACACCGTCTCTACACTGGCTGAGGATCCCCACTTCCCATCAGGGGTTCCTGGCGAAGGCGGATCACGTCCCCTTTCATATAAATACCGACTCCCTCCCCCACTCGTTCTCTCTGACCTCCACTACACGAAGGAAAGGTGTACTTTCTCTCTGGCCTGCTCCAGCAAGGTAAATAGCAGAGGGCCTGCTTTTCCCTGGCAACCTGTCTGCAGGAGATCCCTCTGGTTGTCCGACAACAATCGCACGCCTTGTCCAATCGTGACGCGCCACACGGAGTGAGCCGAGACGTATGGGAGAAACGACACGTAGGAATCGCACGCGCGGGGAACGGGCCTGGCTGCCATTGCTGCATAATGCCGCATCTCTACGGTAACCACAAGGAGAGAGAAAGAGGAGGAGAGCCGCTTCTGGATATCAGCGGAGTGTACGTTCCTGCCCTAAACTACCGATCCTGGATCATCAATCTAGTTCCACGGACTTCACAACGCCATCGATCGCTTCCAGAGCCATCCATGTAAGAGGCTTTTGGTTCTGGGCAGAGTTACTTAGCTTAGTTAATATTTTTGTGCTTACTGTGATACTGTTTACGATTGAGCCCACGGTAACCCGCCGGTGCGTATTTAACCAAGTGATCACTGTGTTTCCTCACCACTGGTTGATCGCGCCCTGATTTCCAAACAAACTGCTTCACACTCTCCTTCCTGTGTGGAAATCCTCGAAAGCGATCACAGCATTGGTGGTTAGGAATCACCTTCGCTTTGTTGATTTTACTCTGTCTTTTCTTTCCTCTTTCTTCGTACTAACCATCTCTGCGAGGATGTTGTCACTTGACCTTGTCAGCATAGCGCGAATTACAGGGGGTTTACAACTTCGACCCCCCTAAAGAAGGGACAAATTGTCATTTTTGTCATCTCTAGAAAATGTTGACCCCCCCCCAATTGTCATTGTATAATTCGCACTCTGCTTGTCAGCCATTTTGGTAAGGGACAAGAGCACAATGTGATCTCATCCGCCATCTTGTAACGCCCTTGCGCGTGCATCGGCGGCCATCTTGGTAAGGGACGAGAGCAACCCGTTACCTTGTCCGCCATCTTGGAAATCCTCCTCACAGTATTAAGCAATCTTTGTTTATCTCACACACAAACACAGTCCCAGTATACATGTATATAAGTTCCATTTGACGTTTTATCTGCTTATGTTAGTTTAGTCGTCTTTCAGTTAGTAGATATCAGGATCTTGATTTGAGTGTTTGTTCATTTTAATACTTGTGTTAATAAATTCTGATATATTCTAATGAGAGAAGTTGTTTGTGGTTATTTTACACAGGTTTGTAACACTTGCTGGTTGAAGAAGTCTGTGCTCGGACTCACCCCTTCTCTGTTGCTCTATAGCGCCACACCTGGTCACGGGCTGGCACGCATAGAACAGCCATTTTGAGACTGATTGTGCCCTTTAGTCCTTTTTCCTGATTTATCAGGTGGTGCCCCGTTTCAATTTATTAACTTTGTTATTACCCTTCTTGTTATTAGCAGCTGTTTCTAGAGACAGTTGGTAATAACCCCCTTTTATGACTAAACGAGCACATTATACAGCTTATTGCACAACACTTAGAAGCAGGTAAAATACAAAGACAATGTATTATTTAAGCTGTATGTCAGCAGATGTATTTTCTGTTCTTGAAAGCGCTGTTGTGACATGCATACACTGTTGCATAGGGTTAGCAGATGTGTTTTCTTCTTGAAGGTGCTGTTTTGTCTGGTTTTGAATGCACATTTAAGAGTTGCTCTCTTCTCATACTGGAGATGCGTTCTTTTCAAGCCTAGTTTCACCCCTGCCCATATAAAATTTTACTTATGTAAATTTACATAATGGTTTCTTTAAGTGAAAATTATTTTTTCTGTTGGACCTTTGAGAATTTTGACATAGGATTTCTCCATTAATTGAGGGAACACATATCTGTTATGTTCAAAATCTGGCTGCTCACTCAACTACACATGGATTGGGTTTGAACTTAGCTTTCATGATTAATTATTAAGTGAATTTTTGATGGACCTCTGAAACTGCTTCTCTTGTTGCAATATTAATTCCCTTGCCAAAATAGATTACAGATTTTTGTTCAATCATTGAGGTACATAAGCCACCCCTAACGAGAAACAGGAATGCAAACAGAGCGGAGAAGGTGAGGAGATTACTGAACAAATAATTTTGGCTTCAGAAGATGGCCAATAGATGCGTCAGTAAATTAGCAAATTTGTACCAATGAACATGTGTGTCTCCCTGTTTTAGGTTGTCTTGTGTGTTTAGAGCTACGCGATTACAAGAGCAGCAGACTTAAAATGTGTTCCGACTTCTTTCTTTATTCTTCCTGGCATGTTTTTTTTTACGAAGATTAAGATACGTTTATTTATTTATTTTCTAATTACATTGTCTCTTTTATTATATCACATTTAGGACAGTCCTTTAACTTGACAGTAAAGTATATGACAAAAGTGATAAAAGAGGAAACATCAGAGCTAAAGGGTATGTGTCTTGGCCCTATGGGACACCTTATAACAACCAATGTGCTGTATTTTCCCATTAAAGAAACAAGTAGGTTAGGACAAAGTAGGTATAAAATTTGAAGAATAGATTTAGCAGTTGTTAATGAAACCTGGTCTCCTCAGGGAGGTCATTCCAAAGCTTTCCAGCCTTGATACAGAAAGCAAGGTCACCCTGAGTTTTCAAATTGGATTTGGGTGCAGCTAAAAGCGACCTTCCTGATGATCTCAGGCAGCAACTGTAGGCTTGCAGGGTCTTAAAAGCTTAGTAATATAGCTAGGAGTGTTAAACATGAATAATACAATCTAAAATCAGCCTTGAACTGTAGAAGCAGCTCGTGTAGCTCAGCTAATATTCAGCATGTGTTATATATTCTCTCCTCCAACAGATTTGATCAGCAGTGTTCTGTGCTAATTTAAAGCTTGTCAGATGATGTTTTCTAAAAGTATATATAGAAAAGAGTGTAGCCAAGTGTAGCCATGCATAAACTGTAGGACAAAAGCTTAAGTAAATGTTGATTGATCTCAGTTGTATGACACATAAGAAAGCATAAAGACAAGAAAAGAGAGATGATAGAAGCATATGTGCAGTTTTTGACAGATCATGAAAACCCACATTCATCTGCTGGAGAGATGAATATGTGATAAGTGATGTGATGTCATGAAAATTACTATATAGACAAGAAATTAATCTTTTTGTTGCTTATTTTTTCCAGAAATACATTATTTGTACAAAATAGTGGAATTTACTGAAGGTCTGTTTTGGCACAGTTTTGACTATAAATATGGACAATGTTTCATTTAAGGATTTTGAAAGATGTAAAAGGAAAATTAATATCAATTTGCATTAAGAAGATGGAAAGCCAAGGGTGTTTTATCTTTGAAATAATTGCCATTAGATCAAAAAATAACTAAATTTAAGAGAAAAAGAACAGGAAACCAAGATAGATACCCAGTCAGAAGAAGGACTTATACAAAATAACATGTGCCCTATACATTTATGTGCATGCTTGTGTAACCCAAGTTGTTTTCTGTACATTGAAAGTGGTAAACACTCAAATTCCTGTTTTGTCTTTTTGGGGGTTTCTAATTTTCAGCCTCCCTTAAATGAACTGTAGGCTATTGGGAAATGGGTCAAGTGGGCCACTTTTTTTTTTTTTGACAATCAGAAAAGCCATCAGTGGTGCTAGAGGAGTGAGACTGCAGGCCGAAAATTGTGTGGTAGGACCAGTGTAGTGCAGTCTTGATAAGACTGTCCTGATGAGTTAGTTGCTTTTGATAGCCAACTAAAGCTATCAAAGATAACATTTGTCATACAAAAGCTATGCAAACCTTAAGGTGATTACAACTTTAAAAGTAACTTAATTATTTGTAAACTTACAAGAGTCGGCTGAACTTGATGGTATTTTTTCATTCCACAAAACAAATGTTATGTAAATACAACGCCTGTTTTCATAAAAAGTGTGTCTGTGTGTGACTGTGTGAGGTGAATGTCTATTTGCTCTGCTATTACCAATCTACTATCAACCTAGAAGAAATGAGTGTGTTTTGACCAGATTTTGATACTGACACCTAAGACATCATTAGGGTTGCAGGTCTTTAATCTTTCTGTTAAGATCCATTAAAATCAGGGGTTCACCTGATAAGCAAATTTCCTTCATATTAAAAAAATATACAGCATGAAAAAAATTATAAATGTCTATTTTAAATAATGTCAAACATGAACATTTTTATGTTTGATCTGTATCGATGTGTAAGTCTTTCTAAAATACTGTATTGAATCAGAATTTGAAAAGTCACATCAGTGTACTCAGATGGCTTTGAAGCCCTTGTTTTATTTTATTTTATGACTGGAAAGAAGACTTTTACTTCTTTGCAGTCAGGATGAGCCCATTATTTTGTAATCCTTTAATTTAAACATTCTAAAGAGAATTTCTATTGGAGACAGGTCAGGACTCCAGCAGACCACTCCAGTATTCTGTATCCTCTTCTTCCTCAACCATGCCTTTGTAATCTGTGCAGAATGTGGTTTTTTTTTTTTGTTATTTTTGTGAAAAATGCTGGATGTCCTTCAAAAAGATGTGGTTTTAAAGGAGGCATATGTTAAAATCTTAAAGTGCTTTTCTGCTGTCACAGAAGTGCAAATGACCTTTGACAAGGTCACTGATGCACCCTTATGTCTTCACAAACCCTGGTTTTAGGAGTTATTGACGATGACAGTCTGGATTCTCATCATTAATTTCTCTCAAATTATATCTGAAATATTATTTGTCAGACCACAATACACATTTGACTGCATGATGCTTCATAGCAGAAGCCTCAAACCCCAGAAGTGCACATGCTGTTTTGAACAAGGTTAACATACAGCTTGTGTTTTGCACAGTAGTTCAATTCACTTTAATTCAATGAAATCCACTTGTATAGTGCCAATTCACAGTTAATTTATCTCAAGTCACTAAACACATAAAGCACACAGTGTTTAGTTGGAGAATTAATGTAATCCAATAAATCCAAGTTATATTCATTATTACTTCATTATTCAAAATTAATTTAATATTTAATTAATAAAACAGTTTTTTTTAAGTGGCACTGAATTATGTTGCTTAGAATTTAAGTGTTTGACATAGGTCTGCTCTAAACTTTTGTTAAAAAAAGAAAAAAGGAAATCCTTTCTAACCTTTCGGTCTCAAATGCTGTTTTTGAACATTTGAACAATTTTCTCACACATTCATTCTTCTTTCACTATCTTACCAGCACTAAATCATCCTAGTAAAGTTTTTCTTTGGAGTGTGTCAAAGAAAGAAAGAAAGAACTGTCATGCAATTAAATAAAAGCCAAAATAAATCTAAGAATCTGTTTTTTATGAGTTATATCATCCCAAGGTCATTCACATCACAAAGGCGCACACAGACAGTTCAGACCAAAAGTTTACACAGTTTTATGCACTGTATAATTTTTTTTTTTTCCCTCACTGACATAAAATCTGACTAAACCTTTCCTATTTTTAGGTCAGTTAGGATTCTCAAAATTATTTATATTTGCTAAATGCCAGAATAATAGCAGAAAGAATTTTTTGGGGGGAATTTCTCATTACTTTCATCAAACTCAGACACTTACATACACTCACTGGCCAGTTTATTAGGTAGACTTGTCCAACTGCTCGTTAACAGAAATTTCTAATCAATCATTTCTAAATAGGCATGTAGGCACGGTCAAGATGATCTGCTGCAGTTCAAACCAAGCATCAGAATGGGGAAGAAAGATGATTCAAGTGACCTTGAACGTGGCATGGTTGTTGGTGCCAAATGGGCTGGCCTGAGTATTACAAAAAACTGCTGATTTACTGGGATTTACACCCACAACCATCTCTAGGGTTTACAGAGAATGGTACGAAAAAGAGAAAATTTCAGTTCTGTGGGCCCAAATGCCTTGTTGATGCCAGAGGTCAGAGGAGAATGGTCAGACTGGTTTGAGCTGATAGAAAGGCAACTGTAACTCAAATAACCACTTGTTACAACAGAGGTATACAAAAGAGCATCTCTGAACACGCAACACATCGAATCTTGAGGCAGATGGGCTACAGCAGCAGAAGACACACCAGGTGACACTCCTGTCAGCTAAGAACAGGAAACTGAGGCTACAATTCACACAAGCTTACCAAAATTGGACAATAAAAGATTAGAAAAACGTTTCCCAGTGTGATGAGTCTCGATTTCTGCTGCAACATTCAGATGGTTTGGTCAGAATTTGGCATCAACAACATGACAGCTTGGATCCATCCTGCCTTGTATCAATGGTTCAGGCTGGTGGTGGTGGTGTAATGGTGTGGGGGATATCTTCCTGGCACAGCTCTGGTCCATTAGTACCAATTGAGCATCGTGTCAATGCCACATCCTACCTGAGTATTGTTGCTGACCATGTCCATCCCTTTATGACCACAGTGTAGCCATCTTCTGATGGCTACTTCCAGCAGGATAATGTGCCATGTCATAAATTGCGAATCATCTCAGACTGCTTTCTTGAACATGACAATGAGTTCACTGTACTCAAATGGCCTCCACAGTCACCAGATCTCAATCCAATAGAGCACCTTTGGGATGTGGTGGAACAGGAGATTCACATCATGGATGTGCAGCTGACAAATCTGCAGCAACTGCGTGATGCTATCATGTTAATATGGACCAAACTCTCTGAGGAATGTTTCCAGTACCTTGTTGAATTTATGCCATGAAGGATTAAGGCAGTTCTGAAGGCAAAAGGGGGTCCAACCCGGTACTAGCAAGGTGAACCTAATAAAGTGGCCGGTGAGTGTATATTATATATTGATATGTATGTGTACACACAAAAGACACTTGAGGAGAAAGTGATTTGTCAGATGTTACATTGTGATCCAGATATTTTAAGCAGTTGTACAATAGTGTCATCTTCTCCAGTATTCTCTTGACAGAGATCTTAAGTGTTTGGTTTTACGCCTGAGAAATACAGTGCATATATTACCTGACCTTGACTGCACTGATGAATCATGCAATACTGCAACAAAACGTACCCTGGGACCCATGTTAACAAGGAGAGTGAGGCAAATGTGGAACACAAGTAACATAACCTTATGCTTAGCATTAAGAATTAAATAACTAACTCCAATGGGATTTACTCCTTTTTCTCTTGTAACAGTCAGCACAAGATAAAAAGAGGTAGGGTATAACAAATGAATCAAACTATGTCCCAGTCTGCTGTGGAGAATGAGGAAAATTAGACGGTTTTGTCAGTGTTTCATTTTTAACTATTAAGAGGTTCACAAGAGAGCGAAACAGTCTGGTGCTTTGGGTTTAGACTGTTGAAGTGCAAGATTTTTTATGACTCCGCACTGTCAGACATCATAGCTGAACAATACAGGTTGTTGGAGTTGTCCATACATCCTGTAGAATTACATTTTTGAAGATGTAATTTCACAGGAATACCTCTTTTGGAAAGTTTCTTCAGATTTAGCACAGATGGATGCATGCTTACAAATTTCACTGTAATTTTTTTTTTTTTTTTTTTTGCTGAAGTTAAATAATGTATACACTTAAGATAAAATTTCACAACTGTTTTTGTGAAATTGCATTAGATAATGTACTGCTTTTAAAAAGGTTCAACTAATGATGATCTGCAAAAGGACTTTTCTGATTATCTGTAATTAAAGTGGTCATATCATGACTTTCAGTGTTTTCTGACTAATCTGGAATGTTATGATCATCTTAAATGGTAAAAAGGCAAGTATTCCTATGCACAAAATATTCACATTTCAAGGTGCTGAGAACAGTTCATTCTGGAGAGCGTTTTCTTATATCTGCTCTCTATGATGTCATTGAGGGCAGAATTTCTTGATTTTCCATCCCTTCAGGAAGTGTGTGTCCACAATAGCAAGAACGTCAGCAATCATCAGAAAAGTGAACGTTTTGACTGTGCACCAAGGATCAAGATTGTTTTCCATCCTGGTGGATTTGCTCTACCTCTTACCAAGTATTTTGCTTTTGCTTCAATGTCTCAAAATTTGTTTCTAATTGTGAGATAAAGTTGGTCATCAGCAATCAATGGTTTATTTATCAAGGCAGCAGAAGATCAAATGTATTTGGTTTTTGCAAAACTATTGGAAAGACTGTTTTATGTACAAAGCCCAATATGTAACTGGATTTGCTGAAAGACTAAAACTAAAAGTCAGAACTATTCCAATGGTAAAAGGTTATGAGAATGAAATGAAAGTAGTAAGTTAACCGTCTTTTTCTATCAGAAACTAGCATGTCTTTGCATTTAAGTGTAAACTGGAATAGAGTAAATATAACTGAGTGTCTCACTTTTATGCTCCATCTCCCACAGCTAAAACAAAACAAAAATATTCCCTTTAATGCAACTCACACAAAAAAGCAATCACACTGATTATCACAACAAGACAGTCTTGATTGTTGACAATGATATATGTACGTGAGTAGTTTGGCGACAGCATCATTAGCTTTTTCTTGGCTGGAAATGGTTTTTGACACATGGTTTTTGGCATTTCACTCCACTTCTCACACCTGTGGAATTATGGATCTTGGTGATGGAGTTATGGTCCACTCAGATTATATATATATATATATATATATATATATATATATATATATATATATATATATATATATATATATATATATATATATCACACACACACAATTTAAAGGAAAAAAAGTTAGGGTTATGAAGTTTCCATCTAAAGCTCTGTGGCTCAAGTCATGCCATTTTGACTGCCATTATTGGAGGCTTACTTCCATCCAGAGCCAAGCTGTTGTGTGTCTCAGTCTTCTTCAACCCCACCATCCAGAATAAATGTTTTGCATTTGCACTCAATTCAACTAGAAGAAGCTTGGCAATCTTGTTGAGTTTATTGAATCTGCTTCATACTGGTCACATTTAAATAAGAAATCTAAATAGTCTTGTCAAGAATTTATAATTAATTTAAGTATTATGCATGTCACTTGTCAGAGTACAAAAAGATTGTACCTTGTGAATCACTGTTTCTATTTGTTCCTAATGTTCCTTTACAGTTGACCCTCAAAAAGGATAATCACCTGCCTGAATATACATGAGCTCATAATCTATGAACTCCCTTTCTCAGTTTATTTTATCATGATGTTGATTCTTATGGGGCAGTAGTTCTGGGAATGTAAAATTAATGCAATACATAACCTCTGTCAAAAATTATGGAATAACCATTATTGGAAGATGTAAATTTGATTGTATGATTTTGTAGAAAGACATTTAAGCAAAACATTTTTACAGTGAAAGAAAATTGTTGTAGGCTGTAGTCAGCATTTTTTTTAGGTCAGAGGGTAAAAAATGTAATCACTGAAGTAAAGACAACGGAAAAGAAAATAATAAAGCACCACTACTTTATTGCACCATGTCAGGCTTTTAGACCATTTTCTTCAGTTTCCATCTGAAATTTTCAGCTTGATGGTTTACCATTTCCAGATCATGCCACTGACTTATGTTTTTCTTGAAGGAGAGTTCAAAAATCTTTTGCCCTGCGGCAAGATGCATTATCATCCTGAAAAATGGCATCATCAAACATCTTTTTAATTGACAGAATGAGAAAAATATCCAAAACTTCAGTACAAGCTTGTGGATTTATTAAAGATGTTGTGGAAAAAATAAGATCTGATCTCGATGACAAAAACAGGATAGAATTTATTAAAGAGAAAAGAAACAAACATACAAAAATCTTATGTGCACATAAGGAGAGCTGTCAGTCAGTACTCTGCAGAATACTGAATGAGGACTCTGTCAGACAGAGATGACAGCTTTCTTTTATACAAAGACTTCTTCCACAGGGTTTTGCATACAGAGTGGATCACAGCAGGTAGTGACAAAAGGCAAAGGGACATTTGTCTTAAGACAGACTGATTGAATTTAGGGACGTTACACAGTTCCTTGATCAAGAAGTTATTTACTTGATGTTGATTGAATTTAGGAATGTTTATTCAGAGTCACAGCTGACCCCTGCTGTGTCTCCTTGATCAATGAATCATTTTTAAGCACATTGTTAAAGACAAATAAAATGAACAAACTTACAAGATGAATAAACCAAATAAAAATTTCCTCCACAATGTAACAACTGCCATCTCCCTCATACATTTACCTGAAATCAACCCCATATCATCAATGATTGTGAGATTACCTCATAGTTGGCACAGTATACTAAGAATTAATACTTTGTCATATAGTTGGACTACATAGTTTATTATAAGTACCCTTAAGTCCAAAACCTTTTTTTTTTGTAGGGACTAAGTTGCTGATTGTAAGTTTACAATTTTGTTTTTATAAATGAAATCAACAAACTATTGATATTTAAAAGACTGTCTTTTAGTTCATATAATTGAGATTTCAGGACTGACTGAGAACTCTTGAGGCCCTATCTTGCGCCAAACCTCCTAAAGCTGCTATTAAGGGATAGCAGGTAGCAGGAGGGGTGTTCCTCCACAAAGAATGCAATCTTCCACCTCCCGAAACCTGTGATATTACCTGCGCCAACCACTATATTATGCATACATTATGCATGGGAGTGGTGAAGGCGTTCCACCTGTTTAACCAATCAGTGCGTCAATAGCCATTGCCTTTAAGAGCAGGTTGCGGTACCTGCAAACTGCTATGGAGCATCTTTTCACCCAGATCGGAGCAGCTCTCATGGGGAGCTCATCTGGGACTCTGCTGTAGAGCTTCCTCCTCTTCTTTCCTCCTCCTCCTCCTCTGCACTGATATATACATAACTAGCTCTAACTAATGTGGAGCAAATGATTTATTCATTTCTTTTGTACTCCAAGAAGTTTCAACAAACTGCTCAGAAAAAATAGAGCCAGTGAGCTTCCAGGAAAGCGTTTCTTAACTAGAAAAGCACTCGGAGAGCGCAGACCTCCGCCAAGCACAACAGTTCTAACATACAGCGATTTCACAGATTGCGATAAAATCCGCCTCTTGGATCAGATCCAGATCAGCCTCTTAAATTTTATAGAGGTTTTCATTGTCAATACCTGAGTGAAATAGCAAAGAGCAATGGCATTGTTATGCTCACTCTCCCACCTCACACATCCTATCGCATGCAGAGGACTAGAGCTTGTTGGCACAGATGAGCTGAAGGATCCCTACCCTCTGACTCACTACATGATAATTGGATGGCGCCTCATCGCTCTGAAAAGATACATACACGCATTAAGTTGTATGGGTGTGAAATTGATAATTTTGGTGGAAATTGAATAATTTCACTACTTTTCTTTTATCAATGTCTAATCCAGACAATGCACCCTTTTTGGAGCGTGTTCACTTCAATTGCCCTTGATCAAATTCAGATCTGGTAATATTAGCTCACATTTTAAAATCGGTTACGGAGATGTGTATTATTATATGTTTCATATGAGAATAGCTTTGGTACTAGAAAATTTAGTGTATTTGGGGGATTTCAAGATACCAAAATGGTTACTGTTGAAAGCATAAGGTTTTAACAATTTGACATATACAAATATTGGGAACTGAATTAACTCAAAATTTTCAAGCATGAATAAATGATTTTTTAAATATCAGTTAGATGTAGATTATGGCCAACTGAATTCTATAACAATACTGTTTTTATTATTTTAGATTGACATGGCAGGGAAAAGGCCAGCCAAGTTGCGACTTATTCTGATTCCCAATGACTCGAGATAGCATATTCTACCTGATGGAATTCCAGAGACAATTGAGGAGCTTATGAATGAAGTAAAGAAATTGTGTGGATTAGAATGGAATTTCAGACTGCAACACCAAGACAGAGACTTTCGGCATGCACTTGTGAACTTGACTTCTACGGCAGAACTTGAGGACTTGGCAAGTGTCAAGGTCTAGCAAGGTATAGATAGCAGCCAGGAGATTATACTCACTTCCTGCGATGACTTTGTGTCTACTCAGTCAGATGACACAGAACTCCTGTTTACACCCTCAAGCTCTGTCTGACAAGATTGACACTACATCCAAAAACATTGTCAGATATTCTGGAAAAGGTTACTGAAGAGATCTACGAGTATAAAGGTTACCCAGATGATTCTGATTTCAGTTCCATTGCTGAAGCATTAATCAAGAAACATCCATGCCTCTCTGAACCTGGTTCCTATAATGGTTGCTATGGGTGAAAGCAGCGCCCGAAGACAAAAATGGGCAATTACCGAACTCAGTTAACCCTTGTGCGATGTTAGGATCTTTTGGACCCATTTTCAATCTTTACTACTACTAACAGCGAGGGGAGCCTGTAGCTGCTGCTGAAATCCAGGAACCCACGCCTGTCTTGAGCTCTTGTCACTCTGTAATCAACTCAGGTGAGACTTTGAGATTGGCTTCCCTCACTAGGCTCTTAGTAGGTGATATGTTTTCTGATTGTACTACATTTACATTTGTAGTAGGCTGGAGTGTTTGACTTTCTTTAATTCCTTCATTCTGCCTCAGTAGCACAGGCAATGTTCAGTCTCTCTTACAAAAGCTCATCTGAGGTCTCAGGATCAAGTAGAAGAGGCTGCATGTCTATCCTGATACTATCATTATGTAGACCGGTGAGTAATGTGTACAGACATGTGCTGAATAAGAGCTGGATCATATTTGAGTCCTGATTCCGACTCTTGGGAGGCAAACACTACTTTCTGCCTTCGATCTAAAACCCACATAGGAAATTTTTGAGGGGTTTCTTTACAAAAAGCTAGCTTCTGAATCACAAAATGATAAAGTTCAGCAGCGCTCTTTTTCTGAAAATGAGAATGCAGGATTCATCTGACTGTGAAAAGAGTAAAGTTGAGCTTCTCTTCCAAATAGCCACAAACCAGGGAAAATAGCCCCGGTTACTGCATCAACTATTTCTATCTCAGGATAACCTTTCCTCAGTTTGTTCTCCATTATAATTTAATGAGCAAGGCTAGAAAATGTCAATTTGTCTTTTTGGCCAGGTTCGCCTATTTGTCCCAAGATTTTAAAGTCTTTGCGCCAGCATGTGCTTGGGTGCTGCTGATCACTGGCTGAGAACTGCGTGCCTGCCGTAGCACCAGTAGTTGGTTGGTGCAGATGCAACGAGTCAGTGACTGTGTCTTTAACCATCATTGCCTGCTCAGTCCCTGCTGCTCCGTATGGTTTTGTATGAATTCTTTGTTCCTCAGGTTCTTTTGGTGGCTGTCTTTTCTGCACTTTCCTCCATTTGCACTGCTCCACTATCTGTTTTGACAGTTAAATCTTCAATTTTGTCTTTGAGCAGCAACAATTCTGACATACTTTGGTCCTCTAATTCTGCCACTTCATCTCTTTCAAGGTGTTTTCATATATGATTCACATAGAATTCACAAGTAATATATGGGATTTTCTTTCAACTTATTTTCTTTGGTCACCAGATATCTTAAGGAAATCACAGACTGTAAGCAAATTATCTCTGGTCAGGGCATGCAACTCTCCCATTATCTCTTCCTGTAACTTTTCCAAGGATTCCATTGTTTTTACTGAACAAGAGAAAACTGTACTGAGGAGGACCCAACTCTGACCTGAATGGGTTTTGCTGACCCTGATGATGCCTTACAGACCTCTGATGATAAGTACTCAAACACCAGCTTGCAGCTCTCCACACAGCACATAGCCAGACTATGGTTTTGGAGGATTATGGTTTTGGAAGATTTAGTTGCATCGGAATTTGGTCACAAGGCTGTGGGTCCCAGGCTTCTGTTGAACCATATCAGCGACCCCTCCAAAATATAATACCCCTGAAAAGTGGGGAGAAATAATCACAAGAGTGATAAGCGAAAGCTTTTACTCAACATAATATACACTGTTTAAAAAATTTTTAAAAGAAATTTCAAAAAAATTGAAAACATCAGATCTCAATAGGAAAAAAATCATGCTGTGTATTTATACTGATATGGGCTGGGTGATGTGTTAGGAACAAAAGGATGCCACATCATTTGATGGAAATGAAAATAATCAACCTACAGAGGGCTGAATTCAAAGACACCCCAAAAATTACAGTGAAAAAATGATGCGGCGGGCTAGTCCATTTCGCTGAAATTTCATTGCAGCAACTCAAAATGGTATTCAGTAATTTGTATGGCCCCCAGGTGCGTGTATGCATGCCTGACAATGTCGCGCATGCTCCTAATGAGACGACGGATGGCGTATCTCCTCCCAGATCTGGACCAGGGCATCACTGAGCTCCTGGATAGTCTGAGGTGCAACCTGGCGGCGTCGGATGGATCGAAACATAATGTCCCAGAGGTGTTCTATTGGATTTAGGTCAGGCGAGCGTGGGGGCCAATTAATGGTATCAATTCCTTCATCCTCCAGCAACTGCCTGCATACTCTCGCCACATGAGGCCAGGCATTGTCGTGCACCAGGAGGAACCGAGGACCCACTGCACCAGCATAGGGTCTGACAATGGGTGCAAGGACTTCATCCCGATACCTAATGGCAGTCAGGGTGCCGTTGTCTAGCCTGTATAGGTCTGTGCGTCCCTCCATGGATATGCCTCCCCAGACCATCAATGACCCACCCACCACCATGCTGAACGATGTTACAGGCAGCATAACATTCTCCACGGCTTCTCCAGACCCTTTCACATCTGTCACATGTGCTCAGGGTGAACCTGCTCTCATCTGTGAAAAGCACACAGCGCCAGTGGTGGACTTGCCAATTCCGGTGTTCTGTAGCAAATGCCAATCGAGCTCCACGGTGCCGGGCAGTGAGCACAGGGCCCACTAGAGGACGTCGGGCCCTCAGGCCCACTAGAGGACGTCAGGCCCAAAGGCCACCCTCATGAAGTCTGTTTCTGATTGTTTGGTCAGAGACATTCACAGCAGTGGCCTGCTGGAGGTCATTTTGTAGGGCTCTGGCAGTGCTCCTCCTGCTCCTCCTTGCACAAAGTAGCAGATACCGGTCCTGCTGATGGGTTGTAGACCTTCTACGGCCCTGTCCAGCTCTCCTGGAGTAACTGCCTGTCTCCTGGAATCTCCTCCATGCTCTTGAGATTGTGCTGGGAGACACAGCAAACCTTCTGACAATGGCACGTATTGATGTGCCATCCTGGAGGAGTTGGACTGCCTGTGCAACCTCTGTAGGGTCCAGGTATCTCCTCATGCTAACAGTAGTGACAGTGACCCTAGCCAAATGCAAAACTGGTGGAAGAGTCAGAAAAGATGAGGAGGGGAAAAAATGTCAGTGCCCTCCACCTGTAAAACCATTCCTGTTTTGATGGTCGTCTCGTTGTTGCCCCTCTAGTGCACCTGTTGTTAATTTCATTAACACCGAAGCAGCTGAAACTGATTAACAACCCCCTCTGCTACTTACCTGACCAAATCAATATCCCAGAAGTTTAAATGACTTGATGCTATACTCTGATTACAAAGTGTTCCCTTAATTTTTTTGAGTAGTGTACGTACAATATCTGAACAAACATTTCAACACAACAGGTAAGTTCTAGTCATCAAATCATCTTTACATTGCAAATTAATTCTCTTTTTCTTAAGCAACACCAGATTCTCTTTATGATTACGAATACACAGTACTTAAATCCTGGAAAAAATAAACTTCTAAAAACAGCTCAATATGTCAGTAGCAATAGAGAACAAATAATGTTTATGTGCTTGTCAATAAAAAAAAAAAAAAGGAATGAAAACCTTACTGCTGTTAGCAACTGAGCTTGGCAAGCACACGATGCCCTGCTGATATGGGGTTTTCTCTAATTACAATGCCCTTCTCTAATTCACATAAAATATAAACTAACATTCTTTTGACACTTAAACACATATTGTTCATTGGTTATGACTATTTAACCAGCATGACAGACATGACATACCTGAAAAGAAATAATCACAAGACTGATGAGATGTTTCTATGTTTCATCGTTGTTTGTGACTATCATTGTACAGTGGGAAAATACTGTAAAATGAGTCTTGTAATGAAGTGATTTTTGACCTATTGATTTTGTCAAAGACATGTGATTGCATCAGACCATTTGATTGAGTCAGATAATATGACTGAAAGCCAAGAATATGACTATACACACACATATATATATATATATATATATAATATATATATATATATATATATATATATATATATACATATATATATACATCAGTGGCGGCTGGCCCATAGGGGGCGCTGGGGCGCCGCCCCACCAGCTGTGGAGGGGAAAAATATTTATTCTATTTTATTTTTTATTTTTTTGATCATCATCAGATTAATTAATAGTATGTGTGTGCCTACATGCGATTTAAATAATTTAAACAACATTTCCACCAACTGACACTCATTAAACAGTGAATTTCCACCGACCTACAGTGCATCATTCTCTCACGGGGCGCTCGGCAAAGCGCCCCTGACCTGCAGCTGAATAGCCAATCCGGTTATGGTTGCTAGGGAAAAATGATTGATAACTGGCCTATCAACGTCACCAAATTTAATGCCGATGGGGCGCTGGAAATGTCGCCCCAACAGCTACGTAAAAATGCGTGAAGGTTTATGAGCTAGAGCTACGTGAGAAGGGCCAGCGGTTAGTTTTATTTCGTAGAGCGACTCCCAGACTCTGTCCTACGTCGGGAGAAAAAAAAAAAAAATACGGCGACAAGGAAGAGAGATGGCGACAACTGGAGTTCAAGAGCAGCTTCCACCTAATTCTGTGAAATCATTATTAATGTTCCCTTTTGTGAGACGGACGACGGAGGAAAACTTCTCGTTAAGGACCTGGGACCCGACAAGCCTGAAATTAACATTTTCCAGTAAACGAAGGAGAAAGGTAAATCAAACAAACTGAGATTTTTGTCAGAGTTAGTTAAACCCTGAGACGTGGCTGGCAGGTTGTGGAGCAGCTAATGAACTTTTCTGTTTCACCTGTATCCTCTTCAGAAGTGACAGATGTGATTGGACTTGGACAAAGACTGGACTAACTGACTTAAAGCACCTCTGAACGGTTCAAGAAACATGAGAGATCCAAAGTTCACATGGAAAACTGCGTAAAGCTAGCTGTGCTCGGAAAGATTAGCATAGCAACGCAGCTAGATGATGGGCACCACATTACTGAAAGAAGGCACAATGAAGAGGTAGATAAAAACCTTAATATTGTGTCCAAGATAATCAATTGTGTTAAATTTTGTGGTGCTTTTGAATAAGCAATGTGGGGACATAATGTCAGCTAGTCCTGGTACTGAGGTACATTGATGGACCCAACAATATACAGGAGCGGTTCTATTGATTCATCAAGCTGCCCAACAGCTGTGCGGATTCAACAGCTGGTGTCTTATTGGAGAGGCTGCACAGCATCCTTCCGGAGGGACAATTTACCCCTTGATTGTATAGTATTTGATAGCATAAAGTCTAATATAGCTGTAAATTGTTACTTCTTATTTGAAACTGGAAACTGAAATTAAATTATTATTGTGGACCTGTTGTCATTTTCTGACTGTTCATTTTAATGCTTATGCTAGATTAGGCTGGGAAAATGTTGGCACACCAGCCCCACCAAGATTTTTTTTCACCAGCCGCCACTGATATACATATATATGGTTTGCATGTGTGAATTAACTTCATTAGATAGGAGGAAGCTAACACTTGATGTTAAGCTGCCCGTCTACTCCTTGTACAAGTAATATGATTGCTGAACTAAACTCTCACTCTCTTTGTGTCTTCATTCTTGCTGCTGTATAGTTGGAGTGAAGAATAGATTTCTCCAACACAGATAATACTCAGAAATTCACCTTCAACCCCCATAGCCCCAAACCTCACTGGTGGGGCATCTACAGCATTTTAGCTTAAACATCTTTTGCTGTTCTTTAATCTTTTTAACTTTGATTAATTCATGCTCCCATTAATTAAACAATTTTTTTACACTACAAAATCCTGTTCTGATTATGGACAATGAGCTGGATGTGTTTTTATCTGCTATTAAATTATCAATACATCTTTTTAGCCTGTCACATTTTCATAGAAATACAAATTGTGAAATGTGTGTAGCCCGGTGCTATAGTTAAGATTTCAATTCATGTGCATGTCGAATGTTATTGTTTCTACATTTTTGTATTTTATTTTTGTATATATTTTATTTTTGTTTATAATAATTGCTGAATTATTTTATTACGCTCTGATTGGTCAAGGACATTGATCACTGAACTGTGGCGTGCTGGGAAGAGAGCGCGAGAGAGAACGGGAGTTCGTCAGAGGATGGTGAGGGGGACGGTCAGCCCGACTGTTTCCTCCTGTTAGCATGTGCTGGGCCCGAACTTTTCCAGGATACGGAAAAGGATATGCTGTTGAAGTGTTCGGTTAGAGTGCTTCAGAAGAGCAACGGACTTCTGGTAATGTGCTTCGGGACACTTTCTTTGTGTACGAGAGTGAAATTGAGGCTGTGGAGGAAAACCGTCGAGTGACCGGCACGAGGAGCTGTGCGTTTCCGAGGCAGTGAGGAGGGGCGCTACACGTTGCTGAGCCGCCCGGTCGCTGTGCTTGAGGACTGTGGGAGCGAGAATCATCCCGAACACCGGAGGAGTTGGTGGTTCGTTGTGGACAAGGCGACCGACGACGCGGTGGGGACGGGAGATTCGGGTGCTGCAGGAGTCCATGCAGTAGGCGCGTGCTGAGGAACGAGTTACGACGGGCCCACGCCCCAGCTGCGTGGCCACACGAGGAGCTTGTGAACGCTGCATTTCTCTATCTGCAACCAGGTACCAAACTATATTTTATTTTGCTCATTGAGTGAAGCGGCCTATGCTTTATTTTCGGGGTCCAACGCACCCGAGCGACGTCCAGGCCTGCAACGGGGTACTTTTCAATGGGTATCATTAGTTAGCAAAAAGCCGGCATAGCTCAGGATATTAATGTGTGACCTTGCATTGGAACTGAAATTTTATGTTTGAAGGTTTGAACAAGTGTTTTTTCCATTCTGAAGGGAAATGTTGAATGTGAAAGGGTTTTGTGCTAAGACACAGTTAGTATTGGTTATATAGTGCTACAAGAGCATTTTGATTTTATTTAATATTTGAATTCACTCCTTTGAGTGTACGATTGGGGTTTTTCACAGGAATTTTCAAAGTGTTTTTCTTTCATGTAATTTTATTTTAAAACCAATTTTTATAGTAAAGTGTAAAAAGGACATTTATTTGTTGATCCATTATTTCAATAACATTTCCACTGGTGTGAACAGAATATTTGAAAGGATTTAAAAGAAAACTCATAACCTATCTGATACTAACATCTGCAGTTTTATCACCTTGGATGATAGGAACTCAGGGCGCCCCATAGTTAGTTAGTCTCACAAGTTTTGGATGTCATACCAGTAATGTGGGCAAGGGGGCGTTACACAAAATGGAGGCACCGCTGGGATGGGTTGTGAGTTCTTAGAAGGTTGTTGCTCTAGTGTTATCTAAAGTGCTTCTTTTTTTTTGTTAGTCTTACTCTATAGTTTTCCTTTTTTGGCTGCAGAAATCTTTGTTATGGAGATGAATTACCAAACTGAGTTAATTCAGTGGTGCAGAGGGGAAAGTATTGATGTCATCCACGCTGTGTTGGTGGTTGGCGTTAGCGAAGACCTAGCCGTAGCCCAGATCGAAGAAACACTGCATACTGTACGGTGTTGGGGACGTGTGAGAGTGAGGGGTAGGAGATTTATCAGTGACACTGATGGACTTTTAGTTCTTTGCGAGTGCAGAGAAGTTATAAATCCGAGCCTAGTCCCCCCTGAAGTGAGGCCTGCGGACACTGAGGCTGTGTGGAAAATTGTGACAGCTGCCCAGACGTCTGCTGCGCCTGATGATTTTTCAGCCAAGTTGAGGGATTTCTTAGCGACTGAGGGTAAGACACTGGATGACTTACAAGGTCTGCGCGTGTCTTCTGCTCGCCCCCGAGAGCCTGATGAGTCGGTTTTGAATGCCTTGGTTGACGTTGTCAGTCGGACTAACAAAAGCTAGGCTGATGGCTATGGTTATCGTCGCCTCCGAATTTTTTCAGGGATCACTCCTACTCCTGCTGGGGAGGAGTCCATGGAATATTGGCTTGAACAGGCTACTTTAATGGTCCAAGAGAGTGAGTTAACTGAACAGGAAAAGAGACGTCGGATCCTAGAGTGTTTGAGAGGTCCTGCGTTAGAGATTGTGAAGTCGTTGCGCCTCAGTAAGCAGAGTGCCACTGCAGAGGAGTTTCTGGATGCACTGGAGAGTGTATTTGGTTCGGCAGAGTCTGCTGAAGACCTTTACTTCTCTTTTCGCCTCATCCAGCAGAGGGCTGGTGAGAAATTGTCAGACTTTGTTCGTAGACTTGAACCTTTCCTGGCCAAAGTAGTGAAAAAGGGTGGTATTTCAGCACAAGATAAAAATAGAGTGAGAGTAGACCAGCTACTTCGTGGAGCGGTTGACTCAGACCTGATGTTATTGCAGCTACGCCTGAAGGAGAGACGGAGTGACCCTCCAGATTTCCTTAGTTTACTTTCTGAGATTAGGACAGAAGAAGAACATCAGCGGACACGGCGAAGAGTTAATGCTCGTGTTCAGAATGTTGCTACTCGAAATGAGCCTGCAGATGCAAATCTGGACGTTGAGGAACTGAAGGCTGATTTTAAAGCCTTAAGAAACCAAGTGATTGAAATGAGTAAGAAGCAGTTTCACTGCTGAGGGAGCTGTTGCTTCTGTGTCAACAGCCCAGGCCTCCAAATCCGGCAACAGCAGGTCTGAAGCTGTTGCTCTAAGTAAGAATATTAGGAGGTTAGACAACAAATTAAAGGTTAAGGAAGCTGATGCAGCTAAACCAGCAGCTACAGTTGCCACCGTTGGAACTAAGCCTGCTGATTGTGGTTCTTCGAGGCAAATGCAGGGCCAAAGAAGTGATGATGACCGCTTCTGCTACAGATGTGGGGAAGACGGCCATATTGCCACAAAGTGCTCATCAGATGAGAACGAGAAAAGAGTGATCAGAAGACTTATAGCTTCACTTAAGAAAGCTAAGGATGGACATGTTCCTGTGCGTGACTCTAGGAGTGACACCACTCACTGTTTTTCAAAAAAACAGGTGGTCCAGGCAAAGATGACTGCCACGTTCCCCGAGGGTCTTATTGGTCCCCCATCAACGGTGCAGGTGAAGGTTAATGATCACCCTTGCGCAGCTATCTTGGATAGTGGGTCACAGGTGACCATCATTTTTGAGAAATGGTATGACAAACACTTGTCGGGTGTACCCATCCAACCTGTATCTGGATTAGCCATCTGGGGACTGAGCGATACGAGCTATCCCTATCTAGGATATGTTGTGGTGGACATGCAATTCCCGAAAGAACTTGTTGGTAAACCAGAGACATTGTCTGTGTTGGCATTGATTTGCCCTGGGCCTAACACACCAGACCAGGTTCCGGTCATACTGGGCACGAATGCTAGTTTGTTCCATAGACTTGCTGCTATATGTGGTCATGCAAAGAGTGGTGCTCTGGCTCGAGCTTTGAATGTCAGCAGCATAAGGCCCAAGGAAGAGCTTATTTTGCATAGCTCTAGTGAGGTGGACTCAGATGACATGGTGGGTTTGGTGAGATGGATGGGCCCTGCACAGTTGATCCTCCCGCCTCAAGAGAGTCGTTGTGTGCCATGTCAGGTGGATTTTTGCCAGTCGATACCTAAGGGCATTGTGATAGTGGAGGCTAGTGATACCATGCCATTGCCTCAAGGTGTGATGGTTCATCCTGTAGTAGCCCCAGTTGGTGCCATTGACCCAAACTGTTTCTCTCTGTTAGTCCAGAATGAAACTAAGAAGGAGGTTAGCATTCCTCGAGACACACCCTTGGCCAAAGTCCAGACGGCCCAGCTGGCAAGTCCGCTCGCGAAGAGTCAGGCAGCTAAAGGGGTGGACCCATCTGTGATTGACTTTGGTGACTCGCCTATTCCTACAGAATGGAAAGAGAGGCTTAAGAGGAAGCTGTGTCAGCGGCGTAATGTGTTTTCACTTCATGAATGGGAGGTTGGCTTAGCCAAGGGAGTGGAACACCACATTCGTCTGACTGACTCCCGACCATTTCGGGAGAGGTCCAGGAGGCTTGCGCCTGCTGACATTGAGGATGTGCGAAAACACCTCCAAGACCTGCTTGCTGCAGGAGTGATAAAAGAGTCTCGAAGTCCATTCGCATCACCGATTGTGATTGCGAGGAAGAAAAATGGTAGTGTGCGTATGTGCATCGACTACCGCACTCTGAACAGTAAGACAATACCCGACCAGTATTTGACACCACGCATCGATGATGCATTAGATTGCTTAGCGGGAAGCTGCTGGTTTTCTGTCTTAGACCTCCGAAGCGGTTATTACCAAATAGCCATGGCGGAGGAAGACAAGGAGAAGACCGCGTTTATTTGTCCTCTCGGCTTCTACCAATTTGAGCGAATGCCACAGGGGGTCATGGGGGCCCCTGCGACATTTCAGCGTTTAATGGAGAAGGCCGTAGGGGACATGAACCTACTACAAGTCCTTGTTTACTTGGACGACTTGATTGTGTTTGGTGCAACGTTGGAGGAACATGAGGAGAGGCTCATGAAGGTCTTGGACCGCCTCGAGGAAGTGGGCCTCAAGCTGTCGTTGGACAAGTGCCAGTTCTGCCAGCCCAAAGTAAAGTATGTGGGTCATATCGTGTCGGCTGACGGGATTGCCACAGACCCATCTAAGGTGGAAGCTGTAACCCAGTGGCCACAGCCCACTGACTTGAAGTCATTGAGGTCATTTCTTGGCTTCTGTGGTTATTACCGCAGATTTGTCGCCAACTACTCCTCCATCGTGAAGCCATTGACTGACCTCACTAGAGGTTATCCTCCGGTGAGAAAAGGCAAAACCCCAAATGTTGTGAAAGACCAGCACTACTATAAGGAGTCTGAACCATTTGGCCTGCGATGGTCGGATGCATGTACGGAGGCATTCCATGAGATCATCAAGCGCCTTACTAATGCACCAGTGTTAGCTTTCGCCGATCCGAATAAGCCTTATGTGTTGCACATCGATGCCAGTCTTAAAGGGTTGGGTGCTGTCTTGAATCAGGTGTATCCTGAGGGCCTAAGGCCTGTCGCCTTTGCCAGCAGAGGTTTAAATAATGCTGAACAGAAGTACCATATACACCAGCTTGAGTTTCTTGCCCTTAAGTGGGCTGTAGTGGATAAATTCCACGACTATCTATATGGCGTGAGATTCACTGTGATGACGGACAACAATCCGCTGACCTATGTATTGACGACTGGGAGACTCAATGCTACCGGGCACAGGTGGTTGGCTGCCCTGGCGACATATGAGTTCGAGATTAAATATCGCCCAGGAAAAGTCAATGTAGACGCCGACCTGCTATCCCGTAAGTGGGCCGATGAAGTGCATGAGCCCTGGAAGAAACTTTCTCAGGGTGACATAAAGGCTGTTTGTGGTTGTGCACACGTGCAGGAGTCATTTGACAATGACGTGCGTGTGGCTGAACGATTGGGAGTTCCAGCAGAAGGAATTCCTGACCTGTACGCTTTTTCAACCCATCTGTCTTTGGGTCGACTAGAACAGTTCACCCGAGAGGATTTGCAAAAGGCCCAACTAGAGGACGGTGTTCTCAGGGTTGTTAGAGAGGCATTAAATACTGGCCAGTGGCCGCCTGGCTCAAGTCAGTCTGACCCTGATGTAACCCTTCTGAAACGTGAAGCTCAGAAATTGCGAGTTGAAGATGGACTGTTGTACAGGGTGACATGTAGAGTTTCTGGAAAAGAACACCGCCAACTCCTACTACCCAAGAAGTTCAGAATGAAAGTGTGTGTTGCACTGCATGATGATATGGGGCACTTGGGAGTAGAGAGGACAGTAGACCTGATAAGAGACAGGTTTTACTGGCCAAAAATGGCCCAGACTGTGGAGTCGTATATAGGCAACTGTGGAAAGTGCCTAACGTGGAAGAGCCCCTGTCCGCGAGCTGCTCCGTTACACCAGATCACCTCCAGCGGTCCTATGGAACTGGTCTGCATAGATTTTTTGTCTTTAGAACCAGATTCCAGTGGATTTGCAAACATACTTGTGGTCACGGATCATTTCAGTCGTTATGCGCAAGCATATCCCACTAAGGACCAAAGGGCTGTGACAGTTGCTAAGGTTTTAGTCGAAAGGTTTTTTGTTCATTATGGCCTCCCGGCCCGAATTCATTCGGACCAGGGCCGTGATTTTGAGAGCCGATTGATTAAAGAGCTTCTGAAGACTCTGGGGATCCAAAAATCAAGGACGACTCCTTACCATCCCCAAGGTGACCCACAACCGGAGCGCTTTAATAGAACTCTGCTCTCCATGTTGGGGACCCTGAGCGGCACACATAAACGTCGGTGGAGTTGTCACGTGAGCCAGCTGGTACACGCGTACAATAGTACCAAGAATGATGCTACAGGGTTTTCGCCTTATTACATCATGTTTGGCAGAGAGGCTAGACTGCCTATTGATGTGTGTTTTGGGATTGATGGACAAGAGGCACTCAGTCATTCACGTTATGTGGAGGAACTGAAAAAGGATCTACAGAGTGCTTATGAACTTGCGGCGAAGTCTGCCACACAGGTCCATTTGAGAAACAAAAGGAACTATGAGAGAGTCTTGCGTAATCAAGAGTTAGTCAAAGGTGACCGAGTGCTCTTGAAGAACTTGGGGTTAAAGGGGAAGCATAAGTTGCAGAGTAGGTGGAGCCCTTTACCTTATGTGGTGGTGGAAAAGCTCCCTGATTTGCCTGTCTACAGGGTAAAACCTGAGAGTGGTATGGGGAAATTGAGAACCATTCACAGAGACAACATTCTGCCAATTGGTAGTATGGTTAGGATGTCTAAGGAGTTAGATGTCCAACAACCTACACAGAGACCTGTAATTAGAACTCGGGAAAAGTCTGTGTCACTGAAACCGTGTAGTTTGGAACCTCAAGGGAACGCAAGTTATGTAGTGGATGATCACACGAGTGAATCTGAGTCGGAAGTACGACCCATATTCAGATGGAGGTCAGAACGTGGAGATATCAGAGATCATGCCTCTGAGAGGATCCATGAGAATGTGTTACCAGCAGTGGATACTGCTGATAAGGATAAGGGTGTGTCTGAACATATTGAAAGTGAAGATGAGCCTGATGTAATTTCAGATGGTGGAAGTGTCCTGACCGACATGAGGGATGGTCCAGAGACACTAATTGAACAAAAGGATGGTACTGTATCCGGCAGGGAGTTTCCAATGTTATCTGATGAGGAAGATCGACCTCAGAGAAGTTCCCCCAGACAAAATAAAAGGTCTGTTAAACCTGTTATAAGGCTAACATATGATGAGGTGGGAAAACCTAAAGACCAGCCGTTGACTATAGTTCATAGGGGGTAGTCATAAAGATTGGTTAAAAGGAATTTTCTTTTCATTTTCATTCATGTTCCATGGGAGCTGGGTTTCATGGGGACATGTAAACCATTTAAGTGGGGGAGAGTGTAGCCCGGTGCTATAGTTAAGATTTCAATTCATGTGCATGTTTAATTAAAAATGTTCAAATGTTTAAATGTTTTTAAAAATAGCAGTTTCCAAGCACAAGCAATATCTCTGGGTCAAATGTTATTGTTTCTACATTTTTGTATTTTATTTTTGTTTATAATAATTGCTGAATTATTTTATTACGCTCTGATTGGTCAAGGACATTGATCACTGAACTGTGGCGTGCTGGGAAGAGAGCGCGAGAGAGAACGGGAGTTCGTCAGAGGATGGTGAGGGGGACGGTCAGCCCGACTGTTTCCTCCTGTTAGCATGTGCTGGGCCCGAACTTTTCCAGGATACGGAAAAGGATATGCTGTTGAAGTGTTCGGTTAGAGTGCTTCAGAAGAGCAACGGACTTCTGGTAATGTGCTTCGGGACACTTTCTTTGTGTACGAGAGTGAAATTGAGGCTGTGGAGGAAAACCGTCGAGTGACCGGCACGAGGAGCTGTGCGTTTCCGAGGCAGTGAGGAGGGGCGCTACACGTTGCTGAGCCGCCCGGTCGCTGTGCTTGAGGACTGTGGGAGCGAGAATCATCCCGAACACCGGAGGAGTTGGTGGTTCGTTGTGGACAAGGCGGCCGAGACCGACGACGCGGTGGGGACGGGAGATTCGGGTGCTGCAGGAGTCCATGCAGTAGGCGCGTGCTGAGGAACGAGTTACGACGGGCCCACGCCCCAGCTGCGTGGCCACACGAGGAGCTTGTGAACGCTGCATTTCTCTATCTGCAACCAGGTACCAAACTATATTTTATTTTGCTCATTGAGTGAAGCGGCCTATGCTTTATTTTCGGGGTCCAACGCACCCGAGCAACGTCCAGGCCTGCAACGGGGTACTTTTCAATGGGTATCATTAGTTAGCAAAAAGCCGGCATAGCTCAGGATATTAATGTGTGACCTTGCATTGGAACTGAAATTTTATGTTTGAAGGTTTGAACAAGTGTTTTTTCCATTCTGAAGGGAAATGTTGAATGTGAAAGGGTTTTGTGCTAAGACACAGTTAGTATTGGTTATATAGTGCTACAAGAGCATTTTGATTTTATTTAATATTTGAATTCACTCCTTTGAGTGTACGATTGGGGTTTTTCACAGGAATTTTCAAAGTGTTTTTCTTTCATGTATTTTATTTTAAAACCAATTTTTATAGTAAAGTGTAAAAAGGACATTTATTTGTTGATCCATTATTTCAATAACATTTCCACTGGTTAAAGTGTGAACAGAATATTTGAAAGGATTTAAAAGAAAACTCATAACCTATCTGATACTAACGTCTGCAGTTTTATCACCTTGGATGATAGGAACTCAGGGCGCCCCATAGTTAGTTAGTCTCACAAGTTTTGGATGTCATGCCAGTAATGTGGGCAAGGGGGCGTTACATGTGATAGATTTTTTTTTTTTCTGGCACTAGTGGCCTTTATTCACAGAGCGAGAGACAGGAAATGAGGGTACAGAGAGAACAGGGAACACATGCAGCAAAGGGTTGTGGGCTGGGAGCTGAACCCATGACCGCTGCAGGAGTACTTTAACCTCTTGTATATGGGCTGCCTGCCCTAACCACTGCACTGCTGCTGTGATTGTCCGAATGGCTTATGTAGCAGTAGGTCACAGGAAGCCCCATGAGCAGGAGGCCAATCAGGAGAGGCTGATTAGAGGCAGGTGAGACTTAAAGACTCACTCTCCTCACATCACTTGACTGTGATTGTGACTATGGATCCTGCCCTGTGGTAAGAGGGACTTCAAGTATTATATTATAATATGGATAGCATTTTTATTGTTAGGGTAATGTAGGGGTGCATCTGTGCACCCTGAGGTATGTGTATTTTAATTATTTTAATTGTAGGTCTGTCATTTGTTTGTAGGACTGATGCTGAATTTTAAGTGCAGAGGTTGGTGAAAATATCAGCATGGAAACCTGACAGCGTTATATCCTGCAAACTAACACAGTGAGTTCTGCTTTTTTTTTTTTGTTTAGGCATGGCACTGACTGCCATTTATTTTAGTTGAGTATTTTAGGTTGTTTTTAAGTGTACTTGATCTTATTTTTTAGGTTGTTTTTAAGTGTACTTGATCTTATTTTTTAGGTTGTTTTTAAGTGTACTTGATCTTATTTTTTAGGTTGTTTTTAAGTGTACTTGATCTTATTTTTTTTAGATTTAGAGTTTTAGAATTGTAACATTCTGTTCTCTTTTTTGGGGGCAGCGCGGTGGTTTAGTGGTTACCACAGCAACCACTGTTGCCTCACAGGAAGAAGGTTCTTGGTTCGAACCTCTGCCTTTCTGTGTGGAGTTTACATGTTCTCCCTGTGCCTGCGTGGGTTTCCTCCGGGTACTCCGGCTTCCTCCCCTAAATTGTCCCAAGTGATTGTGAGGGTGTGTGTGGTTGTTTGTCTATATGTGGCCCTGCGATGGACTGGCGACCTGTCCAGGGTGTACCCCTTCCTTTCACCCGAAGTGAGCAGCAGATCCCTGTGACCCTGCATAGGATTAACCGGATATAGATAATGGATGGATGTTCTCCTTTTCTAGTGTTGTGGCTGGTGTGGTGGTGACACAGAGTCCACTTCAAAGTGTGATTTTGATTTTTTTTTTTTTTTTTTTTTTGTACATTTCATTAAGTTGGTGTCTTCATTTGAAGTGTGGCGGGTTTTATGTTGCTTTTAGACTCTGCACATTAAAAAATACTGGGTTATTTTCTCAATCCAACCACTAGGTTAAAGTGGTTGGGCACTTTCATTAGGTTAATTCAACCACTGTTGGGTTGTTTAATCTGACCCAGCTGCTGGGTTATCAGTCGGTTCAGTTTTTTTTATTTATTTTTTTTATCATACCAGACTACCAACCCCTTCATCAATTTAATCCAATTTTAAAATTTAAAAAGCATCAACTTCCTTTAAGCAGCCATTTCACAACTGACAAAGGGGCTGGATTCAGATGACACAACGAGCAAGGTTTGTTTCTCCTCATTTTTATCTTAAAAAAAATTGTTTCATTTATTAACTGTGAAAATAACTCTATAGTCGTACTGAAGCTTACAGTAACACAGCACTGAAGACCGCTATAGCAGACCAGTTGTCTTTATGTGAAGATCACTACTAAGAAGCACACACAATTGTGCATTTGAGCTTGCTTTTGTGGCATTTTGCTATCATGTAAATCAAGCTCCACATAATCTTAGTAGCTATTGTGGTGATGACAGAGCACAATCCCTGTAAATCTGATGGTGATTTCAGGTCTTTATAAATCTCTGATCCAGGTCCATGAGCAGGCCAGTAAGCAATTCCACACCGTACCGTACCACACCACTTAACATGTATAACCAGAAAGCTATAGCAAATGATAAAAAAAAAAAAAAAAAAAAAAAAAAAAAACCATTGAAAAATAATGGTCAGCATTCCGTCAGGTTTTATTTAACTCAACTGTGTTATTATTGACCCAACTACTGGGTTATTGGCCACAAAGAAGCCGTTTCGCAGGTTCAGACGGTATTTTCTTGTTCTACAAAACACGGTCAATTCCACTTGTCAAATGTAAAATTACTATCGGGATTATTCATAGCAGTAATGTTCAAATAAGGTCGCGTTAACTGTGCTGTTATCGGGATGCTTTCATCAGAGGGGTGTACTACGAAGCGAGATTAGAGGGTTAGCGAGGTATGTTGAGTCTAAAACCAGGATTTCCGGTACCACGAAGGTGGCTCTCTTTTAACCTGGCTAGATCACCATGGTAACTTACTCTGCAAGCTTAACCTGGTCCGGAGCAGGTTATGTGCAGAGTTTAGGCTCAAAAAGCGCCGCCCTTTCACTTTCACCCAATCCCGTTGACCTGAGCGCCAGGATTGTGCAATGGAGGGAGAGTATTCAGAGACCGGACTGATCCGCTGGCTTCCCATGACCATATTCTCTATGAACGCTAGAGATTTCCAGCTGAGGGAATACGTTACATTTGTAATCTGCTAGAGCCAGATATTAGCAGCGCCACCAAACGCAGCCGTGCGCTCACAGTAGCGCAAACGGTGTGCGTTTCTTTGCGTTTCTTTGCCGCGGGAACCTACATGCATTCAGTTGGTGATGCAGAAAATCTGAGCCAGAATACTGGAATAAAGGTTGTACTTGTTCTTACTAAACTGCTGAATATGTTTGTAGTATTCCCTGGCCATCTGCCCACGCTTCAAATAAAAGAAGCGTTTTACAAAATCGCAGGTAACATAAATTAATAGTCCATTATAATGATAATCAGTGTGACGTGGAATTTCATGTGAAATGTTGTAATATAATTCATAGATTCCCCAGGGTGATAGGGTACCTATTAAAGTGGCCGGTGAACGTATATTGGTATCACAGATAATATTAAATCTTAAATTAATTTCACATAGATTTAGCAAAAAACTAAAGTGATTTTTATTTATCATCCATAATGGGACAGTCAGACCTACATAATGTTTAAATCTGCTGCATTAAGTTTAAAGTTTAAGCATTCTAAAAGAGGGAGGGAGATTAATTAAGGTGTATTAAGTGGTGAAATAAATATAATTTACTATTGTTGTTTGCAAGAGATACCCATAGGGCCCGGGCGGGGTTCGATCCCCAGACTCCCGGGTGAAAGTCACGCATAATTGCCAGTCAGCCAAAGGCATATCCCCTGAGCCTTGTAGCCAGGACATGTCATCAATCGGAGGTCAGTGACAGGACCTCACACTGTCACATTACGAATTTACACGATCTGCAATTTTTTGCCAGCACTCCTCTCTGGCTTTATTCGCACCAACAGTATTTCTTTTGGCCGTAAAGATTTCTTTGAAATCCTCATAGCCCTGCATTATTAAAACCTGCTCCTCCTGACTGAAATATACGGACCGCCATCTATCCATTTTATCCGGAAGAGGCGTCAAATGACGCGTCAAACGCCCCCTTTCGTGTGAACGCGCACAGAGCAGAAAGCAGAAAGCCGCGGTTAACAAAGATAGTTGATAACCACCGTCGTGGTACCAGTTATCTCTGATCGCGAGTTTCAGGTTTGTTAAGCCAGCTCACCCAAAGAAAGCCTGGCTGTGTCGAACTTGCTTCGTAGTATACCCCTCAGGTTAACTAACTCTGAATGTATGTTAGTTTTCATTTAACGTTACAATAGTGGATGTACGTAGTTGCTAATAATCTGAGAAATGTACGTCAGTGCTCACCATTGTTGAACATGCAGTGGAGGGTCTGTTTATAATCCATAAACAATTCGTAATCCATTGTATCGTAGTTTTGCAGGTGTCATGGTGAACAGTCTGAATAGCTGGCTAAGCTAGCGTTAACTACGAAGCAGGTGTAGCCAATGTTCAACAGGTAGCATGAGGGCTAAAGTAGATGGCCCGTAGCATTTAGAAACATCTTCATACACTCCACAGGTAGACTTCCCATGCTCAACAGCCAATTTAATTATGACACTGTGTTTTCAGAGTCATCCATATCTCCTGGGAATGCCAAAAATAGGACAGAGCGGTTAAAATACAATTTGCAGCCAGCCAGGTGGAGGAATACATGAGAGTTACGGCCCAATACAGGAATGGATCCGGGAAAACAAAGTTTTTCCAAAACACTGACACAACACTTAATGATTCTTTTTTTTTAAATTATTATTATTATTCAGATTACACAGGACTTCAGTGTCTTGTATTTTGGCAACGGTGGCATGTTTCTCCAGTGGCTTCAGTATTTGGACAAAATCATTCGACTGGCTGTCGCAGAGAAGAAGGTCCAGGCACCAGCCGACCTCTCAGATAGTAAAATGCAAATATGTATTTGTGTACTTGCTTAAAGCCAACATGTCTGCATGCTTGTTCCCTCGCATGTAAAAATATTAAAAGTGACTGTAGAAGTGCAACTTGTGTTGAAAATGTGTGTGTCCATGCCCTATAGATAAAGCACATCTACAAAAAAGAAAAAAAAAAAAAGATTTGTCATGCATTCAAGACAATTCAAATGTTGAATGTTTGAGTTTTGTAATATTTGTTCTTTATTTATAATGTAAAGAAAATCTATTCAATGACTTAAAAATCTGTGCAGTTAACTTCTTTATTGATTAGGATATTTTGTCCAGAAAAGATGTAAAATGGATTTTAAAATACACTTCATAATTTGCAAACATTTATTATAATCATTTAATAGTGGAAAAGATAATATGTAAAACACATAGATTGGCTTAATATAACCCAGCAATGGGGTGAAATTAACATGTTAGAACAAGAAAAGCACTTGGAGAGCGCAGACCTCCACGAAGCGCAACAATCATCGAAAATTTGAAAGTAATCCAGGATTTCTTCCGGATTACATCCAAAATAAAATCAGTTCTTTTCACATTCCCGACAACTCCTGAAAATGTCATCAAAATCCATCCATAACCTTTTGAGTTATCTTGAACACAGACACACAGATAAATGCTGGCAAAAACATTACCTCCTTGGTGGAGGTAAAAATTGTTTGTTTAACTTGGATACTAGGTTACGCTCATACATACAAGGGGCCCTCCTAGCCAATGGGATGCCAGGAAGATGCTAAGTGATAGCCAATGGCAGAGGAGCTCGGAGGCACCGCTTTCAAACTGAGATACAGAGCCGAAAAGTAAGTTTACGGAGGAGGACGCAAAATGTCAGCAAATTCGTCAGTGGTCAGGTTTGCTTTTACGGAGCACAAGGAGTTCGTTTGCCACACAACTAAGAAGAAGAAGCATTCTGCAGTATGCAAATTTTGCAAAACAATGGAGAAGGGGGACCACATTAACTTTCACCAGACACCTGGAGAGAAAACACAGGGAAAGGTAAGCAACTAGCTCTGATTCTTAGCAGTAACGTTAACCACCTCTCCAACCCCCTGTGACCCGGGTGTAATTTTATTGTGACTTATTATGCGTTCTTTCATGTGCGGTAAAAAGTTAGATAAGGATAGATTTTTGTAAGCCTCTGCGGACTTTATTAACCTGGTGAACACTTGAGTGTAAACACATGCTAAGTACAGGTAGCTAGCTCATAGAATTGGCAACCTTTTGAACCGTTTGCCAATTGAATGGCTTTGAGTCAACTTAGGCTAATGAAAGGCTGTAGCATTGGTCGTCTCTATTTGGATTTAAGTGTTTCCCGCTGAAAACCACCACCATGCGTGGTGACAGTCAATCCGTGAGAACACACGCACACACACAAGACGCTTGCTCCCTCTTGTGCCTATATGATCAACATTGCAGCCTTATTTTATTATTATACATTTTATTTTATTAAATATTTGATATGATATGATTTGGTACATGTATGTATAATGTGTGATGTGGTTCAGTCCTCTTCTGTGAGGTCCTATGGCCTATCAGGCCACTACAACTGCAGAACGGTTTAGGCTACAGATTCTATGGAGAACAACATCAGATCTTATGGAGTAGAAGTGTATTTTCTGTTAAGATTGGTTTCATTTCTTATCAATAATACACATGAGTTAGTTGGCTGACAGAAGGAGCAGGCATAGTGCTGCAGTTATGCAAAAAGATGAAGTCAAATACAGAGATGATCTGTTAATGTGTCACACTGGATTGGATTTAGGTTTTATAATGCAAAGACCTGATGTTTAGACTGTACACTTAATTTTCATATCACTTGCAAGACAGTTTGTTGTGGTTGAAGATGAACAGATATCTCTTTCCCTATTTTCAGGTACTTGGAGTACAAAGCAGGACCTGCATCATTGGCGATGGCACAATGATGCAACAAACAATATCTTCCTTTGCACAAAGAGTCCACTTATATGCCCCAAATTCATCCAGGCAACAGGCTATTACACAAGCACTTCTCCAGAACCTTGTCACTGGATGCTCTCTGCCCCTCTCGCTAGTAGAAAATCCAAATTCTTTCTGTCATGGACTGCAAATATACTCCTATGTCCAGGACTAGCCTGACAGAGAAGCAAATACCTTATCTAATCAGTAAGGTTAAGGGTGACATCATCAAAGCACTGGAAATTCAGGCAAGTGTTGCTCTTACAACTGACCTCTGGTCTGACAGGAGGCTTCACTCCTTCCTTGGAGTTACCTGCAAAGACAAAGACTTTTGTAAACAATTTGTATTTGGCATTTGCATTTGTGTGTCTGTATTTAATTACAGTATTGTGCTTATAATGGCCTTATTTGAATAAATATATGGCATCATTGGCCTTTGAATAATATTTGCATATCATTGTGATTGATTTAGCATTAAGCCTATGCCATTTCAGTGATGCTGATATTATACAGTGTAATTTGGCTACTATAATGGTAAACAATGCAATTTCAAGTTGATAATTGTGTGTATTCTTAATATTCAAAATTCACGTTTCAACTACTAATTAAGTACAATTTAAATCACTAACATATTAACCATTTATTAGACTTTTGAGGTGCAGGGTGGTGTTGGAGACTTGTTAATTTGTTAGATGACTTTGGGACTAGTTGATAGTCATGTCAATCCTTAACAGCACTCAAGAGTCAATCCTCAAATAGTGTAGAAATAACAGTCATGCAATTGCCACACATATTTGATCTCAGCCAACTGATGAAAACATTTATAGTGCGTTTACACAAAAGACATGCACTGTCTTTGTATTATTGTGCCTATAGTTGAATACAATCTCATATTTACACTAAGCAGCTGAACCCACTATGGTGCTTCTGTTCTACAACTCATGCGAGATGGCAAAAGAAACTTGTTTTTTGTTTTTTTGGTCTCGGTCTCGGTCTTGGTCTTGGTCTTGATACTCTCTGGTCTTGGTAGTGTCTTGGTCTTGGTTTAGGCAGTCTTGACTACAAGTCTACTATGTAGTTCTTGAAACATTTTGCATAGCTTTTTCAAGAGTGAAATGCATTTCCTGCATTACAATGGGAACTGGGACTAACCTCCCTTTTACACGTAAATTAAATTCTTCATTTTGACAAAAATCGTTTAAATTACTGAGAATGTGAGGCTTATTTTTGTCTGAAAGAAGCAGCAGTGCATCATTGAGACATCTGTACAAAGTATCATCCTGGCCTGCTTAGCTCATTCAATCTTCGTTCCTTTATTACAAATGAGCACAACTATGATACACAGACATAGGTTGCAAAGATTCATGTTTCAGGATCCGATTAGCTTTGATCTTAATGAGAGCTTTGCCTCTTCTGCTAACCCCCAAGGTATCTGGATGAAGCTCTCCATCATACTCCACTGCATTCTGACACCCCTGTCCAGATGGTGGTGCAGCTAACCCCCATTTTTTCTTTTTTTTTTTTTTAATAGGCTAAAAGCGCCAATGGAATGTTGCCCCTGGGTGTTGACAGTGCATATGGACACCATGAATACCTGCCTAATCTCATTATGACAGAGAAACACACAGTTTCATGACAAAGAAGAGGAGGCATGTTATGTGAACAGCTGGCTTGCCATCTTCACTTCATCTAAATCTCTGCTAGTGGTTGGTTTAATTGATAGATTGATTTCTGACCAACAGTTGAAAACACTGCTCAAACTGTGCATGGCCATATGGGTTTCTACAGAGGTTAAATTCTACACTGCAATGTGATTTCTTTATTTTTTTTTGATGGTACAGCTGTTTGTTTCTATTTAAAGCAGGAGTCGCAACTACAGAAAACATATGGTAGAGGAATAACTGCAGGTGAGTTGATAAGTCCCAGCAGGCTCTTACCCAAGAGTTTCTAGTGCTGCTCCTCTTCAGGTTGCAACAGCTTTAAGTCCTAGACAAACAACCTCATGGACCTGAACAAATCTTGACAAAAGCATCTATTCATCCATTAGCTGGAGGGTCACAAGGGGCCCGTCCCAGATGAAGCTAAGCAAGAGGTGGAATACCCGAAACAAGTTGCCAGTCCATTACAGAGCTAACACAAAGTGACAGACAACCATTCACAGTCAGTCAGTTTAGAATCATCAATTAATCTTGTAAGCATGTCTTTGGAAGGGAGGATAAAGTTGGAGGAAAACCAATGTAGAAAAATGGAGAACAAACTCCACACAGAAGCCATAGCTGACCTACAAGGATCCAGATCCAGCAAAGAGGTACTGAACAACCATCTTTATCTAAAAAAAAAAATTAATTCTACATTTTCAGTCAGCAGTATGTTTTACACTTACATAAAAAAAAACATTCTAACATACAACAACAGTAGTTCAATGGGGTACAATTCCTTACAATGTTAGCATGCTACATTCTAGATATGACAAATGGCAATTTTAAAAAAAATTGCATTTTTCATATCTTGTCTTCATCTCTTTTATCCTGGCAAGGACCCTTTTGATGCTGTGGTTATACATTTAAAATATCTATGGCAAAAGTGCACTGCTTGATACTAGATCAGTGGTTCTCAACCTTTTTTGAACAACCCCCCCCCCCCCCCCCCGGGTTACGATGATGCTCTTAACACCCCCCCACCAAAAAAAAAAAAAAAATGTGCATGTCTGTGTAAGCATGGATTTTAATTTGTGGAAAGCGAAATAATGGAAATTACATGGAAATAATACTATAATAATATAATACTTTAGCATTATGGTATCATTAGTATTATTATTAGTAGTAGTACTTAAGTGGCCAGTGTAGAGCAGCAGATCTCTGTCAGCTCATCCAACACCTGAACAACAATTAACACCCCCCCCCCCCCGCAAGCCGCGAAGGAGGAGAATTTACTGAAAGCAGCATATTGAAGAAGAGACAGGTGAAATATCTGACCTCTAGGCTACTATAAAAATTTTATAATTAGCTACACATTTATTTCTGTGTAAACAGGCTTTTATTATATAATATAATAATTGATAATAATTAATAATATAATAAAGCCCACCTTTTCCAACTGCAGAAAATGATTTGTCGCCTCCCAGGTTCTGTTGGTAGAGCTCCAGTTTTGTAATAAAGCTGCAGATGGTGGTCTTTGAGTGGACCAGCGTCATCCCATCCTCTTGGAGCTTCAAAGTGACCATGTTCATTTTGTCGAATAAGTCGGACGGGTAGAAAATGTCATTGCGACAAGACTACAGCTGGGCCTTCAAAGTTGCATCGGCCTGATCGAGGAACTCAGTGACTGAGGCGAAAAGCTCACACAGCCTGGCCAAGCAGTTGCCTTTGGACAGCCAGTGCACCTCTGTGTGGAGCAGCAGGCGTTTAAAGGCGTCATCATTTTCCCCCACGGCTGTCTGAAGAGCCAATAACTGAGCACATGGACCTTTATTTTGTTAATGGCCTTGACTGCCACATTCAGGGACTCATTAAGAGATGGGGACATTTTTTTTAGTCTCCAAGTTGTGACGATGCAAAATGCAGTGTACTGTCAGAACCTGGGGAACGCGCTGCTTTAATAAGGTGACGAATCCCCGGTATCTGCTGAGCTTGTGCTCCATCAGTGGCACAGGCGATGATGTTCGTCATCTCCCGCACAAACTCTGTCAGGACAGTGAAGATGGTTTCCCCTCGTGTGTCAGGTACTCCCCGAACAGGAAATCCTCATTCATATCCCTCCCAGACACATATCGGACCTATTTAGGCCAGGAGGACGTTATTATTAGCCGTGGTGGTCGCATCCAGCTGGACACTAAAGTGACAGCCCCGCAACACAGCACATAGCTGTTGCTCAGTGTCCACGGACATCTCCCGTATGCGCTGGGCAACACTACCATTGCTGAGCAGGATGGTCTTGGTGACTGACGCAGGATCACACTGCATGATGGTGGAGATCACCTCCGGAACAACTAGAGACTCTCCCAGTGAATGGTAACCCAGCCTTAGCTGTTAGAAGAACTATGTTGTAAGATGTCACCAACCTCTCTGTTTGGTTGATGCTTCAAGCGAACATGCTGTTGGTTTCAGGGGCCTCGAGTGCTGATCCCTCAGTGACTGGAAGTAAGCCAAGTCTTTAGATGCCTTGTCTGGATGTTTTTTTTTTAGAAAGATGCTCCTGTAATCACGATGGCTTCATGGCTTCATTGGAGAACACCTGTTTACCTGCTCACAAAGCAAGCACGTCGGCAGATGCACGTTGCTCAGTGATGGAATAAATCCATAATTTACATAATTAGCATTGTACTGCTGGCACTTTTTCTTGTTTTCTGCCATTTTTTGATTGTACTGTAAATGTTTGTGATCAAACGTGATTACGTGGTCTTGATTGTGTATGTTTTCATTGGTTGTTGAATAAATGTGCTGGAAAGGAGTTTCTCTGCTGCTGTGTGTTTATGGGCATTACTATGGCGACCGATCCCGCTTGGCTTGTCTGGTTGTGACGTAGAGAGAAAAGGAGATTTTACTGGGTCATGAAAGCAGTAGACTCGGGGTTTTGGTCTCAGACAACAGCTTTATTTTTTTGAAAGGAAATCTGAGCACATTTTATTGAAACTTAAGTAGATTTTCAAATTAAAAATAAAAACCTTGGCAAACCATGGAAGTTAAAATAGAGTTCTCAAGGCATGGCGCCCCTCATTTGTGCCTGAGCGCCCCCTCTCCCCCCACCCCCCTCCCAGCCCCCCCCCCCCCCCCCCCCCCCCCCCCCCCCCCCCCCCCCCCCCCCCCAAAAGGTTCAGAACGCCCCCGTTGAGAAACCCTATACTAGATAAAATCCTTGGTGAATTTATTTACCCAAACAAAAGGAAGATCCTTTTGATTCAGTCATTTCCTTAAAAGTTGGGTAATTATTTCTTTTAGTCAATCTTTGTGATAGCTGACAGATGATTGGTTGCCCCAATTTAAAACATTGTGATCTTGGCAGAAATAGCAATTGTGAATTTTCTTTTTTGGCTGCTTTACCCTCATTATCGCCATGGTACTGCCGAAGTTTTACTTTTTATGGATTGTAAATTTCAAATAAGATTAACTCTAATGTCAAGCAAAAGACAAAATTTGGAACATAGCCATTGTTTATGTTCTTTGTCAAATCTACTAAAACTGGAGATTTACTCACAGAAGTTTCCAGCTTTTACTAAGAGTCTATAGCTTTGTCCAAAATCACCCCCTGCACTACATTGTGTTTGCCATTTTGCTGTACTATCCAAATATATAGTGAAGCTTATTATACCCTGTAAAGTGCACTACATTTCAGTGTCTCGTGAAGAGTAGTGTATGGTCACTATATGTATTTGCTGACAGTGATTAATTGTTTCATCTGTGCAACAGCAGTGACATACTGAACAGATAAAAAAATTGCATGTTGGGGATATAAAGTGCTCATTCAGTTATAAAGGGGGTTATTAAGTGTCCTAAGACAGTTATAATACAAGAAACGTATAAATTAAAATGGGGCACCACCTGATAATCAGGAAACAAAGACTAAACAGCACAATTAGTCTCAAAATGACTGTTGTTATATGTGTACCAGCCTGTGACCAGGTGTGGCGTGTGTGGCGCTGTAGAGCAACAGAGAAGGAATGAGTCTGAGTACAAACCGTTGTGTAAGGTGTAAAATAACCGCAAACTACTTCTCTCATGAGAATAGATCAGAATTTCTTAACACAAGTATTAAAGGGGAACAAACACTTGGGTCAAAATTCTGATATCTATTAAACCAGATCACAACTAAACCAACATGTGCAAATATATATATATATATATATATATATATATATATATATATATATATATATATATATATATATATATATATATATATATATATACACAGTCATGGAAAAAATTATTAGACCACCCTTGTTTTCTTCAATTTCTTGTTCATTTTAATGCCTGGTACAACTAAAGGTACATTTGTTTGGACAAACATAACGATAACCACAAAGATTGCTCATAAGAGTTTTATTTAAGAGCTGATATCTTACCATTTTCCATGGTTTTCTTGATTATAACCTAAATCACTTAAGTTTTTACATCAATAGCTATGGCGTTGTACTGCCAAAAACACTGCTTTTATGCATTCAGTGTTTTCTTTTCTGTCTGTTTTAGTCACATGATGACGTTTAGTGGTACCAGGTACTAAAATGAACAAGAAAGTGAAGAAAAAATGGTGGTCTAATAATTTTTTCCATGACTGTTTATATACTGTGTGTATATGTGTCAGGGAAAATATAGATTGTGTGTGTGTGAGTAAGATGGCTTCTGACCAACGTGATGGTCGACTGAAACAATGGGAGGCCCGTTGTGAAATAAACCTTGCAAAGCCTGCTGGGCGTTTGAGTCATCTTGAGGTTACTTTGTCTCAAACAACCAAGTTGTCAGGCTTTGCTGGATGTCAGACCTTTCTTTGTAATAATAACACATGGTGGCTCAACATGCACATAGTTAGAACCCCCCCATATAGAGACTAGGGATGAGTCTACTGCATACTAAGTGGAGGGTGAGTTCAGGCAGAACCTTTATTTTGTGACAAATCATAATTTTCAAGATATATTGCTGTGACATTTATGCTTTTCAAATAATTTTAAATTGCATCCCTGCCATACACAGAAGGTTCTACAAACCAAATTTTTTACCTAACAGTTTCTTTTCTGTGTGTGTGGGAAATCAGCTGGATGAGTTGCATGTGCAGATGAATAAATGAAACATACATTGCAAAAGACTTTGTAGAGCCAATAAAAAGTTATAAACTGTCATATAAGTGCAGACCATTTCCCAGTGTTTCATGCTATGATGGACTACATTAAAATTTTATGGAGGACTGCTCTTTGATGGTGAAGAACAAGCTGAACATTGTACTCAGAATTTGATTTACATATTCAACATGTTAATGTGACAAAATTAACTAATATAAACTTTTTGAAGCCAGAACATTCGTTGTAGATATCAGACTAAATAATCATAGAAAACATTAAATTATAGTAACTGCAGATCATCATACTAAAGTGTAAATAAAGTCATCCATCGTTGAAAGATTACTGTGTGTTAGAAGAGCTAAAAGGAAGTCAAGGATATATTTTGTTCATCCCTATAATATCTGAATTACAAGTATTTGCTGCAGCCGTATCGGCGTTAATGTCAGGAAAACATGTCTCTGTCAGACTGATCATCATGAGAATTAACTGTGTCTGATCAGTACTTTCTAACTAAGGACAAATCTCCAACCTTTGCCGGTAAAATATGTATAAGCCATCCTTTCAAGGGTTTTGTATTAAGACTGTCTTGGCATTAATTCCCAGGTACCTAATTCCCAGTCTTACCTTTGTAATATTCTTAATGAGCCCCTAAGCCCTGAGATCCCTCGTTCTGCTGTGTTCCACGTTCCCTTTGATCCTGAATATCCCTTTCCCAGCATCCTCGGGGGGTCTTTGCATAGCGTTACCTGTCTGCGTGGTGCTGTTTCATATAATATTCATCCACACCCTTTGGCCTACAGTATCTAACCAACTGGAATAACAGACGTGATAAAAGTCAAACATGGTTTTATAATATTTTATTTGCAGTGACAGCTTCTACATTGTCAAAAAATTATTAAATTATGTGTAACACTTTTGTTTTTCTTGGTTATAGTGTTCAGTGCTGTCTGGTGATATACACCACAGTTGTCCATGATTACTTTTTAACAATGCTGCCAGTTTGCAGTTGCCAGACTCTGCTCTGAGATCCCCTGAGCAAACGAGCATGGATGGCTTAGCTAAGTGTAAGAAAGCACTTACAGCTAACTGCACTCAGTCAGTACATTTTGCTTTTTATATTGAAAACAATGAAGAAAAGCATTTTAATTTTGGTACCTAACTCTGCTATATGATTTAATCAATTTCAGTCTGGTGACCTGTTCAGGTTGTACATCCTCCTTTCACCTACTGTTACATGGTATAGGTCCCGCAGACCTCTTGACCCTGAATAGAATTGAAGCAGGTATGTTTGAAGGAAGAAAACATGGAATGCAATTAAATGCATTACATTTGCTCATCAGTGAAGCTTGTGAGTTCCTGTGATTTGTATTGTGTTTCTGAGATGAAAGTAAGAGTAAAACCCTAGCTAATGATAAGAAAACAATTGCAAGAACCACTAGCCATTGCTTGAACAGTGTATAATACTCACTTGGACAGCATCAGGGCTTCACATTCGAGATCTGGTTTTAAAGCAGTTTTTTTCTTAAATCCTTCATTGATTGTTTGTGTCCTTGTACACTGCTGTGCTTCTTAGTTGCCACTCCTGAAAAAAAAAAACTGCTTGAATCAAGGGCAATTGGGTTTCTTTTCATGATTTTTAATGACATTTCACCCCTCATACAATAAAACCTTCCTCAGTCCTAACTGAGTAATAGGGAGTTCACTAGTCATATAAGACTGAGGGGGAAAAAAAGCCTTTTGGAAGAGAGGTGGTGACATGTCCTAAAGAACCAAGGAAAGAAGTCCAGCTGCCTTTTATTAAAGATTTACTTTTAGGATTACCAAGATGACCTAGATGATTGAGAAACCACACCAGCACAGATGGCACTCATTCAGATTTTATATACTATTATTTTATCTTGAAGACTTGCAGTGCTCCAGTGAGCTGTTCAAGTCGATGTGTGTTTTTTTTTTTTTTTTACTTGTGCTGTATTCTGGCAGGGCCAAAGCTCAGTTGGTAGAGCTGTTGTTTTATAAACACAATAACTTTAGTACAATCTTCAGGCCCATTGTGCAATGTAGTCATATGTCCTTGGGGAAGATACTGAACTAACATGTTGCCCTTATGTGGTCATCTGTTTCTGAGGAAGACAAAAAAAAAGCGCTGGATAAATAGAATGCATGTACAGTTTAAGAATTAGCATTTTTAAATGTGTGCATGAATTTATAAATGAGCAACTCAGAATTGTTTTGTACAACCTAAGAAGGTTAAAAAATGCTTTATATTGAGTACTATTTACATAACTTAAAGATCCTTTATTTGCAATACTTGAACTTGAAGACAATCTCAGTGAGTTGACTCATGAACAATGGAGTTGATCATTTCTAAGATTTGCAAGAAATGGGTTGTTTTCTTCATCTTCTCGACTCCCAGGTGACTTTGCTTTTACTCACTTGATAACTCCCTGTTTTACTTTTACCAGTTCAAAGCCGCTTAACCTCAACTGTCCAGCTAGTGACCTTCAAATATCATGCCTCTGACCACAAGTACTGATGTAAAAATATCTAACTATAGGCAGTACAACTGTGCTGTGTAAAGTAGAGGCTATTGGCCTTTTCCAGATGTCTCACATATCGCTCTTTCTTTCTTATTCATCCTCACTCTGCTGTTCAGACAGCCATTTGATAATCAAGAGCACTGTTAGACTAGAGAGTAGTATCCTTTGCTTCACTGAAATTGACTGAGGTAAACCACATTTATCATAATTCTGTGACAATCATTGGCCCCAAACAGAAATTCACAGACTGCCCTTGTGTTTTTCATCTTAATCATGTGGTTAGCGTATATTTATAGCTGTGTTTGTTGGCACCTTCGCCACTATTTTTTCATGACGTGCCAATTGATTTTTATATATGTAGGCCAATATCATAAATCACACATTCGTCTGTATGGGCTTTATAGCCTGAAAAGTCTAAGATGCTTTCTGTCCTCAAATCATTGTTGTGGCAGAAATTTCTCATGATATTTGCAGCAAGAGCAATTAAGGGAACAAAATTATAGATTATAAATATATGGAGACTATAGCAAAGAGTACTGATGATGATTTCTTGAAGTGCAAAATTAGAGTATTTCTC